>BSBK01000674.1:957500-1553812 GCA_027943335.1 Chamaecyparis obtusa
CTATTTGGAGACTAGTTGATGCTATATGTGAGAGCACACTTCTTGATTGATAGCAGAAATGGAGATTGAAATTCTCTATTATATTCTATGTTTATGTGGCACACATTAATGGTGGAAAGTTATTTTAAACTCACTGAAGATCCATTATTCACACATTTACATTCAAGTTTAAGACTTTGGAGAGAACAGGAGATCAAAGCAATTTGTGTTGGAAGATTGCAGTTGGTTTCATTAGTGAAAGGAAGTTAAGTTTGTTGTGAAGCCCTAGTTCAGATGTGATGGTTTAGAAACCCTTGGAAACCTATTTGAAGTGATTGACCAAGTAAGTTATGGCCACTCTAGTTGTTTTTGATGTTGCTGAAAGAAAGAGATACATTTTTAAGAAGCACCCTTCCAAGTCTGTCTTAGATGACCTAGAAGGAGATTTCTCTAGGACTTTGATGGGAGTTATGTACGTAGAGGACATACACGCATATATTTACTACAAAAAGGAACCAGTAGGTTTGGATAGAATAAGGTCACACTTAGAGAAATGATGAATCCTGAAAAAAAAATTCCTTAATGAGTTTGCACACTTGGAAAACAACCCTATTATTGAGTATGCAACAACATATGAATTCTATGAATCCAAATGGATTAAGATTCTACTAAGAAAAATTCATGATGACCTATTCTAGATATGAGAAGTTCTTGGTAAAATAACTACTAATCTCATTTATGAGATGACCAAACTTCCTAAGACCGACACCATTCTTCCTATTAGTAAGGATGTCAGGAAACTGGTTGAGCATGCTTGTAAGTCATGTAGTGATAAGCGTGGGATGAAAATAGAGCCAATTGAAGAAAAATACATCAAACTAATGTCTATGATACTGGGTTACAAGTTTCAACATGAAAACAAGGTAAATAGTGTGTCCACAACCATCAGAATTATGAAAGAAAATGGAGACTTCAACTTGTGTGAGATCTTGTGCACACAGTTGATGGATAATATCAGGGCTATCAAACATGATAAGAGTAATATATTTAGGTTTGGGTCACTTATCATCTACATGTACTTTCATATAGTTGTTAAAGTTTCAGACCTTTACCTTGATAAGAGTCTACCTACACTACCTCAAATATCATTCAAGGCATCATCAAAGAGTACCTTGAAGGACTACATGGACCTAGAGATCAAGACATTCAAAATCAGAATGTAAAGAAGGTTTAGAGTACCTAAAAGCATAGTAGAGAAGTACAAGGATACCATATGTTTTATGGTGGAGACATATATAACATGTATGGAAGCTGTAGAGCCAAGGACTAAGTGGATCCATCCACTTGGTTATGAAGTGGAGGAACATATTCTAGAAGCATATGCACAAGTCCTACTATGAATGCCCAAGGATCCTAATAAGCCAAGATGGGGTACTTATGAGGAAAAGATAAGACAAATAGATGTAGTCTTGAACAATGTTGCAACCACAAGGAAATCATCTAGGGTTACCTCTGAGATACTAAAAATTCATGGTGTCACTCAAGTGGACCTAGATAAGGCAAGGGAAGCCAAGATTTCTATGCAACTTGAGAACGCACCCTCTTCTAAAGTGAAAATAGAGAAGAATGATTACCCTAAGCTGAAGAATATGAAAATGGAAGAAAACACTCCTACTATTGATCTGGAGTCTACTCAAGCATCTCCTGAGACAAGAAAGATACCTAAGAGGAAAAAGAAGACTATCACAAGCCATCCATCAACAAGAGCCACAAGAAGTCGAGGAAGAAATATTCAAACACCTCCTGAGGTAGGATTCCTACCAAATCTGGAAGTGTTGAGAACAAGAGTGGTAGATGAAGGAAGGATTGATCAAATTGCTAAGTTTTATGATAGATATCATGAGATAGACAAATCTAAGATCCATAGCATGATAATCATACATATGATTAAGTTCAAGAAGACAATCTTGGAACTTAAGACAACAATTCCTGACCAAGTATGGAACATACTTGATTCCTTGAAGAGACAAGAAATAGAAGAAGATTTTTGAATAAGGGAGAAGACCTTAGATTATAACCTTCCAGTATGTTTAGTTAAGGAGAAAACACTGTTGTTGGAACTGGTGAAGCCTCACCTTAGAACCAAGCTAAGAACATTGCAGATCATGAATAAGGACTATGAGTTGGTTGCCAATGAAACTGAAAAAGCATTTGAGAAGGTATTTTTGGAACAACACATGCATCCATCATCCATGCCTACAACCCAAGTTCCTATTGAGAAAGTAAAAGTAGTTGAGATCCCAAATCAATCTATGAAAGGTCCACAAGATTTTGCACCTATACCTAAAACAAAAGATGACACAATTATGATTGATAATGTGGAGATATCAATGATAGCCATAGCTAAAGACTTAGACAAGTTTGAGGAATCCTTTGTAAGAATGGAAGAGGCCAAGATACTATGAAATGATAATTCACCTAAGCAGTAAGAAGAAATTTAGATTGAGGATCTAATAGGATAAGAAGAAGAAGAGGAGAAAGAAAAAGAAAAGGAGAAAGAGGATGAAGAGAAGAAAGTTGAACCTACAGATGAGCCCTCTATTGAAATACCAATAATTGTAAAGACTGAGGTAATGGATGTTAGTCAAATTCCACTCCTTACCCCTAAGCCCTCAATGTCATTGTTGTCAAGTTTGACCCCTGACACAAGTCTAGATTCATGGGGAGAAGAAGACCTCATTAAGATCAATGTGCTAGCAATGGAAAAGGAAAAGTAGAAACAAGTGATGAGGAATCCATTGTTTGTTGAGTCAGTCAACATTCTAAATAGCTTACTACCTAAAGAAAAGAAAGTGTCTAGTGTTAATTTAGTAGATGATGTCAACACTTGACCTTAGTTCACTAAAGGTTGGTCAAGCCATATTGAAGGAGATTGTAGCTAAGGAAGAAAAATAATAGCTGATTGTATGGATAAAAACAAACTAACTGCAAACCTCTCAAAGAAGATTTAGGAAGTAGTAAGGAAATTAGTGCTAGATCCCTCCATAGATATAAATATGTACAATAATGTCTACCCAGGAAAATTGGATAAGATTGAGAAGGCCAAGTAAGAAATGGCCAAGATAAGGGCTAGGCAAGCACATTTAAGACATGCACTTGCACCCTCTTTAGATGTGCTAAATCAGAATATCAAGGAGATTGATGCCACAATGGTGACATATGATTAAGGTCTGAGTTAAGAATTAGAGAAGATGGAGAATTTAACTTATGCTTTGTGCGCCCATCTCTAAACAGTAGATGCATTGAAGGCATTTTGGCAGCAAGAAATTGCAAACCTTTAGATTGCATATCCGAATGTACTCTCAGTGTAAGTACTTGGACTTGTATTTTATTGAGAACCTTTGTCATTAATGTCAAAGGGGGAGTATAATATATAGTAGAAGGGAGAATATGGAGTTGTGAATATGATGTAAAGGGGAGTAGAGTATATAGTAGAAGGGAGATATAAGATAAGAGTATATGTTAGAAAGTTTTTTTTAAGAAATATAGTTTAGTAACTTCGCCATATTCCTTTGTTGCCATTAATGACAAAGGGGGAGATTGTTGGAAAGTTGACTATACTATTGTATATGACTATGATTTAGTGTTTTCATTATGGAAACAAAGTCATATGAAGTTTTGGAGTCAACGCATAACTTAGAAGATTAGAAAATGACTAAGTATGGAAGACTGGACAATCAGTGAAGCACCAGATGGACAGAGCATCAGGGCACATGGGTATGACCAAGTTTTGGTATGCACCCTAGAAGATAAGCTTTTGGTTATGTTATTTATCTATGGTTAGGAGTGCATGATCAGATGAGTTAGTATGATGAAGATACAACAAGTTGAAGTGACATAGACAATGAGCGACAGAGCATAACAAAGTATGTAGCCGATTGTTAGTATTTTGGTTAGTGGTTATAATATTTTTTTGTAAAGGCTATGTGCCTATTTTATTTGTGTTGTAAACATGTTAATATCATTTTATGTAAACACGCTTGAGCCAATTTATTTGGAAGCATTGTATGTAATTAGCTATAGGCTGACTTAATGAATAGTTTTGTTTACGCATATAAATAAGACATGCACCTTTGTATTTGAGTATGACATGACATATAGAGTTGATAGAAGTAGAGAAGAAGTATGAAAAGAGAAGTTAGAATTTTGTAGAGATTTACAAGAGGTTAAAGCATCAACACACATAAGGAATTGATCAGACAAGCAGTGTCACAACAATAGTTCACCTTGCAGATATAGTGTGTATTTGAGATCCAGAAGGTTGTAGCCTTCACCACTTGAGCAGTGAGCTCTAGAATAGTGTGTCCTCACCCCTAACATGGTTAATTCTAAAAGACTCCTAATAAGGTTCATAATACACAAGTACAATTATTAGTGGGTTCCCACTAGGGTTTTTCCTTTGGCCAAGGTTTCCCCGTAATCATATATGTTGTTATGTGTTATGTGTTGATTACTTTACATACTTTAATATTTAGTTCTGCATTTAAGTTATTGAGTTAAGTTTCAAGCATCAAAAATTAATTGTATAGAACACTGATTCACCCCCCCCTCTCAGTGTTCCCAATCCTAACATTATGTGTACATGAACAAGTTGCAAAGTTGCAATTTTGGATATGAGAAGTATAGGTGTAGTTGTAGGATCTAGGAAAGTTTCATGAATTTTGGCATTTATAGAAACAAGTCAACAAGTCAACTTTTCCATCAAAAAAAGACTTCTCCCTACCATTTTTCAGTAAAAAATGTAGAGAAGGAATTTATAGGTGCCAATTTCCCATATTTGGAGTTACAATTGATTCTGATATTTCAACAGTTAGGAAATTCAACTTCCAAGTTCAGTTTTCCTCATCTTGTCTCAAGATACATTCATTCTCTCTCTTTTCCTTTGTACTTACTTTCATAGATAATATTTTATATCACACTTTTATCCCACTCAAAGAATACAAAATCCTCCATGGGTTTAGATCTTTCATTAGCACCCTTCTTCATTTGGTAGTGCTAATCTTGCATTAGGTGATATGTTTGACTAGCTCCTCTTGTGTGATGTATTTTGTGTATTTTCATGTCATGATGTGCATCCCCCATGATGTGTTTTTTTCTATCTATTTTGTTTATATTTTATTTAAATGGCCCTTTTTTTATCCATTGGTGAAAGATGATGAAGGAATTCAAATTTTGTAAACATTCATGTATTTGTATCTCACTTCTTCTATATGTTGTTACAGTTTATGTCACACATGTGCCACTATTTGTAAATGTACCTAAATCTATTTTTTATTGAGGATGATGAAAAATAGTAGCTACCTATTCTTCCTTGTCTTGTAGTTATACTACCTTTGGGGATGGTGACAGTTCATTTTGATATAATATCTTATGTATTATCATATGATCATACCGACCCCAGAGTTAGTAGATCTATTTCATGCTCTCTTTTTTCATGTGTTTATTTCCCTTGATTTTTTCTTTCTTGGTGGTGTCTCACAGTGGGAATTTTTCTTGTGGGTGCATGTATGCTTCGTTAAATCCATTCCTCCCATTAAGGCGCTTGTAATCACTTTAACATGGAGGTGTACACTCTCCTCTATATTTTTAATTTTTTACACAATTACACAATGATTCAATTCAATCTCCCATTGGATGACCAAGTTGTTAGGAATGGGAACACTAAGAGGGGAGGGGGGTGAATCAGTGTTCACTGAATTAAATATTTTTCTTAGCTCTTTAATCTTAACTTGAATGCTTAAGTACTAAAATGAACATTAACATAAACAATATAGAAGAACACAACACATAACACCAATATTATTATGGGCAAACCCAAATAGGTAAAAACCCTGGTGGGAATTGACACCCACTAATATTTTGTACTAGTGTTTTATGATCCTTGTTAGAAGATCCTTAACCCTGTTAGGAGTTTCTTTACAATATATTTAGTATAGTGACCTGGTCAAGGGTTAGACCCTATTAGGATTCTTTTACAATAACCTTGTTAGGGGTGGGGACACATTGTCCTAGAGCTCACTGCTCAAGTGGTGAAGGCTACAACCTTCTAACCTTAGATACACACTATATCTGCTGGATGAACTGGCACTGTGATACTTCTTGTCTGATCAGTTCCTTTGATGCGCTGATGCTTTGACCTCTTGAAAAGATCTAATACATCTTATCAACTCTTTACACATTTCTTCTCTACTTATTTCAACTCTATAACAAATTCCATACTTAATTACAATGGTGCATCTAATACTTATACGCGCATACAAAACAATTAACTAGGTCAGCCCTTTAACCGATTACACACAACACTTCCAATTGAATTGGCTCAAGCATGTTTACAAAAAAAGTTAGTTACATGTCTATAAATTAATCACAATAGGTGCATAGCCTTTACACAACAATAATATAACCACTAACCAAAATACCAACAGTTGGCTGCTTGCACTGTTCATCTTTGGCATTCACTATCTGTGCAACTTGAACTCTCTATATCTTTCTCATACTGAATCTTTTGATCATGTGATCTTAGATGTAGCATGAATATGATCTTACCAACTTAACTTCTAGGGTGCATAACATAATTTTTTCATATGCATGTGCGCTGATGCTCTGACCTTCAGGTACTCTGTATACTATCCAGTCTTCAACACTTAGCCAATTTCTGATCTTCTCATCAAGTGCGCTGACTCCAAAACACTATATGACTTTTTTTCCATAATGAAAACACTATATTAAGACATATACACTAGTATAGTCAACTTTCCAACAATCTCCCCCTTTGTCATTGATGGCAACACAGGAATATGGAAAAGTGAGTAACTGTCCCTTAATACAAAAATACTTAATCATATTCTATCTTATATCTACCTTATATCTTCTTACTATACCATTTCTTTACATAGCTATAGCTCCATATTCTATACATACTCCCCCTTTGACATTAACGAAAAAGGTGTTACAAAACTAAATCTATACAAGTAATTACATTGAAAGTACATCCGGGTATGCAATCTATAGATTTTGGATCTCTTTCTTCCAAAATGAAATCAATGCATTGATTTTTTGGAGATGGGCACATAAGGCATACTGAAGTTTCTCCATCTTCTCCAAATCTAAACTAGGACCTTGATCATATGTCACCATGGTGGCATTGATCTCCTTGATATTCTAATTCAACACATCTAAGGATGGTGCAAGAGCATTTCTAAGCTGAGTTTGCCTAGCCCTTATCTTTGACATCTCTTTTTCTGCCTTCTCAATTTTGTCAATCTATCCCTGATATACATTGTTGCACATATTTATATCAGTAGAGGGATCTTCTATTGACTACCTCACCTTTTCAATCAAGGCCTCTACTTCTTTTATCTTCTTGTAGTGGTTGACTGTCAACTTATCTTGATTCATACAGTCAGCAATAATTCTTCTTCCTTTTGTTGCAAACTCTTTCAAAGTTTCTTGTCCAACTTTGAGTGAACTAAGGTCAAGTGAAAAGTTACTGACCAATTCACTTATCCTTTTCTTTCTATACTTTTCTTCTACAACTTGAGATGCATATTCTTCTAAGCTAGAAAAGTTAGTTTTAAAGGCTGTGAGGATGTTGCTAACATCATCAACTATACTAAGCTTGGATAATTTCTTGTCTGAAATCAATAGTCTGTTCAATAACTCCACAAATAAGGGATTCCTCATCACTTGTTTCTCTTTGGTTTTTTCCATAGCTAAGACATTGATCTTGATCAGGTCTTCTTCTCCCCATGAATCCAAACTAGTTGTGTCAGGTGTCAAACTTGACAACAATGAAGTTGAGTGTACTGGAGTGATAGGAGTGCTATCCATCACTTATTGCTTTACTTTGATTAACATTTCAACTAATGGTTCATCTACTTTTTCTTCTTCTTCTTCTCCTTTTTCTATTTGTGTTTCCTTTCCTTTTTCTTTTTATTTTTCTACCTCAGGTGTGTTACCACCGCATAGTGTTTCAGCCTCTTGTGTGCTTACAAAAGCTTCTTCAAACTTGTTCAAATCCATGTCTGTGGCTGCCATAGTAACTTTTACATTATCAATACAAATTGAGTCATCCTTGAGTGTCTTTGTCATGGGTGTAGACTTATCTACCTCTGTATGTGTTTCAACTGTAGGCGCTGAGTCCTGGGGACCTGTCATAGGTATATTAGTGGGCTCTACCACCTTGACTTCCTTTGTGGGAATTTGAGCTATAGGTGCAGTAGGTGGGTACATGTGCCTATTCATGAAAACCTTCTCAAATGCTTTCTTAGTTTCCTTAGCAATTGGTTCATAGTTCTTATCCATGATATTTAATGTTCTTGTCTTGGTTCTGAGGTGAGGTTTCACCAGATCTAACAATAAGGTCTTCTCCTCTAAAGAATACACTAGAAAAATCTCATCTAAGATCTTCTCTCTTATTCTCAGATCTTCCTCCATTGCTTGTCTCTTCAAGAAATCTAAAATGTTCCAAACACTGTCTAGAATCATAGTTTTCAATTCTAGCACTGCCTTCTTAAACTTAAGCATGTGTTTGACAATCATGCCATGAATCTTTGACTTATCTATTTCACTTTGCTTATCATAAAATTTTTCTATTTGATCAATCCTTCCTTCATCAACAACCCTTTTACTCAACACTTGAAGACTAGGTCTGAAACCTAAATCTAGAGGTGTTTGAGTGTTTCTTTTGCTTCTTGTTTCTCATGAGAATGGATGACTAGTGCTGATCTCTTTCTTCCTCTTTGCTATTGTCTTATACTCCAGAGGAGAAGTAAGATCAATTGTTACTATGGGCGCAGGAGGGGCAACATCAAATTTACCCTTTTGATCATCTGATTTCTCAATTTCCACCTTCTTCATCTTTGGATCATCAGATTCTATCTTTGCTGTAGTTGCGCTCTCTATCTCCAAAGAAATATTTTCTTTTATTTCTTTGTTTTATTCGGCTTGGGATACTCCATGAATTTTTAGAATCTCTGAAGTGACTTTGGAAACATTTATTTTTGTTGCTACGTTGTTCAATACAACATCTACTTCTCTTGTTTTCTCTTCATAAGCTCCCCATCTAGGTTCATTGGGGTCCTTAGGTGCTGACAATAGAACTTGAGCATAAGCCTCTAGAATAGGCTCTTCAACTTCATATCCTAGTGGATGAATCCAATTTGTTCTTGGTTCAACAACCTCCATATAGGTTGTATTAGTTTCCACCATGAAACAAATTGTGTCCTTGTTTTTCTCAACAATACTTTCTGGAATCCTATATCTCATACATTTTGACCCTAAATGTCTTCAATTCTAGAGTCATGTTGATGCAGAAGCATCCTGGGTGTAGGGGCAATCTTGCATCACCCAAAAATATTTATGTTTTTGTATTCATTAAGGGCTATCTTGTGCAGAGCTGCTATTTATGGAAACTTGCTATTTTTAGTAAGTTGGTCATTCGATCTCAGAATGTTCTAATTTCTTCCCTGGAGGTTCATTTTGGTCATATTATCCTACCAGTAAAGTTTTGATTGACATATTAAGTCTAGCTTTGTAGATATTGAAGATTTTTGGTATTAGCAATAGGGTACAAAAACTTTGAAGTCAGTTTTGAAGGCTTTAGAGGCCTCGAATGAGGTTGAATTTTGGGTTGAATGAAGCTTGCTTAATTTAGGTGGTGTAGAGCTCCTTGCGCCCTTTCCGAAATGGGGTTATAATAGTCAATTGAGTCAACGGGTGATGACTTATGGTCTCTGGAAGTTGGGTCACCTGAAATGGTGAAAAATGATTTTCCTTCAAAATTTTTGTTTGGGTTTCAAAAGTTATTTTGGGCTGACTTTGATGTAATAAAATGAAAAATAAAATAATTTTAAGTTTGGTCGGCCTTATTGGCTAAAATTCTGGAACCTTCCTAGGTGGTGGAAAATTACCTATATAAGGAAGGCTGTAGTGTTGTCTTAGGTAGTTTGGGGCAATTCTGGGTAGTAGATCTAGGTATTGATTTGAGGCTTTGTCCTACATAATATTGTAAGGGAATGCCCATGTGGCTTTGCATATTGTAATTCTAAAAGTTTGTAATTCCACATTTGTGGAGATAATAAGAAGCCAATTTTCTGTTCTTGCATATTGTTGTTGTTTCTCTATTTCTATTATGTGTTTGTGGTATTAAGGGGAGCACTGTTCATCAAGTGGTATCAGAGAAGGAGTTCCTAAGTGTGTAAATAGATCACCGATTGTGAGGCAATTTGCACCAGGACCATGGGTTAGGGTTTCTATGTAAATAGATCACCGGTTGTGAGGTAGTTTGCACTAGGACCATGGTTAGGGTTTCAGTGAGAAGCACAAAAATGCCCCCACAAAGGGAACATGGTGGAAGAGTTGGTGTTGTAACACCTAAGGTTAGGGCATTGTAGAGACAAGTGCAATCATTGCAAGAGGAGATTCATAGAGGAATGAATCTTAATGTTAGAGATGAAAGCGAGCACGAAGCCGAAGGAGAAGGAAATTCTGATCAAGAAGGAGAAGTCAAAGTTTTGAATCTAGAAGAAGAAAGACTTTTCTGAGCCATTTCCAAGATTGGGAAAAGACCTAAGATTGAGGTTCCTACATTTTCAGGGAATCTTAACCCAAAAGAATTGATGGACTAGATCAATGAGTGTGAAGAGTATTTTGAGTATGAAGATATCGAGGATCTTGATTGGGTCAAGTTTGTGAAGGCCAGACTGAAGGGTCATGTGAAGATCTAGTGGCAAGAGATTTAGTTGGAGTGAAATTGAAGAGGAAAGGATAAAATCACAAGATGGAATCAGATGGTGGATAAATTGAAGTGACAGTTCATTCCTGTTGATTATGAACTTGACCTACTGAAGAAGATGCAAAGTTTGAAGCAAGCAGGAAGATCTATTCAGGAGTATATAGAGGAGTTCTATTGAATCCTCATCAGAACAAGCCATGTGGAAGCTAATAAGGAGAAAGTTATTCATTACCTTAATGGGTTGAGGCGAAGCATTCAGGAGGAGCTAAATCTGGTTTGAATGAATAGTATTGAAGAGGCATTCTAGTTTTCCCTAAAAGTAGAGGAAAAGATGAACAAGAAGTTTGAGAGAAGACAAAGTGAAAGAGGTCATGATGGAAGATCTAGTGGATGGTCATATGGAGATCAAAATGAAGATTTGAAAAATTAGGATGAGGCCAGTAATAGTTAGAATTAGAGAGGAGATAATTTTAGTCATTTCCAAGATCAGAACAATAGAGATCAGAGAGGAAGAGGAAGAGGACAGGGTTCAGGAAGAGGAGGCTTCCATGGAACATGTTTTCACTATGGAGAAGAATGTCATAGGGCATTTAAATGTCCTCAACACAAAGGAGGAATAGATAGGGGGAACAAAGGCCACACCAGAGTTGCATATGTAGATGAAGATGCCAGATCATCACATTCTGAAGATGTTGAAAGAGGAGAAATGTTGATTAACAAAAGAGTCCCGTTGAGTGGTGAAAATGAACCTAAGCAAAGGAGCCTGTTTCGCACTAGGTGCAAGTGTGAGGGTAAGTGTTGTGATGTAATTATTGATAGTGGTAGTATTGGTAATTTGGTGTCAGAAGAGATGGTGACAAAGTTGAAGCTCAAGAGGTAGAAACATCCACATCCATATTGGGTTGCTTGGGTGCAGGATGACCACAAGGTCATGGTCAATGAACAGTTCCTAGTGAAGTTCAAGATCGGCGGGTACCAAGATGGGGTACTATGTGATATCATATCTATGGATGCATGTCATATGTTGTTGGGTAGACCTTGGCAGTTTGACAGATGTGCTATACATGATGGTCATGCGAATAGCTATTCCCTGACAAAGGATGGAGTGTGACATAAGTTAAAACCATTGAAGGAAATAGAAGAAAAGGTATGTGGTAATGCAAGAATAAATTTTGTTGATAGAGGAAATTTCTTAGATGTTACGCGACATGAGCATGTGTTTTACCTTAATTTCAAAGGCTGGGAAAGAGGAAGTAGAAGATGTACCTGTAGAAGTTGCAAAATTATTGAATGAGTTTCAGGATATTGTATCTGATAATGTGCTTGATGGATTACCACCAGTAAGAAAGATCAATCATCAGATGGACTTGATTCTAGGAGCCAGAATGACATTAGTAGAAAGTGAAGAGTTAAAGATATATTTGAAGTTTAGTCCATCACATCATCCATAGATTGTATATGGAAGTAGTCCAAGAAATGCATTTGAGTTGAGAAAGATAGATAAAGGAGAAATAAGTTGTGTTGAAGCTGAGAATTTTGTAGAACATTTGAAGAACATCCATGAGGAGGTGAGGAAGCATATTACCAAGATGAATGTCTAGTATAAGGATAAGGTAGATGAGAAAAGGAGGCATAAGGAATTTCAGGTCGGAGATGAAGTCATGGTTCATTTGCGGAAGAAGTGATTTCCATTTGGTACATAGAACAAGTTGAAAATGAAGAAGTTTGGGCCATGTAAGATACTAAAGAAGCATGATTTAGGAAATGCCTATGAGGTAGAATTGCCTAATAAGCTAAATATTTCACTAGTATTTAATGTTTCAGATTTGATAGAGTATCATGAAGGAGGTGTTGAAGATGAGGTTATAGAAACATAGTGGAGTATTCCAACAACCAATTCAGATAACAAGGAGATTGAAGAAATACTGGATAGTCATGTTGGAAAAAGCACAAGGAACATGACATATGAAGAGTATTTGGTCAAATGGAAAGGATGACTTGTTGAAGATTCATCATGGCTAACAATGGAGGAGGTTAACCATCTTGGTTTTCCTCTGCACACCTGAGTCATGATAGGGTCACTTCTCAAATTACCCTAGGTGTCTGATGCAGGAGCATCCTAGGTGTAAGGGCAATCTTGCATCACCCAAAAATATTTATGTTTTTGTATTCATTAAGGGCTATCTTGTGCAGAGTTGCTATTTATGGAAACTTGCTATTTTTAGTAAGTTGGTCATCCAATCTTGGAATGTTCTAATTTCTTCCTTGGAGGTTCATTTTGGTCATATCAGCCTGCCAGTAAAGTTTCATTGACAGATCAAGTCTAGCTTTGTAGATATTGAAGATTTTTGGTATTGGTAATAGGGTACAAAAACTTTGAACTTAGTTTTGAAGGCTTTAGAGGCCCCATATGAGGTCTAATTTTGGGCTAAATGAAGCTTTCTTAATTTAGGCATTGTAGAGCTCCTTGTGCCCTTTTTGAAATGAGGTTATAATAGTCAATCAAGTCAATGGGTGATAACTTATGGTCTCCAGAAGTTGGGTCACCTGAAATGGTGAAAAATGATTTTCCTTCAAAATTTTTGTTTGGGTTTCAAAATTTATTTTGGGATGACTTTGATGTAATAAAATGAAAAATAAAATAATTTTAAGTTTGGTCGGCATTATTGGCTAAAATTCTGGAACCTTCCTAGGCGGTGGAAAATTACCTATATAAGGAAGGCTATAGTGTTGTCTTAGGCAGTTCGGGGTAGTTCTGGGTAGTAGATCTGGGTATTGATTCAAGGCTTTGTCCTACAAAATATTGTAAGGGAATCCCCATGTGGCTTTGCATATTGTAATGGAAGTACATATAGATTATTAAAGACCCAAACCTAAGTATCTCAGTCTTTTCATGTTTGATGGCCCTTATGTTTTCTATTAGCCATGAGCACAAGATATCACATAGATTAAACTCTCCATTCTCTTTTACAAACCTTATTGTTGCTAGAATGGTGGCTGCTAACACACTATTTACTCTGCTGGTGTGCTGGAACCTGTATCCCAGTATCATGGAAATCAATTTAATGTCTTTCTCTTCTATAGGATCTATTGTCATTTGGCACCTATCACTTCTTGATTTATATGTTTTTTCTACAAGTCTTTTGACATGATTTCCCACTAGAAGAATGACGCCTTTCTTAGAAAGACCTATCATTTCATGACTTAAGTCACCTGTGATCCTTACTGGAACTTCACCTATCCAGAATAGGTCATCATGAATCCTGCTAAGTAGAATATTTATCCATTCAGACTCATAGAACTCATATGTAGTCACATATTCAATTATCAGATGGTTTTCAAGTTGTGCATACTCATCCATGAAGGTTTTATCGGGTTTCATCACTGTTTCCATGTGCACTCTTATTCTGTCTAGACCTACTAGTTCCTTCTAGCAATGTGTGTATGCCCTAATATCTTCCACATGCATAAAACCTATGGGAGTGTGGGAGAATGCACCTTCAAGGTGTTGGAATTAGGAGAGATAGGGTACTAAGAGGGGAGGGGTGAATCAATGCCCACAAAAACTTTAACACATTAACCTTTTAGATCTACAATAACAAATAGTGATAAACTTTCAAAATAACTTGTATCTAATACATGTATCATTCATTCATTCAACTTGTGAAAGTAAATAACATGAAATCAACAATATAAAAATCACCTAACACAAGTATTTTGGTAATCCAGAAACCCTTGTTAGAAGGTAAAAATTGCGGTGGGGATGACACCCACAAATTCTTCACTAGTGCAGATAGAAAAGGTTTGCCTGTTAGGGCTACAAGTTTTGATCACTTCTGGTGATCTTACCCTCTTAGGAGTAATAAATTAGATTAGCTAGATCTACCTAGTTATAGGATTTAAACAACACTAGTGAAGTGTGCACTTGGTTAAGAGATTTACATAAGACTGTCAAGTCTACTCTGTTAAGAGATTTAGCCAAAAAATCTAGTACAATTGTTAGAAAGAAATAGGCAAGTATCTACTAAATTGACAACTTAATTGTCTAATACAAATCAATAAGTACTGAATATATTTCATCTTTACTATGATGAATCTCTTCTTTGAACTACTCAGTTAGCCTACTCTAATTCTGCTTAATCTGATCTCCACTCTATCAATTGATAGTCTTGAAGTTAGGCAAGTGCTTCAAGTGCTCCATAATTCATACATTAGTTCACATCACAAATGATGCAAACATATATTTATATAGCATACTACTTTATGCCACTTTAACAAAATTAGGTTACGAATCTTAGAAAAAACCCTAAGATCTACGGTATAGAAAAATGACCTAGATCGAATTATTACATAAGATATAAATTGCATTTAATGAATATCTTGACAATAAATATTCCTTGATCTTGGTAAAACATTTTCTGAACTGTTGTAACTGTTTGCATAGAAGAATGTGCCATTTGTGATTACTATGCTATTTCTTGTGATCATCGGTAAACACTATATAAACCACTCGGTGTATACTGGTGCTTTGTGTTTACTATCGCTCGGTGTCGGTGTCTGCTAGTGCTTAGTAAACTATCTGATGCTCGGTGTATATGCTTAACTGACTGGTTTGTTTTTCTTCTAGATACTGACTAGCTCAATTTAAGTAACTGAATGATACCTTTGATAACCTTTGATACTAATGACAACCTTTAATGCTCAATAGAGATAACAATCTCCCCCTTTGGCATTAGTATCAAAACTTGAATGTATATAGAGAAAATTTTCTACATATACCTTATATCTCCACCATATACATTTATACTTATCTAAATTTCTATTTACTCCCCCTCAGTGCATTCTCTTGGTAATATGTAGTATATGTAGCATCTATGTACATATTTGGCATGTTGACATATACATTGATTTCCCCCTTTTTGATAGTAATGCCAAATACAAAAAATTAAACTATATACTCACATCTTGTCAAAAATGTGTTGATGGGTTTTCTTGAGTGACTCCAAGAGGTTTTCCCATTCCTCTTTCAAGTTGGTGAGATAAATTTTCTCAAGACCAACTTATGCATGCATGTCAAAGATGTTCTCCAACACAAAAATTTCTAGTGTTGCAACAAGTTGTTCCGCTTTGACAATGTGTTTCTAAAAAATCGTCAGGTATGGAAGGAGTTCTGTCTGTAACTCTGTGACCTGATCTGTGATTTGCTCTTCTTATTTTTTGAGAGCTGCTATCAACCACTTGAGTTCCTAAAATCTATGAATGTGCTTTGAAAAAGCTTGTGGCTCGATTATAGCTACATTTGATCTTTTCACTGATCTCAATAGTGAAGGTTGCCACAGTGCATAGCTTCAATAAGAATTGACGAACTAACTGGGTTATAGATTTTATTTTAGTTATTACCTCAGATAATTTGACCTTGTTTATTGCCACTTCTTGGTTGATTCTTTCTACTAGTTTGTCTTGAATCTTGGATTCCACCCTTTCTTCAATTCGCTTGTCAACATCAGTGTTCGAGACATTTATCTTCTTTGTGAGTATAGAAAGTTTATCTATAATAGGAGTATCTTCATCAATGTTCACTTTAGGTACTACCTATTGTAAGATATCCCTAACATCCGTTAATATTTCTTTGTGTTTAGTTTCTTGCTTCAACTTTTCTTGTGCTGCTTTTCTTGTACATAGTTCCCCATATTTGCTCAATTCCTTGGGGCTAAGGGTCCTTGGGTCACACTCAGGGATTACTATAACTTTTTCTAGAGTGACCAACCCTTTTTCTTTCTTTTTCTTCTTCTTCTCTGGTACAAGGGGTGACTTCTTCACAATGGTGACATGAACCTTGTCTTCTTCCTTTGGAGTATCCTTCCTAGTTGACACACTCTCTTCCTTCCTCTGCTCCTTGGTAACCTATGTGTTAATTGAGTGAGTGGGAGCCTCAGATGTCATGTCAGGTGGGGTCACCTCAGTTGCCTTAGGCTCATCTTGTGCCTTAATTTTTGTAGTAGTTTCCTCTATTTCTTTAGACTTATGTGTCTCTATAGGTGTTTTGGTGTCTTGTTCCCCTATGGTATCTTCATGTTGCTTGGGGTCTGAGCCGTTGGGTTGTTCCCATGAAAGAATTTCTACTACTTCTGAAAGTATAGGAAGCTCACCTGGTAATGATGTAAATGCACATTCAGTGATTTGAGCTTCATCTTGAGTGTTTGATGGTGCAATATTTACATCCTCATCATCCTTGTCATCAAGATCACCATTTGTGATATCCTTAATGAGTACATCATCATCAATTTTCTTCTTCATTTGGATCTCTACTGGATCTGGTGTATCCTGTGAAATATTTATGTCTTCCTTTTGTTTAGTGATATCAATTACCATGGTAACTGATATACTGGAGTCCTTTGACTTCTCTTCTACAATATCATCAATGTAGATACCTTTTCCTTTGGAATGTTGTCTCTTTTTAGAGAAATTTAAGAATTCATTTTTCTTAGCTTGTTCTTTGGCTTTAAGAATTGATTTCCGTAGGGAATCACTAGTCTCATCTACATCCACCACATTCTCATCCAGTATCATCATGTCTCAGTTCTTTATAGTAAACCTTGCTTGATAATTAGCCATGTGTTCATTAATTTCTTCTAGGCTTAGATGTGGGGTTGCCTGAACTAGAGATCATTCTCTCTTTCTCTTCTCGGTGTCTAGTGCATAAGCCCATTTTTTATTTATTCTGTCATCCAACTCCTTTGGTAATGATAGTGAAAATTATAATGGAACTCTTTTAAACTTTATCATCATTTGGATGACTACCTCTTCAATCTTTGTTTGATCCTCATTTGACATTTTGTCAAATCTGCTAAGTTCCAGATCAGTAAGGTCACCGTTCTCAATTATATCTTCAATGATTTCATCTATTGACCTTACCTTGTTGCTGACCACTTTGAATTAAATGATGTCATCTTCATTTTCAGTATCCTCAAGGTCTTCTTTACCTCTTATCAATCTTCTCCTTTTCTTTGGTGCCTCAACTACAACCTTGGGTCCTTTCTTTGCATATTTCTTTGTCAGTGTAGCAGCCTTTCATTTTATTACCTTCTCTTCTTCCTTCTTTTGTAGTGGTGAAGTTGTAGTTGATGATCTCGTGCGTGCACCTATCTGTACTAGTAACCACCTTTTCTTTGGAGCTTTAGTAGGAGGAACCGGTGTAGCTTCTTATTCTTCATCAAATTTGGTTTCCTCACTATCATATGGTTTGTCAGCCAACATTAACTGACCTTCAATTTTTTGTTCAACCGGTGACTCCTCAGATGAGTCAGAGACATCTCCAAATCTAGCAATTAGGTCTTTCTTCATCTTCTTGGCCTTCCTAGACATTTTATTAATGGCCAAACCTGTCGTGATTCTAGACTTAGCTTCTTCATAAGTTCCAAACCCAGTGGCCTTAGGGTATTTTGGTAGTGCTACTAGTGCTTCAATAGATTTCAATCCAAAATCATAGTTCATTTCATAGCCCATAGGTGCTAGCCATTTTATTCTAGGTTCAACTACTTTTATCATGGAATGATCTCTGTCTACTAGAAAACATACTTCTGTCTCAAATTTTTTAACTAATTCTCGTGGAATTCTACTTCTTTGATTCATCTTTGTCTTAAATTATTTAAAGTACTTATCAAAAACTTTATTCAAATCATCTCCTAACTTGTTCATCATCTCGATAATCTGTACAATTATTGGTTTATCTGTTGTCCAATTTACTTTACTGAAGCCAAGGCGATACTTTTGTATATAGAAAAATAAACAAACAAGGATTGAACCAAACTTACATGTGTTTGACTTATTTGACCTTATAGTCTTCATGTTTTCATGTAATTGGTTCAGTAGTATCTTTGCAAGATCAATCTAGTGATCTTTCTTCACAATTTTGTGTGCCATGTTGACTGCGCTACAAGGTATGCTATTTAATCTGCTCGATTGAAATATTTTGTACCCAATCACATGTGACATAAATTTTATTGCTGGGTCTTTAATTATTGAAATCTTCAATGATTGACCATCCCATGCAGCTCAAGTGTTCTTCTCAACATCAGCAAGGGAGGAGCTTTGGAAAGCCTTTGCCTTGTCAGTTGTAGGATAGCCAGTAACCCTATTGATCATTTTCTTTGTGACCTCTACTAGTTTATCCAACTAGAATTTTCCATCATGATACCGACTCAATACAATCCTTATCTAGTCTATTTTGAATGATTGCAAAAAGTGTATGGTACACGATAACCTCGATTTATCAATCTGGTCATCCTCTATTTTTAGTTTCCCATCGGTGCCACATAATTGTTGATATGCCACAATAGTCTAAAAATCTCCTACTTCTCCAATCTTGCAATGAATGAATGACCATACATCTTCTATTAACAAAACCCTATCTGGGATCACTACAATATTTGGGGTCAAATTTCGATGCCAATTTGCGATGCCACTACAATTTATGTATGTTTTTTGTGGGTTTTTTTGCAAATTCCCCTGACGGTTTCGTAATAGCGATGATATTGTCATAATTGCGACACCCATTTTGTTATAAACAAAAAAAAAAGATAAAGGAAGTTTCATTTGTAATTTGTGAATTCGAAGAGCTTCTGCGAAGATGACACTGCATTTCTATGTGGCACGAAGAGGGCATCTGAGTTTGGCATGCGCAAAGAGGCCAACACCATTTAAGAAGAGGGCACTGGCACTTGAAGTAGGCATATGAGCTTTGTCTTCTCATTAACTCAATTTTAGTGGCAATGTTTACATCTTAGCATTGTTAATAGTGGCATTCTTTACATCTTAATTAGCATTTGGAATGCTCGATGACCCGTGAGCTTTGAGAGCTAGGGCATTGTTGCTATTACCTTCAAGGCATTGTGTGAAGTGTTTGATCTATCTTTATTTGTTTTGTTGTTGATATTCACTATGTGGTACTCCCTTTTTGTGATCATTTCACAAAGAAATGTCTTGATCGCTCATGGGCTGCAAGCTAGGGCATCATACATTGTTTATGAGCTCACTATTTAATACTTGCATTGTTTACATCTTATCATTTAGAATGCCTGATGACCCACAAGCTTTAAGAGCTAGGGTATCACTTCTATTACCTTCAAGGCATTGTGTGAAGTGTTTGATCTCTCTTTATTTGTTTTGATGTTGATATTCACTATGTGGTACTTCCTGCTTATGATCATTTCATGAGGAAATGTCTTGATGGCTCATGGGCTGCAAGCTAGGGCATCATACATTGTTCATGAGCTCACTATTTAAAATTAACATTGTTTACATCTTTTCATTTGGAATGCTTGATGACCTACAAGCTTTCAGAGCTAGGACATCATTTATATTACCTTCAAGGCATTGTGTGAAGTGTTTGATCTCTCTTTATTTATTTTTCTGTTGATATTCACTATGTGGTACTCCCTATTTATGATTATTTCATGAGGAAATGTCTTGATGGCTCGCGGGCTACAAGCTAGGGCATCATACATTGTTCATGAGCTCACTATTTAATATTTAGCATCATGTAAACATACATTAATACACTTACTATTTTGAATTTGATCTCAGGCATCATGTAATGTTATTGCTGTCATTATATGCTTGCTACTGTTGTGCACCATATATTGTTTTATACACTGTTTATTTCATTGAGACCGTGAGCTTGACATTTGTAATGTATTTTCTATTATTGGATCAATGCTACCATGTTGTTGAGTCTATGTATGGCTTGAATATGTACATGCATAATTGTAGATGATGATCAGTAATATGGTGCCAGGCATTGCTTAGATCCTTTGGATCTAACCCCATCTTTTCCTTCCTTGTAGGTTTTGGATCATACAAGAGCATACTGGATTGAACCCTAGGTCAGCACTTCATTACTTCAAGCAATGTTTGGTACCTTCATTATTTATGTTCATCCAATTATGTATGTTTGCATTCATTCATATTCTTTTGAAAGTTGGCTATTAGTGACCGTATAGGACCATTCTTGATGTTTTTGGGTCATTTGATGAAAATATGTAAATAGGGACATCAATAATAAAATAGGGATATCTTCATAGTGATATATTAATATTAATATTGTAAGTAAAAAAATTACATAGTGGCATTCAGATTAAGTACAATATGAACTCACATACCTTTAATTATGATACACATTTGAAATTATCACTCATTGGTCATTTGACAATTCAAGATATAAGTATCAGAATATAAATTGTTGCAAAAGGAAGAAGCCCATATGTATCTATCATCATTTAATACAAAATATAAAAGTATCCCACAGATACACAGTTACTATTATAACAACCATCCTCTAATCTCATGGTGTACTAGTCTCAAGGTAAGAACAATTTACTTAATCCATCATATAAGTATCATCCTAAAGTTTAAATAGACATTGACTATGGATATACAACAGTGAGCCATAATAAATTACAGAGTTCCACTACAATTTTTATGTCCACTACCATTAAAATATATCACTCCTCATGTTATATAGGCATCCTTCTCATTAAGTGTTTCCATTAAAATATGTCACTCTTGTTATATAATGTATATGCATACTTGTTTAAAATTCCACACTTGTTGCTCTTAAATATTATTACCATTTCACTCAAATTTACATGACATTAAAACCAACCCCAAAATGTATAAATACATGTAAGTATAGGAGAAGCTAGATTCTACAACTATTGAAAAAAAAAAACTATACCAATAGCAGCTTACGAGAAACTATACTTGTGCTTACCACACCATACCTCAACATCATAATGCTTATCATTTTCAAGCTTGAGCGAAGCTTCGTACCACACACTATTTGCATATTTGTACGCAATGCTGATTTAGACTAGAGGTAAACTACATATGTCATGTAAACAACATGGTTGAATGCAATCTCTTTTGTGCATTTTCAAGAGTTTTCCCACCAATACAAGCGTAAATAATGCATTGAACATAATATATGAAAAGTGCGTGGTATGAAGTCTCACTGAAGATTGAAATATATCCACTCATGTTATTGTAAAAAATAAATTCAAATATTTCTCAAAACATTTATTCTTTTAGAATTAAGATATCCTTATCTCAATAATAAAACAATCTTCCATAATAGCTTTTGAATCACATTAACACACACCTATGTTCTATAGCATAGTTCATTTTAGAAGTGTATGGCTGATGTGAAGTGTGAAGTGTTTGATCTCTCTTTATTTGTTTTATTGTTGATACTCACTATGTGGTACTCCCTCTTTATGATCATTTCATGAGGAAATGTCTTGATGGCTCGTGAGTTGCAAGCTAGGGCATCATGCATTGTTTATGAGCTCACTTTTTGACCAACTCATGTCCCTATTTGATTAGCTGGTGCTCTGTTTGTTATATTGAGTTTACATCATATATTTAGTCTAATAAATATCTTATAAAACAACATAAAAATAACCCAAAATACTTTGCTTAATAAAATCTTAATAAAACAATATATTTAGTCTCAATAAAATCTTATAAAACAACATATATTGTGTGAAGTGTTTGATCTCTCTTTATTTGTTTTGCTCTTGATATTCACTAGCTATGTGGTACTCCCTGCTTATGATCATTTCATGAGGAAATATCTTGATGACTCATAAGCTGCAAGCTAGGGCATCATACATTGTTCATGAGCTCACTGTTTAATACTGGCATTGTTTACATCTTTTCATTTGGAATGCTTGATGACCCGCAAGCTTTGAGAGCTAGGGCATCATTGCTATTACCTTCAAGGCATTGTGTGAAGTGTTTGATCTCTCTTTATTTGTTTTTATTTTGATATTCACTATGTGGTACTCCCCGTTTATGATCATTTCATGAGGAAATTTCTTGATGGTTCATGGGCTGCAAGCTAGGGCATCATGCATTATTTATGAGCTCACTGTTTGAGCATCAGCCAATCAAATAGGGACATGAGGTGCTCAAACAGTGAGCTCATAATGACATAAACAATGCATGATGCCCTAGAAAAACAAATAAAGAGAGATCAAACACTTCACACAATATATGTTGTTCTATAAGATTTTATTAAGACTAAATATATTGTTTTATTAAGATTTTATTAAGAAAGAGTATTTTGGGTTAGTTTTATGTTGTTTTATAAGATTTTATTAAGACTAAATATATGATGTAAACTCATAATTATACTTGATATATATATACTTCAAAGGAGGAATTATGAAATATAGTTGTAGTTAGTTATCTCTTCTATAATGATAGAGGAGCGAAAGGTAATGATCAATGAGCTTGCTACTATTAGATCATACATTAATACACTTAGTGTTTTGAATTTGAGCTCAGGCATCATGCAATGTTATTGTTGTCATTGCATGCTTGCTACTGTTGTGCACCATATATTGTTTTATACACTATTTATTTCATTGAGACTGTGATCTTGGCATTTGTAATGTATTTTCTCTTATTGGATCGATGTCTCCATGTTGTTGAGGCTGTAGATGCATTGAATCACCACTGCCATTCTATTTTGATATCAACAATATAACAAACATAGCACCATCCAATCAAATAGGGACATCAGTATAGATGATGTAGATTTGTGTACCTCTTTGTTTTGATGTAGCTTACTCATTGCATGTAATGGGGCCTCCTTGGGGCTGCCAACCATGTTGTGATGTTATGATCTTTACTTGAAATCACAATAGTGACTCACCAGGTGTTCATGCAGATATAATTGCAGCAATTTACTCTTTGCAATATTCTTCTGAGTGCACATGTCCTGTAGCATGGTTTTTCTTTCAGAAGTGTATGGCATGACTATGCACATGCATACTTGTAGATGAGGATCAATAATAGGATGCCATTCATTGCTTAGATATTTTTTATCTAACCCCCATCTCTCTTTTATTTGCAGGTTCTAGATCACACAGGGGCACACTAGATTCATACCTGGGTAAAAAATTCATCACTTCAAGCAATGTCTGGCACCCTTATTATTTTTTTTCATCCTCTTATGTATGCTTGTACTCTTGCATTTTCTTTTGAAAGTTATTTTCCTTGTATAGTATATACAAGTTATTTTTCATATATATACATGTAATCTTTATATGTAATTTTTTTTTTCCCTTTACATGAATCTTTGTATGAAATGAACACAAATTTAACAAGATCATCTAATAATGCAAACTAGGGTACTTGATGTTACATAGACCTTGCTATAACTTTGTCCTAGACCCTCCAAGAATCAAAGAGGCTAATCTCCTAGCCTTAAGGGTGCTATCCCAGTCCCCTTCTAAGAAGTTTCAAACTCCTCCTTTCTCCATTTAGTCTATGACACCAAGAATATGATAAAGTTCACTGTTCTAGGAACCTCTCTGTCCCTTCTAAAAAGTTTTGTCTACTGTCTAGCCTAAAAAGGCTACTAGGTTTAGTAGGCCTAATTGACCTTTTTTTGCTAATAACTCCAAACTTCTCTGAGAAAAGCATCCAACTAATTATGGATTCAAATACCCTTTTGGGAGGGATTTAAGATTATGTTGGTCTCCTTTTCCCATACTGTCCATACAGGGCCTCTTGAAAATGGGGCTATAAATGAGGGTTTGGTAACTCACTGTCTATAACAGTGAGGGTTTAGTATTTTCCCTTGTATCCACAATCCCCCAAGCTCTCTCTGCATTGGAGATGCTTGAACATGCATCTGACCTCCCCTCCACATCATTTGAACTAGGCTTTGAGTGCCCTCAATCACTCCATTTGCTCTACAACACTGACCCCTAACCAAACACTGATAGCTTTCCTAGGGCATTAGTTTATAGATACATCTTGAATTTTCTAGGGCCCCTCCTTTGCACAACATATATTATAGGGAGTCTAGACACAAATACCATAGACCCGTATAGATTGTACAATGGGAGAGTGCTCTAGCACTCCATTATTCAAAGCTCTATCAGTAGTAACCTGAGACATGCCAAAATAAAGAAAACTATGAAGACTAACTCAAAACTGAAATGAAATGCTAAATAACTATCCTAGGAATTATAAAACATTAAAAATCATCACATGCAAACATTACAGTCAGATATTCAATCCATTTCTTATCTTTGTCAACACAAAAATGTATATCTATGTCAAAGGAAAACTAGTTACATAGTCTAACTACAACCAAAAGTTGTCTCTCCATATTGCACTCTTCCCTACACCTTGAATTATGGTTTTTAAAGCTTAAATAGCTCCCTCCTCGGTGTTAGGGCCCATGGATTGGGCTAGCTATCTCTTGAGCTGATTACATGCTTTTGCCAGAAAAAATGTCATGACAACTTTCAAAGTTGTCAAGAAACTTTTGGTGGATAGAAAAACCACCTACACATACCTCAAAAGTACTCAATCCTTGATTGATTAAGGGTCATAAAGGCTATTTTCAAACCTCTAAAACATTAAAGAGGCCATTTTTTCAACTTTAGAACACTCTCCTATGACAGACAACCTAGAAAAGTTGGCTAAGACTACTGCAACTAGGCTCCAAAAGACACACCAAGGACTCAAAAGAAAAAACAACAAAAAACACTAGCTAGCACACCTAGAGAGACCAAATAGGCTTCTCCCTAACCTAGTGGCTTGGCTAAGGCCACTACAAGCAAAAATTTAGGAACACTAGGTACCAAACAGCCCTACCTAGGTGCCCTCACTAGTACTGTAGTCCTTTTGAATCTTAGGATCACATCTCAATTAGGAAAGAGAAACCAAAACCTTTCATAGACCAATAAAAACCAAGGCATGTGGGTGCTCTTTTGTTGTACAATTATACTCATAAAATATATGTACGGTTATAAAATTTCATGCCTTGAAATTTTATAAAATAGTTCATCTTCATCAAAATAGAATGAAAGTGGTGATTCAATGCATCTACCCACATTCTATGTGCTTTGAGACAATGAAATTTTTATCATCATGATGAAGTAATAATGCATTAAATGTCTTACTGATGTCCCTATTTGATTGGTCGGTGCTTTATTTATTATATTGCTGCTATCAAAATAGAATGCCAGTGGTGATTCAATGCATCTATAGCCTCAAAAACATGGGAGCATTGACCCAATAACAAAAAATACATTACAAATGCCAACCTCACAGTCTCAATGAAATAAACAATGTATAAAACAATATATGGTGCACAATAGCAGCAAGCATGCAATGACAACAATAACATTGCATGATGTCCAAGCTCAAATTCAAAATAGTAAGTGTATTAATGTTTGATCATATATTTAGTCTTAGTAAAATATTATAAAACAACATAAAACTAACCCAAAATACTTTGTCTTAATAAAATCTTAATAAAAAAATATATTTAGTCTTAATAAAATCTTATAGAAAAACATATATTGTGTGAAGTGTTTGATCTCTCTTTATTTGTTTTGCTATTTTTCTAGGGCATCACGCATTTTTTATGTCATTATGAGCTCATTGTTTGAGCACCTCATGTCCTTATTTGATTGGCCGGTGCTCAAATAGTGAGGTCATAAACAATGCATGATGCCCTAGCTTGTAGCCCACGAACCATCAAGACATTTCCTCATGAAATGATCATAAACGGGGAGTACCACATAGTGAATATCAACATAAAAACAAATAAAGAGAGATCAAACACTTCACACAATGCCTTGAAGGTAATAGAAATGATGCCCTAACTCTCAAAGCTCATGGGTCATCAAGCATTCCAAATGAAAATATGTAAACAATGCCAATATTAAACAATGAGCTCATGAATAATGTATGATGCCCTAGCTTGCAGCCCATGAGCCATCAAGGCATTTCCTTGTGAAATGATCATAAGCAGGGAGTACAACATAGTGAATATCAACAACAAAACAAATAGAAAGAGATCAAACACTTCACACAATATATGTTGTTTTATAAGATTTTATTAAGACTAAATATATAGTTTTATAAGATTTTATTAAGACTAAATATATTTTTTTATTAAGATTTTATTAAGACAAAGTATTTGGGGTTAGTTTTATGTTTTTTTATAAGATATTTATTAAGACTAAATATATGATGTAAACTCAATATAACAAATAGAGCACCAACCAATTAAATAGGGACATGAGGTGCTCAAACAGTGAGCTCATAAACAATGCATGATGCCCTAGCTTGTAGCCTACGAGCCAAACTCGAATGCCCTCTTCGTGCCATGCAAAAGTGCAGTGTCATCTTTGGGATAGCTCTTCAAATTCACAAAAATTACAAATGACACTTTTTTTTTTCTTTTTTTTTTTGTTTATAACCAAGCTGGTGTCATAATTAAATAAACAAATGCCATCAAAATGAAATTGAGTTAATGATAAGACAAAGCTTGAATGCCTACCTCAAGTCATGGCCACAATATGAAGATCAAATGCTAAGAAACTATGTTATAAAATTTCAAGGCATGAAATTTTATAACTGTACAAATATAAAATTTCAAGGAATGAAATTTGACCTCTGATTTGACCTTGATAATGCCCCCTCCATTTCTTATGCTTGATCATGTCTTCCTTGTGTTAATGGGCATGGTGGGTTACTATTGTGGATGGATCATTTGGAAATGATGCCATAGAAACACCAGATGGAACAACAACATCTGCTGTTGTTGTTGCACTATTTGGATGATGCAGTGACAATAGTGACTCACTAGGTGTTCATAGAGACATAAATTCAACCACAATAGTGATTCACTAGGTGTTCATAGAGACATAAATGTAGGGCTTCATTTGGATTCCAGCGCCTATACACTGCACATGTTCTACAACATAGTTCCTTTTAGAAGTGTATGGCTTAACTATGCACATGCATAATTGTAGTTGAGGATCAATAATAGGGTGTCAGGCATTGCTTAGATCCTTTGGATCTAACCCCATCCTTTTTTTCCTTGTAGTTTCTAGATCATACATTAGCATACTAGATTGAACCCAGGGTCAACACTTCATTACTTTAGGAAATATTAGGTACCTTCATTATTTATGTTCATCCACTTATATATTTTTGCATTCATTCATATTCTTCTTAAAATTAGCTATACTCATATTCTTCTTGTGTCTGAGTCTTCTAACTATGATCAATTTAATGCTGTAAATCTTGACATAGAATCTGATATCAACTGATCATATATCCATTCCAAATGATATAACTCCATTTGAATAAACATACATGCCAACCATTTGACAAAATGTCCATATGAAATCTAGAGAAATACATTAATTTTATAGCGAATTCATGATTTATAATGCCCCTTGATTTATAGTGAGTTAATTTTATAATGAATTCATGATTTATAATTCAGTTATAGCAGCTTAATGTGTTTGAACTCAAGAATACCCCTTAGGAAGTAAGTGTATAAATGAAGGATGAAACACATAGGAAGCTATGAGAAGCTATGAAAAGGTGACATGAAGCTAATGAAAGGAGGCATCTCAATGATGTTAAATCACAGGGGATTCTCTTTGTTCCCTGCAATGTAGTGAGCTAATTCTGAAAGTATAAATAGATAATTTTAACAATGTATAAAGTCCTTCACAAGATGTAATAAAAACACTAGTGGAAAGGCACGAGAACTATTTAATAAAATGCCACAATAGTGGTGTCCCATGCAATGCTGAGATATTCAAAATATTGTTGGATAAACAGATAATTTTAACAATGAATAATGTCCTTCACAAGATATAATGAAAACTATGGAGTGAACTATGTTTGTTTCATTATATAACTATTATCTTATGTCAAGTATCCCACACAGTCTCGTGGATTGTCAGGTACAAGTCAATACACCCCATAGAGATTAATGTCTTTTACCATATGTAAAATATCTCTCATTGCCACCTGTCTTTCTCATTGCATGAGGTGCAGGTACTAGCAAAAAGGTATTTTTGAGAATTGTCTTCCTCGAGCGAGGAAAATCTAGCAATGGAAGAAGAAAGTGAGAAATTTAGTACGTGTAATTCAATGAGATCGACTCAAGGTCAAAAGATTAGAAATAAATTCAATAAATGCATGAAATTTTTCCTTGCTCAAGGGGGGTCGTGTTCTTATGATGATGAAAGAAAAGGCAACTCTGAGCTACCGTTTAGGTACAAACATCTACAGAAACAATGGGTCCCTGATGAACTTCCTCCAATAAACATTGATTTTTGTGTTAAAGAGAGGATATGTTGCATAGCACCATCTTCATTACATGGTTTGGGCCTATTTTCCATGGATGGCATAAAGGTGTCTTACAACAAAGTTGTCAAATTGATGGAGTATGTCAGATCTTGTTATGATTACAATAGTTGGATGCAGATTGTTAAATATAAAAAAAGTATGTGTAGGTATGCACTCATGGAAAATTATATACAACAAAAAGTCAGTGAACAAAGTAAAAAAGTAGCTATATACATTGACGGAAGACCAAAAGCATAAGGGAATATTGCAAGATTTATAAATAGGACATGACCTGCAT
Source organism: Chamaecyparis obtusa (assembly GCA_027943335.1). NCBI lineage: Eukaryota > Viridiplantae > Streptophyta > Pinopsida > Cupressales > Cupressaceae > Chamaecyparis > Chamaecyparis obtusa. Next base: position 986,756 of record BSBK01000674.1, read on the forward strand.
CAACTAAGAAGCAACCCAATTGCATATTTGAGGTGCGCGATGGAAATTGCGTATTTGTATGTACGATCAAATCAATACATGGAGGTGGGGAGTTTCTTATCGATTACAATTTGAATCACATAGATACAAAAAACCCCATCACTATCATGGATAAGGTGGTACACATTTTGATAATTATCTATTATTCAACGTAACTTAGAATAAGAACACATGTTTTAACATGTTTGAATGATTTTTTTTTGAGATACAAAGCTATAGTATGGATAACAGCCACAGGATACGCACGAAAGTGATAGTTCTCATGGGACTTCTTCTTCCCAATAGGTAAAACTCATTTTTTTTGTACAAATGCACATACAAGAAAAATGTTAATGCGTATTTTTGTTATGTTAATGCACATATTTTGTTGTTCTACTATTTTGGATTTCTTTTAAATAAAGGGCTAATAATATTGTTCTCACAAACAAGTTCTGATCAGAGAAAGGGAAAGGAACAAGTAGTCCATGAGGAGCCACATAATGAGCATGATCCATTCGATGTTGATTTTTTGTCAGAGGTTGATCATGTGGTTGTACTGGAAAGGGTCCTTCATGCAATATCAAAAGAGTTAGCTCAAATGGAAAATATTCAACCTCACACTCCTGAAATACAGAGGGTAGTGGATATGTTGATTGGCCGTGTTCAGAACTATAGAGTAAGTATTAATGTAGTTTTTGATTATAACAAAAGTTCAATAATGATTTTTATAGTATACTATTTTATTTATGTCATTAACTAAAATATATATGTGTTCTCTTTATAGGGGATGCTAAATAGATTAAAGGGCATTACCGTAGATGAAAATACTTTGGATGGTACATCGCATGTTTTATCCTCCATCTTGTCCATGGTTGTCCATATTTTTTTATGCTCTAATAATATTTTTTTTCAGCACTTGCTATTGAACCTATGTTGAGTATGATGCCTAGTACGAGGATCAGATCCACAGAGGTAGTTCCACCTAAAATGTCGCCAAGTAAACCTACTATTGGTAAGTAGACTCCTCTTTCTCTCTCTTATTTATCATGTGTTTATTTCACTTGAACTATATATTCTTTCTCAGGGGGCATTTTGTAATATTGGATTCATTTTATGTAGGAGGTGATGACGTAATTCCTGGATGTACTCGTGTTAAATGTATGGGAACAATATAGTGTGATCGATTGCTCGTGAGCAATGAAGATGGAATTCCCTTGAGAGTAGCCCAACTTCCAGGTACTTTAAAGACTGATCCTTTCTTTTAATGTACAATATAATACTCATAACATAATGCACTAACCCCCTGTGTGGTCCATTGCAATAACTAATTATAATGATCTTGTAATTATCTTGCAGGGATAATCTATTTTATGAAAAACTTAATGATGAATGTTTACACATTTTCAGGCCGACCATACACACATGGTATCATATTTTGATTTCATTGCAAGATTAGATTTCATTTCATTCCTTTCTTCAAGTATATTAAAAGGTAGCTTCACTTCATTTATGAATCTAATAGTTTTTTTCCTTAAAAGATGGTTAGTACAAGATTAAGGGTTAAAGAATAAGCTCATTGACTCTATGACAACACTTTTTGGACCCAAAGTCTTTCATAGACTTAGACTCCTTGACAAAGCAGACACTATTTTGAAGTATATTAGGGACAACTATAGGAGCCAAATAGAATACAACCCTTATTACAAGCAGCCTCCCTATATTCCTATTAATGAGTGGGAGGATCTTAAAAATGATGCACTTGAGAGAAGTGCAAGACATAGTGGACAAGTAGTATCACTCAAGGAAAGAAGGTACATGATAATGTTAATAATGAAATTATGTACTATTTACTCTTTATACTTATGTGATCTAACATAATTCAAACATCACACAGGTTTCCTGACACAACAAAGGCAACAACAACAAGAAAACAAAAGCACGGGAAACATAGGCTTGGCTCAGGTGGATATTCAAAACTTGCTGCACGAGTTGTAAGTATTAGTAAATGAAAAATTGTATGCAAATATTTATAATTAAATTGCAATCAATTTAGTTTTGATGAAATTCACTACAATAAAAATTTATGATACCGATAAAAAATGTAGGCCTTGGAGTTCAAAAAATTGATTACAGAAGAGGACAAAAAAATAGGCTTCAAACAAGGTTATAAAGTCATGGCTGAACAATACCGAGCAATGAGTGCACAAGGTTCTTCTACTAGATCTGTTGATCAAGTAAATAAGCCAATTGATTTTTATTTCAAGTTGAAAACTTTACCAATTACAGTATTTGATGTTAAGTTCCAAAATAAAATGAATATATTTATTTTAAGTAAGGAAACACTGATTATATATTTGTTTAAAACTTTAAAGTGAATATATTTATATGTAGTAAACTGAATGATCAACATTTCTCAGTATTTGTCTTGTATTTATATGTATATATTGTAGATAAATTGGTGCAGAGCACAACCTTGGAGAACCCCTTATCTTGTCTTCATTTTGCACATTCTTCACAGATGTCAAGTGCCTATGAAGTGTTAACATTACTTTCATTTGGATTTGTTTCAAATTGTTCAAACTTGATCTCATTTGGTCTTGATACATATTGATCACCTTGGCATAGAATGTGATTCATACTTGAAATGTAATGAAGATGGAATCTTCAACGAATTTTGGTTATGTTTAGAGGTTTGAGAAGTCTAGAATAGGAAATGAATAACTTGAAGCCCATTTGTAAAGGCACATTACCCTATTTGGTGGCATATAAACCAGGGGTATATGTGGCCTATGAGGGCAAGTAGACTTAGGAGGTTAGAATAGGTGATTATGGCCTCAAAAGGCTAGATGCATAATAATAAATAGGTTTAGGGGATGTTTAGAGTGGTTTAAAGCAAAAATGCTCTTACCGGCAAAAGTTGCTTGACAACTTTTAAAAAGTTGCTTGACAACTTTTTGTCAATGCTGACAACTTTTTGCAAAATGGTTATTTCAGTTCATAACTGATCCCATTGTTGGTTGATCAGTCTAGGAGACCTATATAAACTTATATCACCTTCCCCAAAGAATAGGTGATGTGATTGTACGGACATTTGCAGTGAATTAATAAAAACTCTCTATTTTCGTGTCAAATTGACTGGTTTTTGCATTTGCACATGCTGTACGGAAGGGAGATCTGCAAACCAATGTTGGGGTTGAAGACTCTGGTGATTTAACCTCCTATTGCACTTGGTTTGATCAAATTTGGTGAAGGTTGGCGGAAGTTATCATCATTTGTTTACAAACAGCCACCAAACCCTCCTAAAAACCAGGGTTTTGTGCAAATGGGCTAATAGAGTGCACCTATTCGGTCACAGGGGCACAAAACCCAATGATTCTGCTAGTAGACATGTTTTTCTTTCAAACTCTAGGAGTAGGGAAAATTTCTATGGTGAGAGTTCATTTTTCTTGCAAGCCCTAGTTCAAGTCATGTTGTGGGTTTGAACTAGGAATCTGAATTTGAGTATAGATCAGTCTGAATTTGGTTGAATTGATTACAACCAAAGGGTGAGTTGGTGTGGGTAGACCTTCCTTAACATCTGCCAAGCATTGGTTTCCTTCCATGACCCCATATCCGTACAAGTGCTATACAAACCAAACCTAATTAGGCCTATTAGGTCTGTGTGTCTAGTGCAAGTTTGGGCATGCTGGAGTGGAGTGGGAATCTAAGTTTTGGTGGATTGAAGTAGGAGCATAAAGGGTATTTAAATCTGTAATTTGTTTTGTAGGTTGTTTGGAGAATTTGAATTTTATTGCAGAGTTTCAGGTTGAGGAGACCTACAAGGATTAACTAGGTCCTTAGTGCTTGGAAACCTTGCAGAGGTGTTGGAGCCCAATTTTTGGGATAATTATAGTGTAGTAACATATGTGAAGGTGATCCAATTGGTGGATTGTGTTTGTGAGAGCCAAAGACTGCTGATGTGCATTTTGGCGTAGAATAGGGAAAGTGTCCCTAAAGCAAATTTGGAAGACCAAGTTGATTTGATCCTTCCTTGCATTGGAGGATTGGTGTAACCTTACTAAGGGGTTATTTGCTTTGTGTTGAGGATCCTTTGAAGGTTCCTAGAGTTTGGAGAAGAATCTTGTGGATTTGGAAGTCCTAGAGGCAAACTAGGCAAAGTGAAGGCTTCCGGTGTGTACCTCTGCATCAAGGTGGTATCAGAGCCAGGTTGACCTTGGAGATTGTCTAATTCATCCAAAATGTCAGAAGGTGAAGATGGAGAAAGAGAACTCCCTTTGAGGATCACTAACGTTGAATTAGCCAAATTGGTGAAGGAACAAATGGCCGAGAGCAGGGCTGTGAGGGAAGAGAACAGGAATATGAGAAGAGAGCTTGAAAAGCTCAAAGACAAGTTGAAGAAGGGTGATGACTATGAGTCTGAGGGAGAAGAGGTAGAGAGAGACCCCATTGCAAGTGAGATTCCATTGGAGAAAAGACCTCTTCTTCAAGCATTGGAAAGAGTTGGTGCAAAAGGGGGTGATATCCCCATGTTCTATGGCAAACTGAACCCTGATGAGTGCTTGGATTGGATAGAAGCACTTGACAATCACTTTGAGTGTGATTGCATTCCCCCTAGTCAAAGGGTAAAGATAGGAAAGGCCAAGATGAAGGGGCCAACCCTCACTTGGTGGAATTTTCTGCAAAATGAGAGAGTAGATGATGGTAAAGAGCCCATTGCCACATGGAAAAGAATGAGGACCGAGGTGAAGAAGCAGTTTGTCCCCGAGGACTATGAGGTCCTTATCAACCAAAGGCTACAAAATTTAAAACAAAGAGATATGGATGTCAGCAATTATACTCAAGAGTTTCATAATCTAACCCTAAGAGCAAGGGTGAATGAAACTAGCAAACAAAAGTTGGCAAGGTATGTTAATGGTTTAAAGTTTAGCATCCAAGATGAACTTACATTGATTAATCTAGAATCAGTCCACCAATGTTTTAACCTTGCTTTGAAAATTGAAGAGAAATTGAGAAGGAGGAATGACAATAACAATAGGGGAAGAGGCAATAACTCCTTTAGAGGAAGAGGAGGCAGGTTTCAAGGTAGAAACTCTGCAAACAGAGAAGAAAACTGAACTGTTGAAACTGATTTCAGTCCAAGAGGCTCTTTTAGGGGCAGGAGACCAAGTGGCAACCATGGAGGAGGCAATGGAAGAGGAAGAGGGGGTCAGGTATTCACAGGGAAGTGTTTCAATTGTAATCAGACCGGGCATCAATCATTTAGGTGTCCACAAAAGATTGGAGAAGCCAGCAGACCTACGGATAGAAGGGTCAATTTGATCCATGAAGAAGAAGATGGACAAAGTTGTTCATCCTATCATACCTCAGCATCTAGACCTGCCAATGCAGAGTAGGGTGACCTTTTGATGATGCAAAAGACACTCCTCAAGGTGCCACAGCCAGTAGATCCACCACAAAGGAGGTCACTGTTTAGGACAAAATGCAAAGTGAAAGGAAAGGTATGTAAATTAATTGTAGATTCTGGTTCAACAGACAATATTGCTTCAAGAGAAATGGTAAACAAGTTGAAATTGCAAACCATACCTCATCCTTACCCTTATAAAGCCTCATGGTTAACAAAAGACAAGCACACATTGGTTAATGAACAAGTTTGGATAGAATTTACATTGGGTGAATATGCTGATAAAATCTTGTGTGATGTGACTGATATGGATGCATGCCACCTCTTGCTTGGGAGGCCATGGCAATATGATGTGAATGCAAAACATGATGGGCATACTAATGTGTATACAATTGTCAAAGATGGAGTCAAATTCACCATGAACCCCTTACCAGATGATGGAAAATCAGACCATGTAGTAAGTAGTGTTGCCTTGGTTGGGGAGAAGGAGTTTATGAAAACCTTGAAAGAAAGGGACACTCCATGCTTTGCCATAGTTATCAAACCTAAGAAAGAAGCCTTAAACCTGATCAAAGACAAATCAAAATCAGAAAAATGGAGGGAGGAGATAGGACCCAAGGAGGTTAAAGATTTGCTAGATAAGTACCATGGAATAGTGGCAGGTAGTACCCCATCCACTTTGCCACCAAAGAGGGAAGTTAGTCATTGTATAGACCTAATACCAGGTGCCACATTGCCCAACAAAGCTGCATATAAACTGACCCCAGAGCAAAATGATGAAATTTCCAAGCAAATAGAGGATTTGTTGTCTAAAGGGTTAATAAGGAAGAGTGTAAGTCCATGTGCAGTACCTGCTGTACTAGCACCCAAAAAGGAGGGCACTTGGAGGCTTTGTACGGATTCAAGGGCCATCAACAAGATAACAATAAGATACAGGTTTCCAATGCCTAGGATGGAGGACCTACTTGATTGTTTAGGTGGAGCCAAGGTATACTCAAAGGTAGATTTGAAAAGTGGCTATCACCAAATAAGAATAAGAGAGGGGGATGAATGGAAAACTGCCTTCAAGACCACTGAAGGGCTTTATGAATGGCTTGTTATGCCATTTGGGCTATCAAATGCCCCTAGTACCTTTATGAGGCTCATGAATGAGGTCCTCAAGCCCTTTTTGAACAAATTTGTTGTAGTTTATCTAGATGACATCCTTGTGTTTAGTAAAGATAGAAATGAGCATTTGAAGCATATAGACCTTGTTTTGAAAAGGTTACATGAGGAAGATTTGAAAATTAACTTGGAGAAATGCACATTTGTTAAAGAAGAACTGATATTTCTGGGATTTGTCATCTCCAAGGACTGTTTAAAGATGGACCCTTCTAAAATTGAAGCCATTTTGAATTGGCCACCTCCTACTTGCCCAAGTGAAGTGAAAAGCTTTCATGGACTCTGCAATTTTTATAGGAAATTCATCAAAAAATTCAGTGGTATATCTGCCCCTATGATAGACACCATAAAAGGAGGGAAGAAATGTAGTTTTGAATGGACTAGAGCAGCAGAAGAGGCATTTGAACTGTTAAAATAGAAAATAGCCCAAGAACCTATCCTTAGGTTTCCTGATTTTAATAAGGTCTTCACAGTAGAATGTGATGCAAGCACAAAAGCAATAGGTGGAGTGTTAAGTCAGGAGGCCAGGCCAGTGGCCTTTTTCAGTGAAAAACTAAATGAGGCCAAGAAAAAGTATTCTATTTATGACTTGGAACTATATGCTATGGTTCAGTCCTTGAAAAGATGGAGACACTATTTGCTCCCAAAAGAATTTATTATTTATACTGATAATCAAGCTCTATGTTTTCTTAACAGGCAGGAGAAACTCAATCAGAGGCATATGAAGTGGATGGAATTCATCCAAGCCTATACATTTTCAATCAAGCATAAGAAGGGAGTCACAAATAAAGTTGCTGATGCCCTTAGTAGAAGAAACCTTCTTGTTCAATCAATTGAACTTGAGAGTGTTGGAATAGATGCAAGGAAGGACCTCTACATCCATGATGAAGACTTCAAAGAAATCTATAAGGTTTGTCAAAACATGGAGGGCAGGTATAATTCAGAATTTTCTGATTTTTTGATTCAAGATGGACTGTTATTTAAAGGAGGTCAATTGTATGTTCCTAGAGGGTCTTATAGGGAAAACATAATTAAGGAAAAGCATAGTGGATGCATGTCTGGTCACTTTGGATTGGACAAAACATTAGAGCAAGTTAAGAGGTTTTATTACTGGCCAAGAATGCAAACAGACATAAGGAAGTTTGTGGAGAGTTGTATTGTTTTCCAAAAGGCCAAAGGACACTCATCCAATGCTGGGTTGTACACTCCTCTACCTATCCCTGATAAACCTTGGGATTCAATTAGCATGGATTTTGTTTTGGGACTGCCAAAGACTAGAGCAGGGAATGACAGTGTTTTTGTAGTTGTGGATAGATTTTCAAAAATGTCTCATTTCATTCCTTGTAAGAGTACACATGATGCTTCTAACATTGCAGGGTTATTCATTAAGGAGGTAGTTAGACTCCATGGTTTACCAAGATCCATCATATTAGACCGAGACTCCAAGTTTTTGGGGCATTTTTGGAGGACTCTTTGGAAGAGACTTGGCACAAACCTTAATTTTTCATCTCCTTATCACCCACAGTCTGATGGGTAGATAGAGGTGACTAATAGGTCATTGAGTAACCTACTTAGATGTCTTTCACAACAATATGGTGGTTCTTGGGATTCAATACTTCCACAGGCCGAGTATGCATACAATGACTCAGTGAATAGGAGCACTGGTCTAACTCCATTTCAAATAGTTTATGGTGAACATCCCAGGGGTGTTTTGGAGTTGAGAGATATCAGTCAAATGGAGAGAAGAAGTGCACAAGCCCAGGACTTTGCACAAGTCATGAAAGAGATCCAACAACAGGTCAAGGACAGGTTGAACAAATCTGCAGACAGGTATAAGGAACATGCTAATCAAAAGCGAAGAGATTTGCAATTTAAGGTAGGAGACCTTGTCATGGTACACCTGAAAAAGGAAAGGCTGCCTAAGGGGCAACATACCAAGCTAATGATGAATAAAATAGGACCATTCAAGATCCTACAAAAGTGTGGAAACAATGCCTATAGAGTGGAACTACCTCCGGATGTTGGATTGTCTCCAATATTCAATGTATCTGATCTTTTTGCTTTTAGAGAATCTATTGATGCTTTTGATGCAGGTACAAGTCAAGGTGATCAAGTTGGTGATGTTCCATTACCCAAGGCAAACAAGCCTCAAATAGAGTGCATATTGGATAGAAGAGTCTCCAAGAAGACAAGGAGAGCCACATATTACACTTACCTAGTCAAGTGGGCTGGGTTACCTGAAGAAGATGCATCTTGGATGACTCAATCTGAGATTGAGAAGGCAGGATACATATTTGATGCTATCCCCAACTCAAGGGACTTGAGTTCTTTTGGAGAGGGGTAGTATGGTGCAGAGCACAACCTTGGAGAACCCCTTATCTTGTCTTCATTTTGCACATTCTTCACAGATGTCAAGTGCCTATGAAGTGTTAACATTACTTTCATTTGGATTTGTTTCAAATTGTTCAAACTTGATCTCATTTGGTCTTGATACATATTGATCACCTTGGCATAGAATGTGATTCATACTTGAAATGTAATGAAGATGGAATCTTCAACGAATTTTGGTTATGTTTAGAGGTTTGAGAAGTCTAGAATAGGAAATGAATAACTTGAAGCCCATTTGTAAAGGCACATTACCCTATTTGGTGGCATATAAACCAGGGGTATATGTGGCCTATGAGGGCAAGTAGACTTAGGAGGTTAGAATAGGTGATTATGGCCTCAAAAGGCTAGATGCATAATAATAAATAGGTTTAGGGGATGTTTAGAGTGGTTTAAAGCAAAAATGCTCTTACCGGCAAAAGTTGCTTGACAACTTTTAAAAAGTTGCTTGACAACTTTTTGTCAATGCTGACAACTTTTTGCAAAATGGTTATTTCGGTTCATAACTGATCCCATTGTTGGTTGATCGGTCTAGGAGACCTATATAAACTTATATCACCTTCCCCAAAGAACAGGTGATGTGATTGTACGGACATTTGCAGTGAATTAATAAAAACTCTCTGTTTTCGTGTCAAATTGACTGGTTTTTGCATTTGCACGTGCTGTACGGAAGGGAGATCTGCAAACCAATGTTGGGGTTGAAGACTTTGGTGATTTAACCTCCTATTGCACTTGGTTTGATCAAATTTGGTGAAGGTTGGCGGAAGTTATCATCATTTGTTTACAAACAACCACCAAACCCTCCTAAAAACCAGGGTTTTGTGCAAATGGGCCAATAGAGTGCACCTATTCGGTCACAGGGGCACAAAACCCAATGATTCTGCTAGTAGACATGTTTTTCTTTCAAACTCTAGGAGTAGGGAAAATTTCTATGGTGAGAGTTCATTTTTCTTGCAAGCCCTAGTTCAAGTCATGTTGTGGGTTTGAACTAGGAATCTGAATTTGAGTATAGATCAGTCTGAATTTGGTTGAATTGATTGCAACCAAAGGGTGAGTTGGTGTGGGTAGACCTTCCTTAACATCTGCCAAGCATTGGTTTCCTTCCATGACCCCATATCCGTACAAGTGCTATACAAACCAAACCTAATTAGGCCTATTAGGTCTGTGTGTCTAGTGCAAGTTTGGGCATGCTGGAGTGGAGTGGGAATCTAAGTTTTGGTGGATTGAAGTAGGAGCATAAAGGGTATTTAAATCTGTAATTTGTTTTGTAGGTTGTTTGGAGAATTTGAATTTTATTGCAGAGTTTCAGGTTGAGGAGACCTACAAGGATTAACTAGGTCCTTAGTGCTTGGAAACCTTGCAGAGGTGTTGGAGCCCAATTTTTGGGATAATTGCAGTGTAGTAACATATGTGAAGGTGATCCAATTGGTGGATTGTGTTTGTGAGAGCCAAAGACTGCTGATGTGCATTTTGGCCTAGAATAGGGAAAGTGTCCCTAAAGAAAATTTGGAAGACCAAGTTGATTTGATCCTTCCTTGCATTGGAGGATTGGTGTAACCTTACTAAGGGGTTATTTGCTTTGTGTTGAGGATCCTTTGAAGGTTCCTAGAGTTTGGAGAAGAATCTTGTGGATTTGGAAGTCCTAGAGGCAAACTAGGCAAAGTGAAGGCTTTCGGTGTGTACCTCTGCATCATAAATACACTAATTATTTACATTGGAATACAACATGCTGATATTGATACTGCATCGGCCAAGCATGATGGAGGCATCAATTCTAGTGTGAATTTTAGTACTCAAGGTATACATTTTCTATTCAAATTTTGATTAATGAATATTTAATACATGCAAACATGTTAAATTGAATTTGGCATAGTAATACAAATTTAATTATAATGTGTTGGGAATAATAAAACATTTTGTATTGCAGTTGCAGGGGATGTAGAGGATGTTGTTCCCGATGAGTGTGTTGAGGTTCAAGCTGCCGGGCAAGATGATGTGGTTGGACAAGGTAAAGAACATCACATTTATGTTTTTTAATGTATTGAAATTCTTGTAACAATAATGAATATATTTTAAATTAACCCCAATTATGATAATATGTTTTTAATTGAAGCCTTTTATTTATTATTGCAGAGGAATCACCTTTGCAAAGGACAGTGAGATCACATGCATGATCGAGAAGAAATGACACTTTGGACATGGATACACCTTTGCAACAATATAAGGAAGAAGAAAAAAAGAGAAAGCCAAAAAAAAACTGATTCTCATTTATGCAACTTATTTGATAATGACTGATGTTTATTTTATAATGAATGATGTTTATTTACATGTGTTTGAGCTTAGCTCCATGTTTAGACATTGAGTTTCCTTTTATACACTGTTGTAATGTTGGAGGGGTTTTTGCTAAATTTTAGTGGATTTCATATTTTGGGAGAAATTAGTATTAGAATGTTCAGTGGGTTCTTTTCTAAAACACAATACTTAAATCATCATCTTGTCTAGAATGTTTAATCAATTGTCTAAGGTGGATTAGTTGTGATGATGAGACATGCCATTTAGATGTTAACTATGACAGTCTCTTGGTTTCAGGCAATGCAGAAGGAGACACCTAGTTCAATATGCAATCTCAATTCATATACATAGGATATCAAGTGGAGCTAAAAAACACAACAGGGTTGCATTTTTGATAGAGGTATTTAATTGTGTATTTTAAGTTATAGACCATCGCGAACATTGTAATTTTGACCTATTAAGAAAATGTAAACGTGTTGTGTTTTTTCAACTCCACCTGCTATTCATGCATATTCTTCTTGTGTTGCACGTGCATTCTCAATTCATAGTGGGAAAAATCTTATTTTTGATGTGAGGGAGAGAAGCCATACACATAAATGGAGTTGAGGGGAGATGAAGGAATTACAAACATTGAATTTGGAATTTTTCATCAGATAAATTGCAATGGAGGTCTGATCGATAGAGAAGATAGTAATGACCGTAGGAGAATGAATAGTGGTTATAGTTGTAGTGGAGAAGGTAGTGGAGGCCATCCATGAAGAAACTTGCTGATAGAGATGGTGTACAAGAAACAAAGGAGAAAAAAATGTAAACGTACTAGGTCTTCTTAGCTCCACCTGCTATCTATGCATATTCTGCTTGAGTTGCATGCACATTCTCAATTTAGAGTGGGAAAATCTTATTTTTGATGCAAGGGAGAGAAGCCAAACACAAAGAACATGAAAATAAACATGAAAACTACAAAATATAAATGTAGGTATCACAACAGCCAAGAAACATAAATGTAGGCATCATGATCCCAATTGTTTGGAGACACAACATAATTGAATGCTATACCCAAAAAATGCAACACAACCACTACTCTTGTAGTTCTAAGTTGACACTATGGGATCCAAAAACCATATATAGATTCCTTATCTTTGGTTTTTGGATCCTACAATGTCAACTTGGAACTACAAGAGTAGTGGTTGTGTTGCATTGTCTGGGTATAGCATTCAATTATGTTGTGTCTCCAAACAATTGTGACCATGATGCGTACATTTATGGTTCTTAGCTGTTGTGTCCCAGGACCCCTTATGACCCTTTACAACCCTTTACAACCCATAAGAATACACATATTAGAGGTCTTAAAGTGTCATAAAGGGTCATAAGAGGATCCTAGGAGGGGCCAAATGAGCTTCCACCTTCACGCAGTTGGCCCTATTAAGTAGAGAATGTTAAACTATTATCGAAACAAAGAGAAGCTCAATAATTTAAGATCTCAATCAACATACAAGAAATATATATTTCTTTTTAAAAAATAGTGAGTCATCATAATTACAAAAAAAACCAAAGAATAATCGATGACAAAACTAAAAGTGATGACTATTTGTCAAAAACATCAATCACTTCAAGGAGAAATTATCACTTCAGCTTGCCTCAATAAGTCTTGACCCAAGATCAAGTCATATCGATTAATCTCAATGGCTACCAAGAACCAAGTCACAAAGAAACACCACATACCACACTGTAAACCTATTGTGAAGAGGCATCCAATGTCTCATAAGTCACATCAAACAACCTGCTTTCTGTAATCCAAGTCTCTCAGCTTGGTTCACCTAGAAGAAGACTTCTCCAAAGTCATCATGGACACCATAGTGATCTACAAATCCAAGTCTCTAGACTCGACTCAATAATGTATGAGCCGCTATGGAATCTACTGGAAAGTCATCTCTGAATGACAACCAAATCTACAAGAACACCAATTGATTCAAACTCGATCGAAAAATATATATATTTTTAAAATTTTTTTTTGATTTTCATCGCAATTACAACGGCCTCAGAGAAGCGACGATAATCTATCAGAACTTCCCAATGGATAACCATCACACCAATAGCATTTCCATCGATATACAATATTCCAATGAGAGTTAGGTGTCAGAAGATTATGATGATTACCCATCATAGGTACAACATTTCTGTCGGTAACTAACTATGTTTGATGGAGATCCATCAAACGTGGGATGATTATAAGTAGAGCCAACGAGTATATTCGCTTTGTTGAAACTCCCTTTTGGGATGACTATAGACGTCACATGTATGATGCCTATCATAACTGTCAATATTTCTTACTGCAAAATTGTGATGCCAGATGGTGTCGCTTAATCAATGGTATACTATCTGAATTTAGACAATTAGCTGTCAAAAAAAGGTTTCAAATGTACTAGTGGATGCTTGAAAAAGCACCCATTAAATCCATTTGTGATGCAATCTTGGGGTGTAGTTTGTACTTAGGTTCATCAAAATTTTCTCTAAGAATCAAATTTACTTCTTCCTCAATACTGTGTGATTTTCTTGCGGATGATGTAGATGCCATTAATCGATTTAGGGTTTCAGCAAGTAGCAGGTTAATAAAGTGTTTTGTAGAAAATGTACTTACTCAAAATTGTCAAAGAGTGATGTCAATTCGATCTATAGTAGCCATGAATCCTTCTAAAAATCCTTTTAGCTCGAACTCTTTTCTATGAAATCTTTTCTGTTTGAGATTACAATGTAAAAATGAACTCTATTTCTCATGCATTTATAGACTTTTCGATATTCCTGCTCAAACTTTCATGCAGTAAATACTTGACCTACCTTTTGGTTCATAATAACTGTCAGCTTCATAAAGATTGTAGGATATCAATAGCTCGGTTAAGACACAATTCCTTCTTTGGTTAATACGTGTTCTTGTTTAACCTTGAATAGTGATTACCGACAGGTAACCAAAGCTTGGTCTAACTTTTACAGATTGTATAACTTTGTTAGCTAAAAACATAGAGACCATAGTGCATCTTCATTCATGTAGATTTGGTATGTGCACAACATATATAAGGAACTGTATGTAAAATGTGATCATTTTTAAATGTCAGTCCCATACATACCTATATCACCTTAAGTGGAGGTACTGATGTCACCTAATCTAGTGGATGAGGTTTCATTGACAACATTACTTGATTCAGTATTCTCATTAGATTCCTTCTGCCAGATAGTGTTCCTTATCTTCATGATATCTACAATAGTGTTTCCACTTTCAAAGACATGATTTTCCTCTGGTGCTCAGTCTCTGCAGTCTTTTCTTAAATGACCAACTTTATGACAATGCATACATGCCATTCCAGTGCTTGTCCAGCTTCTTGATTGTCTAGCCCATCTTTTCCTATTACAATTCGCTGCAATGTGCCCATATCTACCACATGCAACAGAGTTAGCCCATGTGTTGTAATCCCAAACATAAGAGTTACCTTGTTTCTTTAGTTGATACAACTTGTGTTGTGTCTTCTGCTTAGGAGTCCATACTTGTTTCATCTTAGCCTTACACTCTCGTGTAGTATGTCCATATTTATTACAAGTATAGCATATTTTCTCCAAAGTACTATTGTTAGCAATATCATTATATTTAGCTCTACACTCATAAGCTTGGTGACCATACTTACCACAATAATAACAATATCCATTGAATTTAGGAGTGACAGGAGGTTTACCTTGTGCTTTGCTTCTACACACATTAGATGTATGTCCTGGTTTTCCATAGTGATAACATGTCAATGCTTTAGTTCGTTGACTTTGATTGTTGTTGACTTGTTCATCTTGATGTGATGATTCTCCTTTGCCGGTGTAGCCTAGACCAGCTTTACTCCCAAATCTTCTTTGATTAATCAGAAAGTCATCAATCTTCTTAGAACTATCCTTAGCCAATTTCTTCATTTGATTGTGTTTTAGTTGATTTTTCACTTTATTTCTTAGCTTCTAATTCTCCTCTCCGAGTCTTGCAACTTCTTCAAGATTTCTTGACAATTCTCCATTTACTTAGTTTACTTCTTGATTCACAATCATCATCTAATTAGATACTTGAAAATGGCGATTGGTGAGTCTTTGTATTTCACTTTCTTTTTCTTGTAGTTGTTCAGTCATTTGTCTTCAGTCATCAATGGCCAGATTCCTTTCTTGTTGATGTAGGAGTATCTCAGGTCCTTGGCAATCTTGTGTCACCAAAAAGAATTTGGAGTTTTGTCTGTGTTGCTCAGTTCCTTCTTTGACTGAGTTGGTCAGTTTCCTTTGGTTACCGAGTGTGGTCAATTATCTCCTAGGTGGTTGGTTATTTCTCTGGTGCTTGGTGTTGTCTATCTTCTGCTCAGTTATCTTGCTTACTAATGGGTTTAGTTTTGTTTCCTATTGTGGCCAAATTGTGCATTTATATTGGATCATGGAATTAATTTTTTTATCCATCATTGGGAAGTGTGTGGTCCCAAATTTGACTGTTACTTCTGTTAATTGTGGATCTGAAGGCTGACTCAACTTGATAGCTTGTATAAATGTAGATGTTTGGTGGTAGTTTAGGAGTTAGTTTGGATAGAAGATAGAAGGCATTAGATTAGAGATTTGTAGTAGATCCTCACATGTTTGAGGACTTCTGTAATTCATTATAATATCAGACCCTAACCAAGAAGGCCTTACAGCCTGACATGTATGAGTCAAATTGATGATAATATGAAAGGATCTGGCATTCTCTCTCTCTCACTCTTGTGTTTGTTTTCTTCCGCATGTGTGTTATAGGCTTGGATCATTAGGGTGTGCCATCCTTTGTTCCCCCTTGCTCCCTGCCTTATGCCAAGTGGTATCAAAGCAAGGTGAGATCTTGATCTAGGTCTGCAGATCTAGGTTTGCAAGTTCCTCTTAAAGCCCTAGTGAATTGTTGTGGGGTAGCAGATTGCAATCTAACCTATAATTGTAGATGGTTCTCAAGATGGTTCGTGGGAGGTGAGATATAGATCCAGGATTGGCAGATATGCTAAGGTAGATTGCTGCTAGGTTAGAAGTAGTAGAAACAGCCCGAAGAAGAGGCAGACATCTTGAAGATGTTAGTGATGATGAAATTAAAGAAGAACAAGAAAATGCAGAACCTACTCCTATTATGGATCAAGGTGAAGAAAGATTTTTGAAGGCTTTGACAAGTCTGAAGTCAACACCACATTTCAATCCTCCTGAGTATAGTGGAAAGCTGGATTTTGATGAATTGGTGGACTGGATCACTGAGATGGAAAAGTATTTTGAATATGAAAATATCCCTGAGGATAAGAAGGTGAAGATTGCAAGCACAAAGTTGAAAAGTCATGCATCCTTATGATGGGAACATCTGCAATTGGATCAGAAGAGGAAAAGAAAAGATAAAATCAAGGTATGGTGTAAAATGGTTAATAAATTGAAAGGAAAGTTCTTACCCTATGATTATTAGATTAACCTAGTTTGGTGAATGCAAAGTTTGAGACAGAAAGATAGCTGAATGGTTTGAAAGTTTCCATCCAAGAGGAGATTAGCATGGTCAAATTGGAGAACATTGAAGAGGCTTATCAATTTTCTTTGAAAGCTGAGGAGAAATTAAACAAGAGACATGAGAAAAGATAGAGAGGTTGAGGTGGTAGATTCCCTAGAGGAAGAGCTAGATCTAATGGTGAAAATGGTAGATCTAAACCAGAAAAGAAAAATATAGACAAAGGAAAGATTGAGTGGAAAGGTGAAAGTTCTAGAGGTAGAGCTAGTAACTACTGAGGTGGTTATGGCAGAGGAAGTTTTTGAGGAACTTGTTATAACTATGGAGAGGAAGGACATAGATCCTTTGAATGTACACAAGCTAGTAAGAAGGATGGTAGTAATAGAAATGCTTTGGTGCGAGAAGAGTCATCGAATGAACCTGAGAAAGAAAATAACTTGATGGTAAGGAGAGCACTATGGAATGAAAGAAAGAAGGAAGATCGGATAAGGAAAAGTTTGTTCAAGACTAGATGTAGAGTTTTTGACAAAGTTTTGAAGGTAATCATTGATAGTGGTAGCTTAGAGAACCTAGCATCTGAAGAGATGGTCACAAAATTACAGCTGGAAATGTAAGGAAACTCAGGTGTGGAAACAACTTCCTACACTAATCTCTAAAGGAAAGTATTGTGCAAATTATTTTAAATCCTTACAATTTTAGATTTGTTAACTACTTTAACAATGATATTGCAGCCATATACCATGCATATAGAAAATAGATAATGACACAATGATTTACCCTAGGGAAACCTTTTGGTAAAAACCCTAGCACTCCAAAACTTGCATAGTGTATTAATCAAAAATATTACAATTTACAATACACTTGCAATGCAAGTTCTTCAAGAAGATTTAAATTTTTTAACTCTTGAAGACAAATCACGACAGCATAAAATGTTCCAACAATACACTAACTTCACCTCTCTTTGCAACCCTAAAAAATGCTTATATCATGCACTTCCTTTTTTAGGGCAACTTCCAAAGATAGTCGTATTAGGGTTTTACCATTCTCTAAGAAAATAGGAACCCAAAATTTTTTTATCAGTTGCCACATGTCTTCACATGTCATTAAATCTTCTAGACATAGCTCTTACATGTTATAGGAATCCGTCATAATTGTTTCAGCCATGATCTCCTCACACACAATTCAAGATGCCGACACATCAAGTGGAGTGACACATCAACATGCCAACTAGACATGTACACTCACACTTAATTACATTATTTGCAAGAAATACATTTTAAAAAACAAATAATAAGAATAGGAATTATCCAAGGTTGAGCCACCTTATTCCTAACATTCTCCCACTTGTCAAACACCTTGTAAGAGCAACAAGTGTTGGACTATAACTAATTTAGAATCTGATTGAAGGATTTGTGATTGTAAGATCACTAAGAAGTTGTTGATTAGATATGTAATATGATTAAATCAGTATTATGTTGTCATTGATGTTAACTAGTTTGACAACACTTATCTTGTAAGTTACTACACCGAGACATCTGAAGAAAAGTGGAAAAGAGATGAAGAACAAAGAAATCTACATGAGGAAAGATGTACATGATAGATGAGGATAAGGAATACATTGAGTAACTTATTGATGAGTCTATGACTTGATGATATTGACTTTATTATGTTGCATTCATCTATAATGAAGTATAGAGCTGAAAGAAACAAAGTAGTGCTGTTGGTAAATGAAGCATTATTAGTATACACCGATGGAGTGTAGTGTATACCAACCATAGTATTAACTAAGCACTGTTCACTGATGCATTCTTTGTTAACCGAGTGGAACAGAATGAATTAAATGATTAGTTTAAGATGATAGGCATGATGAGCTGGCAAAAGTATAACATCGAGGTAACAATAATGTTTGTTATGCAGATCAATGGTTGACAAAATTCAAAGAAGATCTAATGGAGAAGATTGAAACATGTGATTAACACAAGTACCAAGAGAGTTTTAAGCAACAAAATCTATGAATGTGATTAAGCGACAAAATTTGATGGTGGAGAAGAAAGCAATTTACTCGTCTATATAAGAGAACATAATTTCTTTAGTAAGGAGCCGACAAGAAGAAGAAGCTACAAGAATTTCATGTGAACAAGCTTTCATGCATTCTGATCATACTGGTTAGTGAGAACTGAGCTGCAGAACAATTACCGAGCTACAAAGAGCTATTATAGACAGATAGTAAGTTGATATAGTATTGAAACTGAAATGAAATATTGATAAGAAGGATTTGTATGGACTAAATATTGATCTGTAATCTACAATTGAAGTTGTATTAAGGTAGGTCATTTTACTGTTACATATTTAACCATTCTATATAGTTCAAATCTCTTAATCGAGTGGACTCTGAAAGTATTATGATGTATCATTCATAGAATGAACATTGTTATCCTGTCAACTCCATAGTGAATGCTGGTTGGATGATAAATTCTAGTCTAAAATCCTCTAACAAGGTCACACATGATAGTATGTTTGTAACCTTTAACAGGGTTGGGTCTTAATTGACCTCACTTCAGAAGAGTGAACAATTTTGGGTTGCCGGTCCCAGGTGGTTTTTCCCTTTACAGGGTTTCCACATTAAATCTCTTGTGTTATGTGTTGATTGTGATATTTGTTTGTTATCATACTTTGCATGTTACATGGTAGATTTGATCGGTAAATAGTTTAAGTATTAGACTGGTAATCGGTAAAAAGCACATAAAATAAGAGTTATTATTACTTACCGATGAGCAGAAAGTGAAGAAATTATTTTGGATTATACATTTTGTATTGGGACACTGGATAACTGATTCACCCCCCTCTTAGTTATTCTAACAATTGGTATCAAAGCGCAAGTTTCTTGGAGCAGAGTTTTAAGGACTTAAGCATAAAGGTCTCAAGATGTATAAGAGGAAAGCACCAAAATTGAATAAAGAGAACTTCACAGTATGGCAAAGCAGAATGAAGCTACACATATCTAGAATTGGGAACTCAGCACTAGATCTGATGCAAAATGGCTACATGCAACGGCCCACTAGTCCCCTAACTGTTGATCAACTGAAGGATAAGCATGAACACAATGTTACTATGATGGAACTTGCTGCTACCTATACCGATGCTGAATTTGAAGATATCAAGACATGCACAACTACCAAAGGAATGTGGGATAAGTTAGCACAAATCTATAGTGGAGATCTAAATGTCAAAAGAGCTCGAGTTGAAAGTCTGAGAGGCAGATTTGATGATATGAGAATGAAAGAAGGTGAAAATATTGTCCAATATTCAAATAGACTCAAAGAGGTGGTACATGCTAGTAGAGCATCTAATGGATTAATTGATGATGAAACAATGATAAGAAAGATTTCAAAACTTTGCTACCAGTTTATGCAATCGGGATTTCTACAATTCATGAAACAAGAGCTACATCCAACCTTACTCTTGACACTCTAATCGGTAAACTTACAACCTTTGAATTAAACAACTTTGATAATAGTGTTGTCCCTTCTATTTAATCTTCTTTCATGTCTTCTCTGAAGATTGGAAAGTCTAGCAGGAATGGTAAGAATTGTGATAGTGATGACAATACCAATGATGAGCTTGAAGAGCTTGAAGCACTTATGGCTAGAAGATTTCCCAAGGGAAAAGGAAGGTATAGATGCAAGCTACCTTTAGCATGCTTTAACTATAAAGAAGTTGGTCACATTGCTACTAGATGTCCTCAGAAGAAAGATGATGATAGATCTAAAGACCAATCTGAAGGAAGCTATGGGAGAAGAGTCAACAGAGGTTACTGACACAATAATAGAGACAATCGAGATGAAAAAGGAAAAAAGGTATGTTACATAGCCGAAGATATTGAAACTGAATCTGATTCTAATGATGATATAAAAGTTGTATTTGTTGCTATGAAAGATGATTTAGAAGAGGAAGAGAAACATGAAGAGATAGCCCTGATCTCTAAAGTAAGTAGAAATGATACATGGATCATAGACAGTGTCTGCACACATCATATGACTAGTGATGTAGAGAAGTTTGATCATCTTGTTGAATATAATGGAGGATCTGTGAGAATAGGAAATGATGCACCTTGTATGGTAAGAGGTAAAGGCTCACTGATGATCAATGATAGATTACAATGTGAAAATACATATTGGGTACATGGACTAAACTATAATTTGATAATTGTGGCTCAGCTGAACAATTCAGGCCACCGACTAGCTTTTGAGAGCAAAAAGGTGAAGATTTATAATGATGGAGGAAGACTTGTTGGAATAGGTACACAATCCAGAGGTAATCTATTCTATCTTGATATGGATCAGTCTTCTTGTTTTCTAATAAAGAATGAAGATGTTTGGTTGTGGCACCCAAGGTTATGCCATGTGAACTTTGACAACATGATCAAGATTAGTAGAAAGAAAAGAGTTAGAGGATTTCCTAACTTGACAAAACCTAATCATGCCATGTGTCATGAATGTCAGAAAGGTAAGATACTTGAGTTGGTTCATACTGACCTATGTGGTCCTATGAGAACTCAGAGCTATTCTGGTGATAAATATTTTATTCTGTTTGTTGATGATTATACCAGACTGATGATTTTTATGTTCTTGAAAGAGAAATCTAAAGCTTTCAAAATTTTTAAATGGTATAAAGCTAAGGTAGAGAAAGAAATTGGAAAATAAATAAAATGTTTAAGATCTGATAGAGGAGGTGAATTTATCTCTAATGAATTTACTAACTTTTGCAATGAGCATGGAATCAAGAGGCAAGTATCTGCACCAAGGACACCTTAGCAAAATGGCATTGTTGAAAGAAGGAATAGGTCTATAATTGACTATGCTAGAACATTGATGATATAGAAGAATGTTTCTTAGACATATTGGAGGGAAGCTGTCAGCACAGTAGTTTATGTTCTTAACCGAGTACAATTGAAGAAGGAATCAAACCGAACACCTTATGAACTATGGTTTGGACACAAACCTACTGTAAGTTATTTTAGAATTTTTGGAAGTAAATGCTTTATCTTGAAAGATGAAATAAATGGAAAATTTGATTCTAAAGGAGATGAAGGGATATTTCTAGGATATTCCACTACAAGTAAAGCATACAAATGTTTGAATAAGGCTACAAATAAGATTGTTGAAAGTACTAATGTTCATGTTGATGAATTTGATGATAAGTACACTAAGGAAAGTACAAAGGAACCAAAAGACTATGGTAGATTCACTTACATTGAATATCCAGAGTATTTACCGACACTGCATATAGTGTCAACCGGTCAGTAGGGAATCAATGCAGTACAACATACACCACAAACCGATGAACATGAAGAAGCTACCGAGCAAGAAATTGACCCTAAGCAAGATGAAAAAGAAAGGAGAAATCAAGTCTTGGCTAGTTTTGTCAGGAGACATCATCTTGAAACATAAATCATTGGAGACAGACATGTTGGAATGCAAACCAGAAGCAAAACAAGATAAGGTACATGTTTAATTTGTGAATTTGAACTTAAAACTATGAAAGTTGCATTAGAGAATGAAGAATGGGTTAATACAATGAAGGAGGAAATAGAACAAATTGAAAAGAACAAAACTTGGTCCTTAGTACACCGACCAAAAGATAAGAATGTTATCGGTACCAAGTGGATATATAGGAACAAATTGAATGAAAATGGTGAAGTTACAAGAAATAAAGCTAGATTAGTATGCAAGGGATATGCACAGGAAGAAGGCATTGACTATGGTGAGACATTTGCACCTTTTGCTAGATTAGAAGGAGTTAGAATGCTACTTGCATATGCTGCACATAAGAAATTCAAAGTCTATCAAATGGATGTGAAGTCAACATTTTTGGATGGTATACTTGAAGAAGAAGTCTACATTGAACAACCTAAAGGATTTGTTGATCCCGACAACAAAGACATGGTATGTAGATTACATAAAGCCTTATATGGACTAAAGCAAGCACCAAGAGCATGGTATGAAAGACTGCATACTTACTTATTAAGTATTGGATTTGTTAGAACAAGTGAAAACAATAATCTGTATGTGAAAGGTGATACTGATGACACTATTATCATTGCTGAAATATTTGTTGATGACATTATCTTTCTTGGACTACAAGTGATTCAGCAGAGTGATGGGATATTCATCAAACTATCTAAATACATAAAGGAAGTACTCAAGACATTTGGCATGGAAGATGCTAAACCTGTAGGAACACCGATGGCTACTGGATGCAAATTGAAAAAGGAGGATAGAACTACCAAGGTAAACCAGACACTGTACCGATCCATGATTGGTAAGTTAATGTACGTAGTTCATAGTAGGCCAGATATAGCACATGCTGTAGGAATTGTTGCAAGATTTTTTGATAATCCTATAGAATCACACATGATAGCTACAAAAAGGATCTTAAGATACTTGAAGAAAATAGAAAATTATGGATTATGGTATTCTAAGGAAGGGAAGTTTGAACTGAAAGTTTACACCGATGCTGATTGGGCTGGAAATGTGGATGATAGAAAAAGCATCATCAGAGGAGCATTTTTATTTGGTGACAAACTTGTAACCTGGACAAGTAAAAAGTAGGCTTGTATTTCTCAGTCTATAGCTAAAGCAAAGTATGTTGCTGCTGCTACTAACTATTCAAACATTGCATATATCAAGCAAGTGTTGGAAGGAATGAATGAGGTAATCACTGACCCAATGATTATATATTGTGACAACACTAGTGCAATTAATATTTCAAAAAATCCTGTGATGCACTCTAAGACAAAGCATATATTTATTAAGTATCATTACTTGAGAGAAAAAGTGCAAGAGAAGCAAGTTAAGTTAGAATTTGTTACATTCAAAGAACAACTTGCAGATATTTTTACAAAGCCCCTACCGAAGGACACATTTGAATACTTGAGGACTAGACTTGGGGTCTATCCCCTATCTATCAGTCACTAAGGTGATCTGGTTGTTGCATCAGCCTACTTCTATCAGAAGATGATTCATTTTGATGCAACATAACTCACACTTTGAACCTTGTTCAAGGTTGTGATTAAGTTTGATAACTTCAACCAATGAGATATCAGTATACAGAGATACATAGGAAGTACTGAACACCACAGAGAGTTACTTGGCTACTACAGAGCTGATTGTTTATTTGTTTCTTTGGCATTGCTATCAAAGGGAGAGGTAAACAATATGAAATGAAAAAGGGTGAGATAAAATAAAAAGGAGAGATTAAAACCAAATATGAAAAGGAACAAGCACCGATGACAATTATCTAAGGGAGAGACAATCTGAATGAGACAGAGTACTGAAGATCAGTTACAGAGAACAGAAGTAGGAATAGGAGAATTGAAAAGATCACAACTACAGAAAGGTAAAGCTGTATTACTTAATGTTGGTTTAGTAATGTAGTGATTAAACATATTAAGTCTATTCAACTTATAACATTTGTTCATAAAGTTGTAGAATGTATGTTTGGTATGTGTATGGTACATTTCATATTACTTGAGTTGCCATTAATGCCAAATGGAGAGATTGTTGGACTACAACTAATTTAGAATCTGATTGAAGGATATGTGATTGTAAGATCACTGAGAAGTTGCTAATTAGATATGTAATATGATTAAATTAGAATTATGTTGTCATTGATGTCAACTAGTTTGACAACACTTATCTTGTAAGTTACTACACTGAGACATCTGAAGAAAAGTGGAAAAGAGATGAAGAACAGAGAAATCTACATGGGGAAAGATGTACATGATAGATGAGGATAAGGAATACATTGAGTAACTTATTGATGAGTCTATGACTTGATGATATTGACTTTATTATGTTGCATTCATCTATAATGAAGTATAGAGCTGAAAGACACAAAGCAGTGCTATTGGTAAATGAAGCATTATTAGTATACATCAATGGAGTGTAGTGTATACCGATCATAGTATTAACTGAGTAGTGTTCACTGACACATTCTTTGTTAACCAAGTAGAATAGAATGAATTAAATGATTAGTTTAAGCTGATAGGAATGATGAGCTGGAAAAAGTATAACATTGAGGTAACAGATAATGTTTGTACAAATCAATGGCTAAAAAAATTCAAAGAAGATCTAACAGAGAAGATTGAAACATGTTATTAACACAAGTATCAAGAGAGTTTTAAGTGGCAAAATCTATGAATGTGATTAAGCAGAAAAAATCTGATGGTGGAGAAGAAAATGATTTATTCATCTATATAAGAGAACATAATTTCTTTAGTAAGGAGCCAAGAAGAAGAAGAAGCTGTAGGAATTTTGTGTGAAAAATCTTTCATGCATTTTGATCATACTGGTTAGTGAGAACCGAGCTATAGAACAATTACCAAGCTACAAAGAGATATTACAAATAGACAGTAAGTTGATACAGTATTGAAATTGAAGTGAAATATTGATCAGAAGGATTTTTATGGACTAAATATTGATCTGTAATCTGCAATTGAAGTTGTATTAAGGTAGGTCATTTTACTGTTACATATTTAACCATTGTATACAGTTCAAATCTCTTAATCGAGTGGAATCTGAAAGTCTTATGATGTATCATTCATAGAATGAACATTGTTATCCTGTCAACCCCATAGTGAATGCTAGTTGGATGATAACTTCTAGTCTAAAATCCTCTAACAAGTCACACATGACAGTGTGTTTGTAACCTTTAACAGGGTTGGGTCTTAACCAACCTCACTTCAGAAGAGTGAATAATTTTGGGTTGCCGGTCCCAGGTGTTTTTTCCCTTTACAGGGTTTCCACATTAAATCTTTTGTGTTATGTGTTGATTGTGATATTTGTTTGTTATCATACTTTGCATGTTACATGGTAGATTTGATTGGTAAATAGTTTAAGTATTAGACTGGTAATCGATAAAAAGCATAGACAGTAAGAGTTATTATTGCTTACCAATGAACAGAAAGTGAAGAAATTGTTTTGGATTATACATTTTGTATTGGGACATTGGATAACTGATTCACCCCCCTCTCAGTTATTCTAACAATAGGAACATAACAGGAATTAACCGCTATAGGCCAAAAGGCCCATAGACTCTGAACACCATCTGAACTTCTTAGTGCCCATTGGTTTCATTAATGCATCTGCAACATTCTTCATAGTATCTACCTTCTCCAAATTTACCTTTCCATCTTCCACCATATCTCTCACAAAGTGAAACTACACATCAATGGGCTTCGTTCTGTCATGAAAAATTGGATTCTTCACAAGGCAAATAGCACTCTAACTATCACACCAAATAGTAATCTATTCTACATCAACGCCAACATCAGAACATAATCTCCTAATCCAAATGGCTTCCTTACAAGCATGAGTAGCAGCCATGTACTTAGCTTCTATAGTGGACAAAGAAAGCATAGGTTGTCACTTACTCATCCAACTGATAGCACCACCACACATAGTGAAGACATAATCACTGGTGGATCTCTTGCTGTCAATATCACCTACCCAATCTGAATCCAAAAACCCATGAATACAAACTAAATGCAGAGATCTAGAAGAGTTACCATGGTAACATATGGAGTAATCTAATGTACCCCTCAAAAATCTAAATACTCACTTAACTGCATCCCAATGTACCCATCCAGGGTTAGCCATAAACCAACTCAGGACTCCCACTACTTGGGCAATATTTTGTCTAGTACAGACCATAGCATACATAAGACTACCAATTGCACTAGCATAAGGTACTCTACTCATGTCCTCCACCTCAATAGGAGATTTTGGACAATCATCTATAGATAAATTTGTTCCCATAGAGACAGGGACACATAGTGGTCTATAATCTGCCATGCTGAACCTGTCCAACATAGACTTCACATACTTACTCTGACTCAACCAAAGTTTTTTGTTAGACCTATCTCTACTGATTTCCATACCCAAGATGTACCTTTCTGCCCCAAGATCTTTCATCTCAAACTATGCTGACAACTATGATTTAAAATTAGAAATCATACACTTACCATTCCCAAATAGAAACATATCATCAACATATAATGCAACAATAAGAAGGCGATCATTTTCAACTCTGAAATAAACACAATGATCTAATTTTGATCTTACAAATCCAATTGACAACACAAAGGCATCAAACTTAAGGTACCACATCCTAGGAGATTTCTTCAAACCATATAGAGATTTCTTTAATCTACAAACTAAAGATTCTTTACCTTTAACAATGTAGTGCTCAGGCTGTGACATATAAATCTCTTCCTCCAAATCACCATGAAGGAAAGTTGTCTTCACATCCATCTATTCTATCTCTAAATCATATGATGTAGCAAGAGATAACAAAAATCTAATGGATGTCAACTTTGCAATAGGAGAGAATATTTCACCATAATCTATTACCTCTACCAGTGAATACCCCTTTGCAACCAATCTAGCTTTGTACCTTTCAACACTGCCATCTACACAAAATTTCTTCTTGAACACCCATTTACAACCAACATATTTTCTCCCTTTAGGAAAAGGTACAAGGTCCCAAGTTTTTTTTTCTCCAATGAATCCATCTCATCATCCACAGCCTCAATCCAGGAACCTACATCTTCCATGCCTAAAGCCTCTTTCATAGATCTAGGCTCATCAGTGTTAGTAATCAAAGCAAAAGCAAAATTGGAATCTAACATAGAATAACCAAACCTTTCTGGTTTCTTTCTTTCTCTCATGGATCTCCTCAAGGGCTGAGGTTGAGGTTTTTCTTCCTCTTCTTCCAAACTATCAGAGCTACTAGAGCTCTCCTCATCATTAGGCCCAACATGGTCTCTTTGTTCAGTCTTCTTAGGGGTAGGAGGCAACTAAACAATATCTTTTTCCTTTTCTTTTTCATCTGGTTGTAGCACAATAGGAGAAGATGTTAGCTCTTTGAAAATAACATTTCTACTATACAACACCTTACTAGTCATAGGATCCCAAAGCTTGTATCCTTTCACACCAACAATGTATCTGATGAAAATACATTTGACAGCTTTGTTTTCCAACTTAGATCTTTTCTCCTTTGGAACATGTGCATAAGCTTCACAACCAAAAACATGAAGATGTCTAATTGAAGGCTTCTTACTAGACCACACTTCCATGGGTGTCTTACCAATAAGAGATGATGTAGGAGATCTAATAACTAGATAGCAAGTAGTGGCCACAGCTTTGGCCCAAAACCTTTGTTCTAAAATAGCTCCACTAAGCATACTCCTAGCCTTCTCCATCAGTGTCCTGTTCATTCTCTCTACAACTCCATTTTTTTGTGGGGTATAAGGATTTTTCTTATGCCTCTCGATACCTTGTTCTTTATAGAACTGTTCAAACTCTACTGAGAAAAACTCACCACCATTGTTAGTTCTCACACACTTAATCTTCTTACTAGTCTGATTCTCTACAAGAGCTTTAAATTCTTTGAATTGACTAAAGACTTGTGTCTTACTTTTAAGGAAATAAATCTAAGTCCTACTATAATAATCTATGAAAGATACAAAAAATATAGACTTGGATACTGAAGGAACTTTTACAGGACCAAATACATCAAAATGAATAAGATCCAAAACATCAGAAGATTTGTGAGAACTAGAGTAAAACTGAACATGATTTTGTTTACCATAGACACAGTGTTCACAGAAGTCAAACTCGAGATTGCAATCATTTAACCTCTTAATGAGGTTTTTATTTTTTAGGGTTCTGAGACCCTTTTCACCAATGTGGCCAAATCTCATATTCCACAACATTATCTGTTCTGTAGGAAGCTTACCTTCCAAAGTGTTTGCACTACCATCAAAACCAATAACCACAGACTTCTGCACCGCTCATTCAGATGGTGAGGATGAAGAACTATTACATAGAGGAATACATGCATCTAGTTGAAATAAGGTACCTCTCCTAGTACCCCTCACAAGAACTATCGATCCTCTCATCATCTTGCATCCTTCTTTCAAAAAAACAACCTACACACCTACATCATTCAGCATACTTATAGATAATAGGTTTCATGCCAAACCTAGAATGTGTATAACTCCATTGATTCCCTTTACTCATCCATCAGGAAATCTAATAGTGACCCTTCCACGTCCAACTATCTTTAGGTGAGAATCATCACCCAAGTACACCTTTCCACCATCGAACTCTTCATATTTTGAGAACCAGTTTTGATGAGAGGTCATGTGAAAAGAAGCACCTGAGTCTACCAACCACACATCATTAGATGCATGGGCTACCAAAGCTGCAATTAAAGAATCTCCATCTTCTTGAGATTTTTTAGAAGCTGAATCTAAGCCTTTCTTCTTCTTCTTCAGTTCTTTGTAGTCCCTTTGGAAGTGCCCAATTTTCTCACAGTTCCAACATTTTGCCTTGCACTTTCCAGGAGTCTTAGAACTCCCATAGGATTTGGATTTTCCCTTCTTTGACTTGTTGTCATTCTTCTTTCCTTTGTTGTTTGATCTTTCATGAACAACAAGGACTTCCTTAGATGAATCCAAAGTCTTTCTTCGCATCTCCTCAGATAGCAGTGAAGACACCACATCATCCATATGGAATGTGACTATAGTACTTCTGAGAGCCATCATAAGATGGTCCCATGAATCCAACAAGGAATAGATTAGGGTCATACAATGATCCTCCTCCTTGATCTTGTCACCGGATGATGCCAACTGTGCAATCAATAAATTGAATGCATTGAGATGATCAGTTATGGATCCACCTTCCTCCATTCTTAAAGAATAAAACTTCTTTCTCAGGAACAACTTATTCACTAGATATTTGGCCTGATACATAGAGCCAAGCCATTTCCACAAAGAATTTACAGTAGTCTCATCAAGAACATTCAGAAGAATGGCATCTGCTAGATAGAGTCTGATGAGACCCTTATCCTTTTGATCCTTGATCTCCTAATCCACTTGAGATAACATTGTAGGTTTCACATCAAGTGAAGTAGCCTCCCATAGATTGTGGTCTTCAAGCATGTCTTCCATCTTGAGTTTCCACAACTCAAAATTAGTGCCATTAAATTTCTCCACCTCCATTCTACTGTATGAGGAACTTTCCATCTCAATTTGCAAATAAGATTCAAAATGCTCTACACAAAACTCCCACTCAACTTGAGATTAGCTCAAAAAGCCCTACCCAACAACTAGGATCAAAAGTTGATCAGGATCTGATACCACTTGTAAGGAAACTTAGGTGCGGAAACAACTTCCTACACTAATCTCTAAAGGAAAGTATTGTGCAAATTCTTTTAAATCCTTACAATTTCAGATTCGTTAACTACTTTAACAATGATATTGCAGCCATATACCATGCATATAGAAAATAGAGAATGAAACAATGATTTACCCTGGGGAAACCTTTTGGTAAAAACCCCAACACTCCAAAACCTATATAGTGTATTAATCAAAACTATTATAGTTTACAATACACTTGCAATGCAAGTTATTTTAGAATATTTTTTTTTTTAACTGTTAAGAAAAATCACGGCAGCATAAAACATTCCAACAATACACTAACTTCACCTCTCTTTGCAACCCTAAAAAATGCTTATTGTTGGAAAAAATTGTCTGAAGGAAATTGCTACTCAATTATGTATTGTCTTTGATGTCACACAATGTCATAGTCCACAGCAATCAGCTTCTACCGAGCTCAGTCGGTCTGCCAGACAGGAATATTAGTGCTTACCGAGTCCACTCGGTTATCAAAGAAAAGCAGTGTTTACCGAGTTCACTCGGTTGCCGAAGAAAGTTTAGTGTTTACCGAGTTCAGTCAGTCATCCAAGAAAGTTTAGTGTTTACCGAGTTCACTCGGTTGCCGAAGAAAGTTTAGTGTTTACCGAGTTCATTCGGTCATCGAAGAAAGTTTAGTGTTTATCGAGTTCAGTCGGTTATCAAAGGTAAAGGATTGTTGGTGTTTACTGAGTTCCCTCGGTCACCGTAAAATTATAGAAAGATATGGTCACCGACCA
This sequence comes from Chamaecyparis obtusa, assembly GCA_027943335.1. NCBI lineage: Eukaryota > Viridiplantae > Streptophyta > Pinopsida > Cupressales > Cupressaceae > Chamaecyparis > Chamaecyparis obtusa. Next base: position 1,017,520 of record BSBK01000674.1, read on the forward strand.
CTATCGGCCCTTGAAGGATTTTTTTGCAAATAAAGTTTGCTTAATTCAGCCGACTGTTATACTAAATAAGGTCGATTTGACTAATCCAAAATCATATAAATAAAAGGTCAAATGTGAAAAGTAAAAAATAATACAGCAGAAGATTTACAGAAGAAAAGAAGAAAAAGTATATGCGAATTTGTGAAGGATGTTTAGATATCCTTGAGGTGCAGTAGAGATTTATTCGATCAGAAAGGATCAGACTTATGCAGAATAGAGATCTGTAATCAGCAAGACAGTTGCATTATTATACAGGTCACTTTTTCATTGTTACCTTCTTATCATTGTAACGGTGAATTCTAAATCTCTTAACCGAGTTGGTTTAACAGCCATAATGTAAATCCTCTAACAAGGTGACAATTCCATTGAATTGTTTTCAAGACCTCTTACCAGGCCACTCCTAGCAGGGTGTTTTAAATCCTCTAACAAGGTCACACCTAACAGTGTGTTTGTAACCTTTTACCGGGTTGGCTTCTAACCGGGCATCACTTCAGAAAAGTGAAAATCAGTATCTAGATACATTGGTGGTTTTTCCCATATTGGGTTTCCACATTAAATCTTGTGTCTCTTGTGTTCTTAATTGCTTTCTCAATCATATACATGTGCTGATAAATATCTAAGGATAATTTTTCTAATACTTTCTGCATCTTCAAAGTTACTGCAATCTATTTACCGAGTGCTAAAACAGACAACATTGTTAAGATATCTTAAGGGATCTGTAAAGAATTAATTGTGAAGTGTTTTATGGTTGACTGATTCACCCCCCCCCCCTCTCAGTCACTTCATCCATATTCCATCAATTGGTATCAGAGCATTTGGTGCTTGCAGGAAGGGTTTCAAAGACCTAAGCTAAAGATCAGGATGTCTTACAAGAGGGAAATTCCAAAGCTTAACAGAGATAAATTTTCAGCATGGCAAGGTCTCATGCGACTTCATCTGGCTTCCATTGGTGATTCAGGATGCAAATACATTGATGAAGAGTACACAATTCCTAATGGCGCATTAACTTTAAAGACTGCACTACTGCATATGAAATGTGGGTGGCACTAAAGAAAATATATGGTGGTGATGCAAATGTGAAGAGAGCCAAAGCAGAAAGCCTAAGAGGACAGTTTGACAAGATGAATATGAAGGAAGATGAAAACATTGCAAAATATGTTGAAAGAATCAAAGCAAGTGTAAGTGCAATTAGAGCTTCTGGAGGAACAATCTCAGATGAGACTATTATAAGTAAGGTACTCAGAACACTACTCCCTATCTATGCAATAAGAGTATCAGCTATTCAAGAAAGAAGATGTGAAGCAAACCACAGTATAACTTTGGATGCTCTAGTTGGAAGATTGACAGCTTTTGAATTAGACAACTATGACAACTATGTTCCTAGTTCCAAAAATATTGAATCAGCATTTGAGGCCAAGGTTTCACTAAAGAAGAATAAGAAAATTAAAGAAGTTCAGTCAGAAAGTGAAGAAGAATCAGAAGAAAGTTCTGATAGTGATCTTGAAATTGTAGAAGCATTACTTGCAAAGAAGTACTCTAGAGGGAAAGGTAAGTATAAAGGCAAAACTCCTTTAATCTATTTTTCATGTGAAGAAATTGGACATATTGCAGCTAGGTGCCCAAACAAGCAAGTCAAAGAAGAAAAAAGAAGTCACAAGTACTATGGAAAAAAGAATTTCAAATCATACAAGGATAAAGGTAAGAAATCATGTTTTATGGCTAAAGATTTTGATGATAGTGAAGAAGAAATTGTCTTTATTGCTATAAAAGATGAATCTGATGATGATGAAGATAAGATGACACTTATTTCTCATATAAGCAAAGATGATATATGGATAATAGACAGTGGATGTTCACACCACATGACTGGTGACAAGACAAAATTTGAATATCTAGAAGACTGTGACAATGGTAATGTAAGATTTGGAAACAATGAACCTTGTTGTATAAAAGGAAAAGGAAGAATCTCATTAACCAAAGAACTCATATGTGATAATGCTTACTGGGTTGAAGGACTAAAACATAATCTTCTAAGTGTAGCATAGCTAATCAACACTGGTTTCAAGGTTGAATTCATGAATGGTCAAGCAAGACTGCTGGATGGAAAAGGAAAACTCATTGGATCAGGCAAACAAACAAAAGGTAACTTATTTTATCTTGATCCCAATGAATATTCATGCTTTATTGCTCAAATAGAAGAAAGTTGGCTATGGCACAAAAGGTTATGTCATGTGAATTTTGATAACATGATAAAAATAAGCAAATTCAAGAAGGTTAGAGGCATTCCTACTTTGAAGAAACCTGACACTGGTCTATGTAAGAATTGTCAGATTGGTAAAATGAGTAAAACTAGTTTCAAGAGTAAGAACTATCAGTCTAAAGAAATTTTGGAAATTGTGCATACTAATTTATGTGGACCTATTGGAATACAAAGCTATACTGGAGATAAATTCTTTATTCTTTTCGTTGATGATTATTCTAGAATGATGACTGTTATGTATTTAAGAGAAAAATCTGAGGCATTTGAAAAGTTCAAATGGTACCTAGCAAGAGTAGAAAAAGAAACAGGGAAAAGATTGAAATGCTTAAGATCAGACAGAGGTGGTGAATTCATCTCCCATAATTTTAACAACTTCTGCATTGAAAGAGGAATCAAAAGACAGGTATCAGCTCCTAGAACTCCTAAGCAGAATGCAATAGCAGAAAGAAGAAACAGATCTATTATGGATTGTGCAAGGACTCTAATGATAGAAAAGAACATCGCTATAAAGTACTGGAAGGAAGCTATCAGCACTGCAGTTCATACCTTGAACCGAGTACAATTGAAGAAAGACACATTCAAAACTCCTTATGAATTATGGTATGGCTATAAACCTAATGTAAGTTACATGAAAATATTTGGTAGCAAGTGTTATATCTTAAAAGAATCCAGAAGAAATAAATTTGATGTGAAAAGTGATGAAGGAATATTCCTAGGATATTCTAGAAAAAGAAAGGCATACAAATGTCTGAACTTATCTACTCACAAAGTCATAGAAAGTATACATGTGAAATTTGATGAGTTTGTAGAAAAGACTGAGGAAGAAAGCAAAAGGGAACCTGAGAACTACAAAAGATTCATTTACATTGAACCTGAAACATTGATAGACACAACTATCAATAAGGAAGCTATATCTACCGAGCCGAGCACAGTTACCGAGTCACAGGAAGAAGTTCAAACTGAGTCACAGGAAGAAATTCAGACCGAGTCTCAGCCTGAAGTTACCAAGCTAATATCTACCGAGCCCGAGCAACCTGAAGAAGAGATCCTAGAAGACAACAGCATGAATCATTCAAAAGGCAAGGAACCTATACTAGCCAAATATGTCAGAAGACATCATACACCAGATCAAATCATTGGAAACAAATTAGATGGTACTATGACAAGAAGCAAGCTAAAAGGTACATGTCTACTTACTGATTTTGAACCTAGAAATATCAAAGATGCATTGGAGAATGAAAGTTGGATTGAAGCAATGAATGAAGAATTAGAACAAATACAAAAGAACAAAACTTGGACTCTCGTACCTAGACCTAAAGATAAAAATGTGATTGGAACAAAATGGGTATTCAGAAATAAGCTGAATGAAGATGGTCAAGTATCTAGAAACAAAGCTAGACTGGTATGTAAAGGTTATTCTCAAGAAGAAGGTATAGATTATGGAGAAACTTTTGCTCCTGTTGCAAGATTAGAAGGTGTAAGAACTCTACTTGCTTATGCAGCACACAAAGGATTTAAGGTATATCAGATGGATATAAAATCTGCATTTCTCAATGGAATTCTTGATGAAGAAGTCTACATTGAACAACCTAAAGGTTTTGTTGATCCAGATAAAAGGGACATGGTCTGCAGGTTACACAAAGCATTGTATGGTTTAAAACAAGCTCCTAGAGCATGGTATGAAAGACTCCATAACTATTTGATCCAGATTAATTTCAAAAGAGCTAATGATAACAGTAATCTGTATATCAAAGAAGGTCTGGATGACAAAATTGTATTGGCAGAAATATTTGTGGATGATACTATATTTATAGGGAATGAGGATCAGTGCAAAGAATTTTTAGAACAAATGAACAGAGAATTTGAAATGTCTATGTTTGGTTTAATAAAATTCTTTGTTGGTCTTCAAATTCAGCAAAGCAAGAATGGTATATACATTACTCAACCCAAATACATTAAGGAGATACTTAAGAAGTTTGGAATGGAAGATTCAAAACTAGTTGGTACACCCATGTGTACTGGACTAAAACTTACCAAAAATGATGATTCAAAAGAAGTTGATCAGACCCTATACCGATCTATGATTGGAAAATTACAGTATGTAGTACATACAAGACCTGATATTGCCTTAGCAGTTGGTATAGTAGCTAGATTCTCAGCAAAACCTAAGGAAAATCACATGATGGCAATCAAAATAATCTTAAGATACTTAAGAGGAACTGAAGAGTATGGTTTGTGGTATAAATTTGGAGGCAATCTAGACTTGAAAGTGTTTACTGATGCTGATTGGGCAGGAAACATTGATGACAGAAAAAGCACAAGTGGTGGAGCATTTTTTCTTGGAAAAAGACTGGTATCCTGGACTAGTAAAAAGCAGAATTGTACATCTCAATCCACAGCCGAAGCAGAATATGTTGCTGCTGCAGTAAACTGTTCAAATATTGTTTGGTTTAAACAACTATTAGAAGGTATGAAGGTTGAAATCAAAGAACCGGTTGTTATATTTTGTGAAAATACCAGTGCAATAAACATTTCTAAGAATCCAGTGATGCATTCCAAAACCAAGCACATTGCTATTAAATATCACTTTGTCAGAGAATTGGTGCAGGACAAGGAAATCAGATTAGAATATATTCATACAAAAGAACAAATTGCAACCATTACCTAAGGATTCATTTGTGTATCTAAGAGGTAAGTTAGGGGTCATTCCCCTATTCGAGGCTCACTAAATATAGTTTTAGTGATGCATCAACCAGAACATGATTGAAAATCAACCTGTTGATGTAGTATATTCAAGGAATCATTGCATATGAATCAGTACTTGAGGTACATTAATTTTCACTGGTAATATGTGAATTGTCTTTGGCATGTGTTTTCAAAGAGGGAGTGTTTGCTATGTCTTTGCTATTACTTCAAGAAATTTTTCAATAGTCAGAAGGAAGAATTTTCAGGATACAGGAAGTTTGCTGACAGAGGGAGATTTGAATCTAAACTGAGCTAACTCTTTCAAATTTCTTATGATATGACATATTGTGTTGCCATCAATGCCAAAGAGGGAGATTGTTGGAAACAATTGTCTGAAGGAAATTGCTACTCAATTATGTATTGTCTTTGATGTCACACAATGTCATAGTCCGCAGCAATCAGCTTCTACCGAGCTCAGTCGGTCTGCCAGATAGGAATATTAGTGCTTACCGAGTCCACTCGGTTATCAAAGAAAAGTAGTGTTTACCGAGTTCACTCGGTTGCCGAAGAAAGTTTAGTGTTTACCGAGTTCAGTCGGTCATCAAAGAAAGTTTAGTGTTTACTGAGTTCAGTCAGTTATCAAAGGTAAAGGATTGTTGGTGTTTACCGAGTTCCCTCGGTCACCGTAAAATTATAGAAAGATATGGTCACCGAGCACTGTCGGCCCTTGAAGGATTTTTTTGCAAATAAAGTTTGCTTAATTCAGCCGACTGTTATACTAAATAAGGTCGATTTGACTAATCCAAAATCATATAAATAAAAGGTCAAATGTGAAAAGTAAAAAATAATACAGCAGAAGATTTACAGAAGAAAAGAAGAAAAAGTATATGCAAATTTGTGAAGGATGTTCAGATATCCTTGAGGTGCAGCAAAGATTTATTCAATCAGAAAGGATTAGACTTATGCAGAGTAGAGATCTGTAATCAGCAAGACAGTTGCATTATTATACAGGTCACTTTTTCATTGTTACCTTCTTATCATTGTAACAGTGAATTCTAAATCTCTTAACCGAGTTGGTTTAACAGCCATAATGTAAATCCTCTAACAAGGTGACAATTCCATTGAATTGTTTTCAAGACCTCTTACCAGGCCACTCCTAGCAGGGTGTTTTAAATCCTCTAACAAGGTCACACCTAACAGTGTGTTTGTAACCTTTTACCGGGTTGGCTTCTAACCGGGCATCACTTCAGAAAAGTGAAAATCAGTATCTAGATACATTGGTGGTTTTTCCCATATTGGGTTTCCACATTAAATCTTGTGTCTCTTGTGTTCTTAATTTCTTTCTCAATCATATACATGTGCTGATAAATATCTAAGGATAATTTTGCTAATACTTTCTGCATCTTCAAAGTTACTGCAATCTATTTACCGAGTGCTAAAACAGACAACATTGTTAAGATATCTTAAGGGATCTATAAAGAATTAATTGTGAAGTGTTTTATGGTTGACTGATTCAACCCCCCCCCTCTCAGTCACTTCATCCATATTCCATCACTTATATCATGCACTTCCTTTTTTAGGGCAACTTCCAAAGATAACCGTATTAGGGTTTTACCATTCTCAGAGAAAATAGGAACCCAACATTTTTTTATCAGTTGCCACATGTCTTCACCTGGCATTGAATCTTCTAGACATAGCTCTTATGTGTCATAGGAATCTATCATAACCATTTCAGCCATGATCTCCTTCACACAATTCAAGATGCTGACACATCAAGTGGAGTGACACATCAACATGCCAACTAGATATGTACACTCACACTTAATTACATTATTTGCAAGAAATACATTTTACAAAACAAATAATAAGAATAGGAATTATCCAAGGTTGAGACACCTTATTCCTAACAGGAAAGGTTGGTACATCTAAAACCCTATCAGATTTCATGGATCGTTGTCATATTTTGTTGGGTAGACCTTGGCAATATGATAGAAATGCTATATATGATGGGAGATTGCATAAGTATACTATTGTGGCTGATGGAAAGAAACAAATCTTGTTACCATTGATGGAAGAACCTGTTAGTAATGTTTTCACATCTATGAAAGTTTTCTTGATGGAAGGAAGAAAATTTGTTAATTCTTTGAAGAGGAATGATGTATGTTTTGTTGTGATTCCTAATAAGCTGAGTAAAAAAATAGAGGATAATGTCCCTGAGGAGATTTATAAGTTACTCACCAAGTACAGTGATATCATTTCTAATAATGTACCTGATGGTTTTCCACTAAAAAGAAGCATTGATCATTGTATGGATCTAATCCCTAGAGCTAGTTTACCAAATAAGGCACCTCATCGGTTGACACCTATCAAGAATCAAGAATTGAACCAACAGATTCAAGAATTGTTGGAGAAAGGTTTGATTAGAGAAAGTTTGATTCCTTGTGCAGTACCTTCTATATTGGCACTGAAGAAGAATGGAGAATGGAGAATGTGTACTGATTCTAGAGCAATCAATAAGATAATAGTGAAGTATAGGTTTCCTATACTGAGAATGAATGACATAATGGACAGTTTGACTAGAGCAAAGTATTTCACAAAGATTGATTTGAAAAGTGGGTATCATCAGATCAGAATCAGAGAAGGTGATGAATGGAAGACTGCTTTCAAAACAAAAGAAGGTTTTTATGAGTGGTTGGTTATGCCTTTTGGTTTAACTAATGCACCAAGTACTTTTATGAGGCTGATGAATGAGGTTTTGAAGAAATTCTTGGGTAAATTTGTGATTATATATCTTGATGATATTCTAATATTCAGTAAGACCAGAGAAGAACATTTGTTGCATGTTAGATAGTTTTGCAAAGATTGAAAGAGGAAAAGCTTCTGATAAATCTAAAAAAGTGTTCATTCATGAAAGAAGAAATTGTGTATTTGGGATTCATTATTTCAGCTGATAGTTTGAAGATGGATCCTAAAAAGGTTGAATCTATTTTGAATTGGCCTACACCTGTGAATTCTAGTGAGGTAAGATCATTTCATGGTTTGGAAAGTTTTTACCAAAAGTTCATAAGGAATTTTAGTTCAATTTGTAATGCTATGATTGAGACTATGAGAGGAGACAAAAGAGAATTCAAGTGAGCACATGGAGCTGATAGAAGTTTTGAGACCCTTAAGCAAAAGGTTGTTGAATTACCTGTTTTGGCATTACCTGATTTCAATAAAGTATTTCAAGTAGAATGTGATGCAAGTGGAAGTGTAATTGGAGTTGTGTTGAGTCAAGAAGTTAAACCTGTTGCTTTCTTTAGTGAAAAGTTGAATGATGTGAGAAGGAAATATTATGTGTATGGTCAAGAATTCTATGCTATTGTTCAAGCACTGAAGAAATTGGGACATTATTTGATACCGAGTGAATTTGTGTTGTATACTAATCATAAGGCTTTACAATATTTGGGTAGCTAGAATAAGTTGAATCAGAGACATATGAAATGGGTTGAGTATTTGCAAAGTTATACATTTGTGATAAAGCATAAAAGTGGAGTCACTAACCAAGTTGCTAATGCATTGAGTAGAAGAAGATCTTTGATGACCGAGATGAAAATTGAAGTCCTTGGTTTTGATGAGATGAGAGGTTTGTATGAAAATGACCTTGATTTTTATGAGCCATGGAGAAAGTGCAGAGCACCTATTCAAGATCAACAAGACACTAAATGGGATGAATATTTTATTCAGGAAGGTATGTTGTTTAAATGCATTCAGTTGTGTATATCGAGAGGATTAATGATATCTAATTTGATAAAGGAGATACATAGTAGTGGTTTAGCTGGACATTTTGGCATTGATAAAATATGGAATTTTCTTAAGGAGAAGTACTATTGGCCATAGTTGTATAGAGATGTTAAAAAATTTGTGAAAAGTTGTGGTATTTGTCAAGTTGCAAAAGGAGTAAGTCAGAATATTGGATTGTATACACCAATTGTTGTTCCTGAGAAACTTTGGATTGACATCAGTATGGATTTTGTTCTTGGCTTACCAAAGACTCTAAGAGTTAATGATTCAATATTTGTTGTTGTGGATAGATTTTCTAAGATGACACATTTTATACCTTGTAGAAAGACATCAGATGTAGTACATGTAGAAGATCTTTTCTTTAAGGAAATTGTCAGATTACATGGATTACCAAGGAGTATTATCTCTGAAAGAGACAATAAATATGTTGGTTATTTTAGACAACACTTTGGAAAAAATTTGGCACTAAGTTGAAGTATAGTTCTACATTTCACCCATAAACTGATGGACAGATGAAGGTTCTGAACAAAAGTTTGGGAAATCTTTTGAGATGTTTACTTGGAGACACACCAAGTAATTGGGATTCTATGTTGGCACAAGAATAGTTTGCATATAACAATTCAATGAATAGAAGTACTAGAAAGACACCATTTGAGATTATAAATGGCACAAAACTGAGAGGAATATCTAATTTGAGAGACATTGCTGATGAGAATAAGAGAAGTGCTGAAGGAGTAAAGTTTGCTGAATATATGAAGACATTGCATGAAGATGTTAAGCTGAAGTTGGAAGATAGTAATCAGAAATACAAAGGCAAAGCTGATAGATCAAGAAGACATACAACTTTTGATGTTGGCGATGAAGTGATGGTTCATTTGAAGAAAGGTCGGTTTCCTGTTGGAACTTATGGAAAGCTGAAGATGAAGAAGTTTGGACCTTGCAAAATTTTGAGGAAATTTGATAGTGGAAATGCATATGACATTGAGTTACCTGATGACATGGACATATCACTAATTTTCAATATTGCTGATTTATATGAGTATCATGAACCTGATGAAGAAATGGCAGTACTGACAGAATATCCTAAGAAGCAGAATGATGAAGTTGAACAAATTTTGAAGGAAAGAGTTGGAAAAAGCACAAGGGGAAAATAGTACATCAAATATCTGGTTAAGTGGAAGAATAGACCAATGGAGGATAGTTCATAGATTTCATAGTCTGAGTTGGATGTAGCTCAGACCAGACCTACTAAATGATTTAGAGAATCATTTCAAAATAACCCCAAGTGTCTGATGCAGGAGCATCTCAGGTCCTTGGCAATCCTGTGTCACCAAAAAGAATTTGGAGTTTTGTCTGTGTTGCTCAGTTCTTGCTTTGACCGATTTGGTCTGTAGTTGGTCAGTTTCCTTTGGTTACTGAGTGTGGTTGGTTATCTCCTGGGTAATCAGTTATTTCTTTGGTGCTCGATGTTGTCTGTCTACTTCTTGATTATCTTTCTTACCGATGGGTTTAGTTTTGTTTCTTGTTGTGGCCGACTTGTGCATTTATATTGGATCATAGAATTAATGTTTGTATCCATTATTGGGAAGTGTGTGGTCCCAAATTTGACTGTTAATTCCATTAATTATGGATTTGAAGGCCAACTCAGCTCGGTAGCTTCTTGTATAAATGTAGATGTTTGGTGGTAGTTTAGGAGTCAGTTTGGATAGAAGATAGAAGGCATTAGATTAGAGATTTGTAGCAGATCCTCGCATATTTGAGGACTTCTATAATTCATTGTAATATTAGGCCCTAATTGGGAAGGCCTTACAATAGGGCATGTATGATTCAAATTGATGAAAATATGAAAGGATCTAGCATTCTCTCTCTCACTCTTGTGTTTGTTTTCTTTCGCATGTGTGTTGTAGGCTTGGATCATTAGGGTGTGTCTTCCTTTGGCCCCTCTTGCTCCCTGCCTTGCACCACTTGTTCAGATTGTCTAGCATTGTTGATTTTCTCTACCATTCTCACCATCTGAGATTCTTGACCGATTTAAAGTGCTTTCACTTGTTCAGTTAAATGTTGATTCTTTTCAGACAAATCAGAGATTATGCTTTTAGATCCATCAAAAATACTTCCAAAACTAGATCCAACATGATCAAATATATCATCAATTGCTTCTTCATGGTAACCAATCTCATTTTGTAGAATAGCTAGGTTTTTCCTTTCAACTAGTAATTTCTTCAGTCCTTCCTTGGCTTGCTTGTACTATTCAATAAACATCTACATCTGAATCTTCTGATTCTCAATAGTCTTTTCTACCTTATACCTCTCCATGTCTTAGATATTTACCCTTCAGTGGTTAAACTGTCCAATAAGAGAATTGAGCTTTGATACCAATTGTTGGAATTAGGAGAGATAGAGTACTAAGAGGGGAGGGGTGAATTAGTGCCCATAAAAACTTTAACACATTAACCTTTCAGATCTACAATATAAAATAATGATAACCTTTCAAAATAACTTGTATCTAATACATGTATCATTCATTCATTCAACTTGTGAAAGTAAATAACATGAAATCAGCAATTTAACTGTCACATAACACAAGTATTTTGGTAATGTAGAAACCCTTGTTAGAAGGTAAAAAATGTGGTGGGATGACACCCACAAATTCTTCACTACTGCAAATAGAAAAGGTTTTCATATTAGGGCTACAAGTTTTGATCACTTCTTGTGATCTTACCCTATTAGGAGTAACATATTAGATCAGCTATATCTACCTAGTTATAGGATTTTAACAATACTAATGAAGTATGGACTCGGTTAAGAGATTTACATAAGACTGTCAAGTCTACTCTATTAAGAGATTTAGCCAAAAACTCTATTACAATTGTTAGAAATAAATAGGCAAGTATCTACTAAATTGACAACTTAATTTTCTGATACAAATCAATAAGTAATGAATATATTTCACCTTTATTGTGATGAATCTCTGCTCTGAGCTTCTCAATTAGCTTTCTCTAATTCTACTTAATGTGATCTCCTTTGTATACTATTTTGCTTTGTCAACTGATAGTCTTGAAGTTAGGCAAGTGCTTCAAGTACTCCGTAATTCATACATTAGTTCACATCACAAATGATACAAACATACATTTATATAGCATACTACTTTATGTCACTTTAACACAATTAGGTTACAAATCTTAGACAAAACCCTAAGATCTACAATATAGAAAAATGACCTAGATCGAATTATTACATAAGATATACATTGCATTTAATGAATATCTTGACAATAAATATTCCTTGATCTTGGCAAAACATTTTCTGATCTATTGTAACCATTTGCATAGAAGAATGTGCCATTCCTGATTACTATGTCATTTCTTATGATCATTGGTAAACACTGTATAAACTACTTGATGTTTACTATCACTCGGTGTTAGTGTCTGCTAGTGCTTGGTAAACTATCTGATGCTTAGTGTATATGCTTAACCGATTGGTCTTTTTTTCTTCTAGTTATAAAATAGCTCAATTTAAGTAATAGACTGATACCTTTGATAACCTTTGATACTAATGACAACCTTTAATGCTCAATAGAGATAACACAAGGTCATCTAATGTGGACTTGAATGGATGCCTCTTAAACACATATCTCTTCTTCTCAGCCACATCAAATACAATGGGGCTAGCCATTACTTACTTGTATATTGCTTTCCAAATGATCTCAAGGACTTCTGAATCAACACGAAAAATTAGGGCTTTCGCAACAGATCAAATGCACTTGCTGAACACTGGTGAATCAATCTACAATATTTTGCTTTTTGGAAATTTGTCTATACTAAAGTATATGACCAGATATAGTGTTGTCATTATGGCAACAAATTCATATAGTAGTTTGGAGTTAGCACACTTAGTGTAAAGATTAGAATTCAGTTAAGTGTTGAAGACTGGACAGTGTACAGAGTTCCTGTAGCTCAGAGCATCAACACACGTGTATGGATGAATTATGGTATGCACCCTGGAAGTTAAGTTTCTTAGAGTATACTTATGCTTAGTCTATGAGTGCATAAGTAGATATGAAAAGATGTGAAAGTTACAATCAGTTGAAGCTACACAACCAATGCATGCCAGTAGAGAACAGAGCATGGAGCTGACATTTAGCATTTTGATTTGTGATTGTAATGTAATATTGTAAAGACCATGCACCTATTGTATTTAAGTTTCCAAAATGTTTATAAGTATAATTGTAAGCTTGCTTAAGCCAATTCATTTGGAAGCATTGTTTGTAATTAGTTATAGGGCCGACCTAATTGTATAATTTGTATGAGTGTATAAATATAAGGTGCACCCATTGTATTCAGTACAGAAGTTGTAATAGAGTTGTGATAAGAAGAGAAGAGGTATGCAAAGACAACATAAGATTTATTAGAGCTTTTCTAGAGTTCAAACCATCAGCGCACCAAAGGAACTGATCAAACAAGTAGTGTCAAAAGTAATAGTTCACTAGTAGATATAGTGTGTATCTGAATTCAGAAGGTTGTAGCCTTCACCACTTGAATAGTGAGCTCTAGGATAGTGAGTCCACTCCCCTAATAGGGATCATTTTAAAAGACTCCTAAAAGGGTCCGACCCTTAACAAGGTCTATTGTACTTAAAGCATTGTAAAGCTACTCCTAGCAGGGTAAAGGATCACAAAACACTAGTGCAGAATATTAGTGGGTATCAAGTCCCACTGAGGTTTTTACCTATTTGGGTTTCCCAATAACCATATTGGTGTCATGTGTTGATTTCATGTTTCATGTTTATGTGAATGTTTATTTCAATACTTAAGCATTTAAGTTCAGAATAAAGATTAAACTAAAAAGTTAAAATATAGTGAACACTAATTCAACCCCCCCCCCCCCCCTCTCAATGTTCCCATTTCTAACAATTGGTATTAGAGCTCTGGTCCTTAGCTAAGAAGTTTAACCACTTGAGGAGATCATGGACAAAACAAAAATGAAACATCTAAAGAAAAATATTGAAGCTGCTCTTGAAGATCTGGAGAAGTTAGAAAGAGAATCTAAAGAACTAAAGGATAAACTTAGTGATGCTCAGTTAGTCATCAAAAAGCTAAGGAAATATTTGAAAGAATACTCTACCAGTGATCTAGGGATAATGGTCAAGAAGCTCAATGGAGAAAACAAATCTTTAAAAGAAAAACTTGAAGAGGTTGATGATAAGCTGACTAATAATAAGGCAGTCTATGATGAACAAATCAAAGAGAACCTTCAGCTAAATGAAGAACTAAGGCAAGCGAACATGGAAATATTGGAACTAAGGAATAGAAAAGAAATCTTGGAATTTGAATTGAAAAAGATAAAGGATCATATTGACAAATTACACACTAGTGCTGATTTGGTAGAATCTCAATTGTATGCAAGAAGAATCAAAGGAGACACTAGCTTTATTGGATACAATGAAGCACAAAATTAGATTAACAATATGCAAGAAAGAAAGGATTCACAAAAGAACTCTAATAATGCTGAAGAGACTAAAGATCAAACCAAAGACAATGGTGGTCCTCCTAAGAATGAGCGCAAGCCTATAGAACACACTTGTTTTGCATGTAAGAAGCATGGACACATTGCAAGGAACTATACAGAGGTAAGACCTTTTAATCGCTACTATTATTCATGCAATATATTTGGTCATAGAGATATGAATTGCAAGACTAGTAAGAAGAACATGATTTAGCAAGATCAAAGAAATCAAAATCAAACAAATGTAAGAAGTACTCAGAATGTTACATGCCAGATATGTAATTATAATGGTCACTTAGCCAGAACATGTAGAATGGTGACTCATGTCAATGCACTGAGGAATAATAGACCTCTAGTTATTTGTCACTCCTATAACAAGGCTAGACATATCTCAAAGTTCTGTAGATCAAGGACACAAGGTCAGGAAAGCCCTAGAAAGGCCAAAGAACTAGTATTGGATCCTGAAGTAGAAGTCAATTTTTTGAAAGACTTAGATGATGTGAGCATGATTTGGTCTAAGAAAAAGAAGGACATAGCTGATAAGAATGTATTGGATGCATCCCCAGTGGACGCACCCTCTACATCTACATGAATGACCCTCAAGGTCATAGGGGGAGCTAATTTATCTCTAGACCCCTACGTGGCAGGTATACTCATCCTTAGAGTATGCACCTTTGGACTTAAGATTTTGGAGTATGTAGGAACCTATGTGCAAGAGCACACATGTTGATTGTTAGCAGAGCTCGAGTTTGAAATTTTGAAGTGGCAGCCTGGTTTACGTGACGTGCATTAATGGAAAATTTTCCACTTTAAAGTGCACAGAAGTCATTTGATTGCTCATTGCATTCAAATTCAGAGTGATAGGAGAGTAGAAAGAGCCTTGAAAGTTGTTGTGAAGTCTTGGAAATTGAATCTATTAGAGATTTTCTACAATTATCAGTGCATTTGATCGGTTGTAGAAACGTCCCTAACTCATTGCGCTGATTTGGAAGCTATCAGATTATCTCTAAGTTTAGTTGGAAAGTGATTAACAAGTAATTCATGGCCACTCCTATTGTTTATGATGTCACTGACAAGAAAATATATGTTTTCAAGAGGCACCCATTTAAATCCACCCTAGATGATTTAGAGGGAGCTTACCCTTGCACACCTATGGGAGTCATGCATGTGGAAGACATAAGGGCTTACATATACTATAAGAAAGAACCTATTGGACTAGATAGGTTAAGGACATAGATGGATACCATGTTAAAATAGGATAAAACATTCATGGATGAATACTCCAAATGGAATGATCACCCTATTGTTGAGTATGCTATGACATATGAATTTTATGAGACATAATGGATAAAGATCTTATTGAGCATAATCCATGATGATCTATTTTGGATTGGAGATGTTCCAGTAAGAATCACAAGTGATTTGATACATGAGATGATAGGCCTTTCTAGGACAGGCACCATCCTTCCTGTGGGCAAGGATGTCAGGAAAATGGTAGGACAAGTATGTAAGTCAAGGAGCGATAGGTGCAACATGACTATTGAGCCAATTGAGCAAGATGACATCAAATTGTTGTCAATGATACTGGGTTATAGATTTCATCACACCAGTAGGGTGAATAGTGTGTCTGCAAGCACTATTCAAGCTACCATCAGACTAGTAAAAGAAGATGGAGAATTCAAGTTGTGTGAGATCTTGCATGCATAGTTGATAGATAACATCAAGGCCATCAAGCATGAAAAAACAAAAATATTTAGGTTTGGGTCCCTAATCATCTACATGTACCTTCATATTATTGGGAAGATTACAAATTTTTACTTGGACAAGTCCATTCCAACCATGCCTCAAATATCCAAAAAAGCATCTAGAGAAAGAACACTAAGAGATTACATCACTTTGGAATTGAAGACTTTTAGAGCTAAGATGCAGATGAGGTACAGGATTCCAAAAAACATTGTAGAGAAATATAAGGATACAATATGATTTATGGTGGAGAATGATACTACATGTATGGAAGCTGTTGAGGCTAGAACTAAGTGGATTCATCCACTTCGGTATGAGGTAGAGGAACAAGTTCTTGAAGCTTATGCATAGGTAATTTTGATAGCCCTCAAAGATCCTAATGAACCTAGGTGGGGAACCTATGAGGAAAAGACCAAAGAAGTTGATGCAAAACTTAACAGTGCTGCAACTAAAAGAAAGGTTGCAAAGGTCACTTCTGAGACCTTCAGAATACATGGTGTGTCTCAAGAAGACCTTGATAAAGCAATGGATGACAAGATTTCCCTATAATTGAAAGGCACAATAGCAAAGGAAGAACAAGAAGATCCTAAGTTGAAGAAGATAAAAAATGAATCAAATGACAGTCAGAAGGGTAAACAAGATAATACTCATTCTGCGCCCATAGACACTATTGATCTTGCCACTCCTCTAGAGTATAAGCCTATATTCAAGAGGAAGAAAGAAGCTAGCTCTAGTCATCCATCCTCGCGAGCATTAAGGATCAAGAAAAACATTCAAGCACCTCCTAAGGTAGGATTTAGACCAAGCCTTAAAGTTTTGAGCTCAAGAATTGTTGATGAGGGCAGAATTGATCAAGTAGAGAAGTATTATGACACATACAGTGAGATTGACAAATCAGAAATACATAGTATGATTTTCAAACATATGATCAAGTTCAAGAAGATAGTCCTTGAATTGAAAACCTGTAATCCTGATAAAGTATGAGATATTTTAGAAAACCTAAAGAGACAAGAAAATGAAGAGGATCTAAGGATCAGAGAAAAAATATTAGAAGATACTCTACCAGTATCTTTTAAAGAAGAAGTGGCACTGATATTAAATCTGGTGATGCCGCACTTAAGGACAAAGATGAGAACTCTTCATATTATAAAAAAAGACTATGAGCTAATAAAGAAGGAAATAGAGAAGGCCTTTGAAAAGGTGTTATTGGAACAATAGATAAAACCACCTATTGTGCCCATCACTCATGCACCTAGTAAGTAAGACAAAGAAGAAGAAACCTTCAATGTATCAGTGATAGGTCCTCAGGACTTAGCACCCATAGCAAAAACTCAAACAGAGGCAGACAAGTCTACGCCCATCTCAGAACCACACAAAGGTAGCACTATTATCATAGATAATGTGGAGATAGCCATGGTGGCTACTGTAATACCCCAAAAATGGGCTATAGGTTCATTAACTTCCTACATCTTAAATTCAAATGAAATCAACATCAAAGTCCTAACCTAAGGCACATTTGTACATTATCGAATCCTAATTGATTTTATCATAAATTCTACATCGAGGAATATTCCTAGAAATATTCTTATTTATCCTAATTATCTTTAATTTAATTATTATTTGGCGATAAATCTTATTTATCCTAAAGTTTGATTAATTGAATATTTTGAATATTTAATTAATCAGATTTAATATTGCCACTTAATTATTTAATTAAATTTAATTAAATTATTCTTAAGTTGTATTATTTAATTTTGACAATAAATCAAAAATCTTATGACTAATTGATTAAATTCCTATTTATTTAATTAAAGTCAGTTTTCAATAATTAATAATATAGTTTTTGAATAAAGTTTGATTTAATAATTGATTAACCCATAAATCAATTGTTTTAATTCAAAAATCAGTTAAGTTGAAAATAAATCACTTTAGTTATTAAATTAATTCATATTAAATCATGCACAATCACAAAAGCAGTCAACTTTAAAATAATTTCTAATTTCAATTTGTAAACTTTCTAAAACTCAACATCTGATGATGAGTTGAAAAAGAGAACTAAAGTTCTATTTTGAGATAAAAGCTGCTTTTGCATGATTTTATGAATTAAATATTCTTAATTTCTTGTTAACTCAAAAATCAACCTGAGTTTATCAAGAGTGATTTATGGATTTTTTCTCAATGCATCCTCAAGCCCTAAATTTTTATAAAATCAAGGCTCAGCCCTTCACAAAGTCTGGACAATTTTTATTTGGCAATCTCAAGACCTCAAAATTGCATCCTCACTCTGGTGAATTTGTGACTCAAGAATCAATCTTTTATGAATCAAGGCCATTGTGAGATTTTCATTTATTGTTTTGAGCATTCATAGTTTCATATCATAGATTTTAATATTCATTCATAGCATTTCTTAGATTAAATCTGCATTCAAACTCAATTTCATACATTCTAGCTTAGATTCATACAATTTCTCATTCTTATTGCATACAAAATATAAAAATATAGATTAAATCTGTATTCATATAGTTTTTCAATTCTTTGCATTCAAATGCTTCGTTTAGGTGTTGCATTGTCACCGATCTCGATTCCAATCTAAGAACTATTGGAAATATAGATAGAGTAACTGAGAGGGGGGGTGAATCAGTTAACCACAAAAATATTACCATAGATCTCTTATATGTCTTAATAATTCATTTACTACTGTCACTCGGTAAACATATAGAGAAATGTTGAAAACTCAGTTATTGCAGTGAGTATTAATTATAACTGTTCTTAAGTATTCATCAGTGATTAACATGCATGCATAAAGAAAATAACATGAACACAAGAGACACCAGATTTAACATGGAAACCCAATATGGGAAAAACCACCAATGTAACTAGTTACTATTTTTCACTCTTCTAAAGTGAGCCCTATTAGGAGCCAACCCGGTTAAAGGTTACAAAACACACTATTAGGTGTGACCTTGTTAGAGGATTTAATCACCCTATCAGGAGTGGCCTTGTAAGAGGTCTTTGAAACAATTCAATAGAACTGTCACCTTTTTAGAGGATTTACAAAATGGCTGTTAAACCAACTCTGTTAAGAGATTTTGAAATCACTGCTACAATGGTAAGAAAGTAATAATGAAATGATCTAAATAATGATGCAATTGAATTGCTGATTATAGATCTCTGTTCTGCTTTACTAGATCCTTCCTGATCAAATATATCTCTACTGCTCCTCAAGGATATCTAACCATCCTTCAAAATTCACTCACACTTTCCTTCTTTTCCACTTACACACTTTTAATTCACAACTTGACCTTCTATATATACCATTCAGATTGTCCATTCACATTGTCAAGTTGGCACTAATAATCATTACAAACATTAACAATCATTACAATAGTCAGCTAAATAAATAAATAAAATTCTTTACTGGGCCGACCTTGCTCAGTAAATACTAATCCTGAAAAGATTTCCTTCGGTGACCGAGTGAACTTGGTAAACACTAAGAATTTTGCAACATCCTTTGAAGATTGAGAGATCTCGGTAAACATGGAAAAACCATCTCGCTGACCGACTGAGCTCGATAAACATTGAGAATCACTTACCTGACCGACTGAGCTCAGTAATCATTGGGAACTACTTTGCTGATTGACTGAGCATGATAAGTGATATGACATTTGTGTGACATCAAAGACAACACATAAATAATCCAACAATCTACCTCTTTGGCATTGATGGGAACACAACATGTCATAGCACAATGAAATTTCACATAAAACATAGAGTAAGGAACATATCCTTAGCTTCATTCTGATTCTCATCTATGAGAACTCCCTCTATCAGCAAACTTCTCTTTCAGACTGAAAACACTCCTTAACTTCTCAAACTCTCCAAGAAAACTCTCCCTCTTAGAAATCTTAAGAATTTTTTTGAAATATGACAACAAACTCTCCCTCTTTAAAAACACATGCCAAAGACAACACATATTAGGTGAATAGAAATGTACTTTGAGTATTGATTCATATGCAATGATTCCTTGACTAAGCTACATCAACTGACTGATCTTCAATATGCTCTGGTTGATGCATCACTAAAACTTTATTTAGTGGGCCTCGGATAGGGGAATGACCCCTAACTTACCTCTTAGATACAAGAATGCATCCTTAGGTAGTGGCTTGGTGAATATATCTACAATCTATTCTTTTGTATGAATATATTCCAATCTGATTTCCTTGTCCTGCACCAATTCTCTAACAAAGTGATATTTTATAGCAATGTGCTTGGTTTTGGAATGCATTACTGGATTCTTTGAAATATTTATTGCACTTGTATTATCACAAAATATAACAACTAGTTCTTTGATCTCAACCTTCATGCCTTCCAATAACTATTTAAACCAAACAATATTAGAGCAGTTTACTGCTGTAGCAACATATTCTACTTTTGTTGTGGATTGGGATGTGCAATTTTTCTTTTTACTGGTCCAAGATACCAACATCTTGCCAAGAAAGAATGCTCCACCACTTGTACTCTTTCTGTCATAAATGTTTTCTTCCCAATCAGCATCAGTAAACACTTTTAAATCTAGATTGCCTCCAAATTTATACCACAAGCCATAATCTTTAGTTCCTTTCAAGTATCTCAAGATTCTTTTGATTGCCATCATATGATTTTCTCTGGGTTTTGCTGAGAATCTTGCTACTATACCAACTGCTAAGGCAATATCAAGCCTTGTATGAACTACATACTGTAATTTTCTAATCATTGATCTGTATAAGGTTTGATCTACTTCTTTTGAATCATCATCTTTGGTAATCTTTAGTCTAGTACACATGGGGGTGCCAACTGGTTTTGCATCTTCCATACCAAACTTCTTAAGTATTTCCTTGATATATTTAGACTGAGTAATGTAGATTTTGTTCTTGCTCTGCTAAATTTGAAGACCAACAAAGAATTTTATTTGACCAAACATAGACATTTCAAATTCTTTGTTCATTTTCTCTAAAAATTCTTTACACTAATCATCATTACCTATAAACACAGTATCATCAACAAATATTTATGCCAAAACAATTTTGTTATCTGGTCCTTCCTTGATGTACAAACTACTGTTATCATTAGCTATTTTGAAACTAATCTGAATAAGATAGTTATGTAATCTTTCATACCATGCTCTAGGGGCTTGTTTCAGACCATACAATGCTTTGTGTAATTTGCAGATCATATTCCTTTTGTCTGGATCAACAAAACTTTCAGGTTGCTCAATGTAGACTTCTTCATCAAGAATACCATTGAGAAATGCAGATTTTACATCCATCTGATATACCTTAAATCCTTTATGTGCTGCATATGCAAGTAGAGTTCTTACACCTTCTAATCTTGCAACAGGAGAAAAAGTCTCACCATAATCTATGCCCTCTTCTTGAGAATATCCTTTACACACCAATCTACCTTTGTTTCCTGATACTTGACCATCTTCATTTAACTTATTCCTGAATACCCATTTTGTTCCAATTACATTTTTATCTTTAGGCCTAGGTACAAGAGTCCATGTTTTTTTCTTCTCTATTTGTTTTATTTCTTCATTCATAGCCTCAATCCAACTTTCATTTTCCAATGAATCTTTGACATTTCTAGGTTTAAAATCAGCAAGTAAACATGTACCTTTTAGTTTACTTCTTGTCATAGTACCATCTGATTTGTTTCCAATAATCTAATCTAGTGTATGATGCCTCCTGACATATTTGGCCAATATAGGTTCCTTGCCTCTTGAATGAGTTACATTTTCATCTTCTTGAATTCCATCTTTAGATTCTAGTTGCTCAGGCTCGGTAGATATTGGCTCAGTAGCTTCAGACTGAGACTCGGGTCCTTGTGACTTGGTTT
The DNA here is from genome assembly GCA_027943335.1 of Chamaecyparis obtusa. NCBI lineage: Eukaryota > Viridiplantae > Streptophyta > Pinopsida > Cupressales > Cupressaceae > Chamaecyparis > Chamaecyparis obtusa. The sequence goes on from BSBK01000674.1 coordinate 1,039,408, forward strand.
GAACTTCTTCTTGTGACTCGATTACTGTACTGGGCTTGGTAGATGTAGTCTCCTTATTGAAAAATGTGTTTGGTAATATATCAGGTTCAATGTAAACAAATCTCTTGTAATCCTCCAGTTCCCTTTTTCTTTCTTCTTCAGTCTTTTCTGCAAACTCATCAACTTTCACATGTGCACTTTCTATGATTTTGTGAGTAGACAAATTCAAACATCTATATGCCTTACTTTTGCAAGAATATCCCAAGACTATTCCTTCATCACCTTTTACATCAAATTTTCCTTTTCTAGATTCTTTTAAGATGTAACACTTACTACCAAATACTTTCAGGTAACTTTCATTGGGTTTATAGCCATACCATAACTCGTAAGGAGTTTTGAATGTGTCTTTCTTCAACTGTACTTGGTTTAAGGTATGAACTGTAGTGCTAATAGCTTCCTTCTAGTATTTCATAGCAATGTTCTTTTCAATCATTAGAGTCCTTGCACAATCCATGATATATTTTTTCCTCCTTTTAGCTATTCCATTCTGCTTAGGAGTTCTTGGGGCTGATACCTATCTTTTGATTCCTCTTTCAATGCAAAAATTATTGAATTCATGGGAGATGAATTCACCACCTCTATCTGATCTTAAGGACTTCATTCTTTTCCCTATTTTCTTTTCTACTCTTGCCAAATACCATTTGAATTTCTCAAATGCTTCTAAATTTTCTCTTAGATACATAATAGTCATCATTCTAGAGTAGTCATCAACAAAGAGAATAAAGAATTTTTCTCCAGTATAGCTCTCAATTCCACTAGGTCCACATAAATTAGTATGCACAATTTCCAAAATATCTTCAGACTGATAGTTTTTACTTTTAAAGCTAGTCTTTCCCATTTTATGAATCTGACAATTCTTGCATAGACCAACATCAGGTTTCTTCAAAGTAGGAATGCCTCTTACTTTCTTGAATTTTCTTATTTTCACCATGTTATCAAAATTTACATGACATAACCTTTTGTGCCATAACCAACTTTCTTCAATTTGAGCAATAAAACATGAGCATTCACCAAGATCAAGATAAAACAAGTTACCTTCAGTTTGTTTGCCTGATCCAATCAATTTTCCCTTGTCATCTAGTAGTCTTGCTTTGCCATGCATGAATTCAACCTTGAATCCAAGGTTGATTAGCTATGCTACACTTAGAAGATTATGCTTTAGTCCTTCAACCCAATATGCATTATCACATATAAGTTCTTTGGTTAATGAGATTCATCCTCTTCCTTTTATGCAACAAGGTTCATTATTTCCAAACCTTACATTACCACCATCATAGTCTTCAAGGTGTTCAAACTTTGTTCTATCACCAGTCATATGATGTGAACATCCACTATCTATGATCCATGTATCATTTTTGCTTATATGAGAGATAAGTGCCATCTCATCTTCATCATCATCAGAATCATCTTTTATAGCAATGAAGACAATTTCTTCTTCACTATCATCAGAATCCTTAGCCAAAAAATATGTTTTCTTACCTTTATCCTTGAATGATTTGAAATTCTTCCTGCCATTGTACTTGTGACCTTTCTTCTCATCCTTGCTTTTCTTGTTTGGGCACCTAGCTGCAATATGACCAATTTCTTCACATGAAAAAAAAAATTGAGTTTTACCTTTGTATTTACCTCTACCTCTAGTATATTTATTTGCAAGTAATGCTTCAATAACTTCAAGATCACTATCAGAACTTTCCTCTAATTCTTCTTCACTCTCTGACTAGATGTCCTTTATTTTCTTGCCCTTCTTAAGTGAAAGTTTGGCCTCAAATGATGATTCAATATTTTTGGAAGTTGGAACATAGTTGTCATAGTTATCCAACTCAAAGGCTGTCAATCTTCCCACTAAAGCATCCAAAGTTATATTGCGTTTTTCTTCACATCTTCTTTCTTGAATAGCAGATACTCTTATTGCATAGATAGGAAGTAATGTTCTGAGAACCTTTCTTATAACAGTTTCATCATCAATTTTTCCTCTAGAAGCTCTGATTGCACTAACACTTGCCTTGATCCTTTCAGCATATTTTGCAATGTTTTCATCTTCTCTCATTTTCATTTGATCAAACTATCCTCTTAGGCTTTCTGCTTTGGCTCTCTTCACATTTTCATCACCACCATAAATTTTCTTTAGCTTGGTCCACATTGCATAAGTAGTTGTGCAATCTTTGATCTCATCAAATTCTTCATAGCTGAGAGCTAATGCAATGTCTATCATCATGGTGTTATGGTTCTTTTTCTCTGTAATGTCTTCAATAGTTAATGTGCCAGTAGGAGCTGTATATTCTTCATCAATATATTTGCATCCTAAATCACCAATGGAAGCCAGATGAAGTCTCATAAGACCTTGCCATGTTGAAAAGTTATTTCTATTAAGCCTTGGAATTTCTCTCTTGTAAGACATCCTGATCTTTAGCTTAGGTCCTTGAAACCCTTCCTGTAAGCACCAAATGCTCTGATACCAATTGTTGGAAATATAGATGGAGTAACTAAGAGGGGGGGTGAATTAGTTAACCATAAAAATATTACCACAGATCCCTTAGATGTCTTAATAATTCATTTACTACTGTCACTTGGTAAACATACAGAGAAATGTTGAAAACTTGGTTATTGCAGTGAGTATTAATTATAACTGTTCTTAAGTATTCATCAGTGATTAACATGCATGCATAAAGAAAATAACATGAACACAAGAGATACCAGATTTAACATGGAAACCCAATATGGGAAAAACCACCAATGTAACTAGTTACTATTTTTCACTCTTCTGAAGTGAGCCCTGTTAGGAGCCAACCCTGTTAAAGGTTACAAAACACACTATTAGGTGTGACCTTGTTAGAGGATTTAATCACCCTGTTAGGAGTGGCCTTGTAAGAGGTCTTTGAAATAATTCAATAGAACTGTCACCTTGTTAGAGGATTTACAAAATGGTTGTTAAACCAACTCTGTTAAGAGATTTTGAAATCACTGCTACAATGGTGAGAAAGTAAATGTGAAATGACTTGAATAATGATGCAAATAAATTTCTGATTATAGATCTCTGTTCTACTTTACTAGATCTTTCTTGATCAAATATATCTTTGCTGCTCCTCAAGGATATCTAACCATCCTTCAAAATTCGCTCACACTTTCCTTCTTTTTCACCTACACACTTTTAATTCAAAACTTGACCTTCTATATATACCATTCAGATTGTCCATTCACATTGTCAAGTCAGCACTAATAATCATTACAAACATTAACACTCATTACAACAGTCGACTGAATAAACAAACAAAATTCTTTACTAGGCCGACCTTACTCGGTAAATACTAATCCTGAAAAGATTTCCTTTGGTGACCGAGTGAACTCGGTAGACACTATGAATTCTACAACATCCTTTGAAGATTGAGAGATCTTGGTAAACATAGAAAAACTATCTCGCTGATCGACTAAACTCAGTAAACACTGAGAATCGCTTAGTTGGCTGACTGAGCTCGGTAATCACTGGGAACTGCTTTGCTGACTGACTGAGCATGATAAGTGATATGACATTTGTGTGACATCAAAGACAACACACAATTAATCCAAAAATATCCTTTAGACAATTTTATCCAACATAGAACATCATACTCGCACCTACTAGAAGGCAGTAAATCGCCTGGTTAGCATAGTTTCAATTACTTGCAGATTTCAGTTTTTGCTAACCTCTAATGTTTTACTAAAGTGTTGTGTCTCCAACTAGGTAAAAAATTCACACACACATTTTTGGTACCCATCTTGGGGCCTTGAAATGGGTTTTCATCCTATTCTATCAAATTTCTATCATTTTTCTCGAACCCATGACCACAAGGTTAATTTTTGTACTAAATTTTTGGGCTATTTTTCTAGAAATCTGACTGATGTTTTTATTGGTACATGCACATATGACATGATAAAAATCCAAAATTTATATTTCTATAAATTTATTTGTGTTAGCTTTCATTTTCTATTGGTTTGAATTAATTTTGTTTTGATTTACAAAAGTTATGATCATTTTAGTGAAGATTGGTCTGAACCTGATTTTATGAAATCTGATTGATGTTTTTATTGGTACATGCACATATGACATTATACAGATCCAAAATTTATATTTATGGAAATTTATTTGAGTTAGCTTTCATTTTCCATTGGTTTGGATTAATTTTTTTTCTATTTGCAAAAGTTATGATCATTTTAGTGAAGACTAGTCTGGACCTGATTTTATGAAATCTGACTAATGTTTATATTGGTACATGCACATATGACATGATACAGATCCAAAATTTATATTTATGAAAAGGTATTTGAGTTAGATTTCATTTTCCATTGGTTTGGATTAATTTTTTTTTGATATGCAAAAGTTATTATTGATTTAGTATAGACTGGTCAAAATCTGATTTTTTATGACAATAGGTTTTTCGATTATCAAATGACATATTATCTTTGACTAACCTGATTTTCTACCTCGTGGGGTTAACAAGTTGTGTTTCATTTTTTATGTATTTTTATAATAGTGAGTTTCATGTACAAGAATAGGTAATTTTTTCATAACAGTGGTTTGAAAGTGCAGGTACATCCTGTGGGTACAAAAGATAGAAGACAAATGCTCAAAAATTGCTAAAACAAGTAAAATCTACTAAGCGCATTGCAAGGAACTTAGGTATTTTGTTACATCTGATAAAAATTCATTTTGGGACATAAAAAAAACTCTCTTGTGTCAAGCTTGATTGCCTTTACATCTTTCATAATTCACACTTCAGTTTTGGGCTCTAAAATGAACATAGATTTGCTTTTTGCATATTTGTTACACATAGTAATTAAGCCCTATGAACACTATTTATAGATGATCTTGAGAGAGTGGGATTCTTTTTCTTGTTCATGCATGTGAAGGTCTTCTTGATGATAGATCCCCTTGTAGGTAGGGAGGTTACTGAGATTGTCTTGCGTTCTACTAGATTTGTGCATCTTCAACTTTTGATTGATACATTCTCTCTCCGAAGAGGTTGATAGATCATAAGAGGTTGACATCATAGATCTTTGTGAGATAATTTTTGTCTTAGCATGTTGGATTAATTTTTTTTCTTTGTCTTGGTGAAGTGAAGAGGTTAGGGGATTATTCTCTACTTCCTTTTTGGATAGTACCAGAAACCCAGATCCTTGAATTTGATCTAGTGCCCCTGTGGTATCTTTTGTGAGTCACCTTTAGAGAGGGTTAACCATAGTGGACATTCCTTTAATTAGGTCAACCACATGGACAAAACCTCAAGTGGTAATAGCCATTTTTTTTGTGGTAGAAACAACCGCTATATAAATGTCCTTGTGGAGGAAATCTTCACAGGTGTGGTTTCTTGTTGGCTTGTCAAATCTCCCTAGCAGCTCCTGATTGATTAAATTCTCAGTTGTGTCAAAACCCTGATGCACCTGGATTGGAGTTTTCCCTCTTGAGATCACAAAAGTTTTAGATTCAAACTATTACTACAAACCCTAGTGAGGTCAAATTTTTCATTTTCTAGGAATATGTGTGTTATTGAAAAACTTTTTGGAACATACACAAGTAGTATTTCTAGGGATTAGCACAATAAGTTACTTTTTCTTCTTCATGCACAAGGTTGCTTTTGCCCTTACTCATTGTTTTTAGATGATTGCTTGCTTCCCTTTCTTATTGTTTTGCGTGCTTGATATATTCTTGGTTACTTGAGACAAACTTTTACACAGATCTTCAAAAACTAGACAGAAAAATTTGCAAACAAACTGATACTGAAAAATTGAAAAAATACAAATCTAAAGTAAGAATCCTTTCTAGTGTCAAAAGTCATCCTAAAATTTCAAAACTCATATCAAAGCCAAAGTCAAAGTTGTTAGAGATTGGTCAAATTTGTGAGAAATCTAGTTTTTATAGCTTATTCCCAAATTCTGTCAAAATAGTGAACTGATTCTTGTCATTTCTAGACATCCTTGGTCGGTTTGGGTCAAATCTCAGGTGCTATGACATGTTTCTCAACATCCAAATGAACTTAAATGCTATCAAGTTGCACAAAATGACTCTTGGTCTTCTTTCTTCCACATCTCTCATGTCTTCCTAGTCTCCCATTTCCATCCTTTCTCCTATTCCTTCACACTTCTTTCTCTTCTTCCTAAACTCTTCACATCTTCTTGATTCTTTTCCTCTTATTATCTAGTCTTCTTTCATCTATTCATCTATTCTGTCACTTCCATGCTTGATTCCCCCTCTTCCATAACCATGAATTTTAGCTATCTTTTTATGGAACCTCTCTTGAAAATGGATGATCTCGAACTCATTGCTCAATTCGAAGAGTATTATTCCAAAAAAACCATGAGTGATAAATTTATGATAAAAATAAAGGAAAAATTGATTGAATTAGACACCTTTGCTAAGATCAAATGCATGATCATGTCACAACCTCCTTCTTCCAAACGTCTTTCATCTTCTAACTCTTTTCATTCTTCCTCATCTTCCAAGTCTTCTTCCTCCACTGAGTCTTCACCTTCCTCTTCTCCCCAATCTCGTGCCTCTTCTACTTCTCCCAAGAGTCTTACTTCTCTTCTCAAGACTTACCATGATGAGAAATGTGATAATCCTTATGATACCTCTTCCACGAAGAGTGACATGCCCATCTTTGAAGACTATGATGACTATGATGATGGATAATATAATGATACTTATGACACCTATTTTCCTAAGAGTCCTCCTCATCATGTGCTCATGCTTACTGGAAATGGGACGTCACATTGGATAGATCGTGATGGTTATCCATATGATTCTGATTTTGAAAAAGACTTTGATGATTTCTATGCACAATATGTAGATGATACATCTACTTCACTTGAAGAAGAGAAAGCTTACCACACTGATTATAAATGTGCATACTACAAGGATCTCTCCTCTAAGAACTCTCATACTAAAAATAAAGATTATACTCTCAAGAAAGATCATGTTAATGTTGAACCTTTGTCTTCTGGTGGTTCCCTTCCATCCCCTACTTCCTCCAATACCCATACATTTCCCAAAGCTTCCAAGCCTATCAAATCTTTCACAAGTCCTTCATCCACCAAAGGTCCTAATACTTTTCATGTGGTTTCCTATAGTTATCCTCAAGGGCCACTTCTTAAAGATACTCAAGATAACCTTCACTTGGATGCAAATACTTTCAATAATGTTAAACCTAAAGAGCCTAAGCCTTTATACACTATAATTCCTACTTCATCTAGTCCTTCACCATCTCTTCCAAAGTCTTCCATATAATTCCAACATGCTTCCTTATCCTTAGAAGTGGCTCCATGTCAAGAGGACTCTAAAAATGATAAAGAAAAGAACATAAAGAAAGATCAAGATCAAGAAACCTCCATGTCATCCAATCCTTTTCATGATGTCTCTTATACATTTCATGGTTCTTTTGATCCCGTACACCCTTTCTCATTCATTCCACCCTATCTTAAGTCTTCTCCTAAGAAAGATTAAGTTACTACTTACACTGATGAGCTTATTGACAATCAAAATAACCTTACTACACTTGCAATTTCCAAAGATGATACTTCCATTAAGGTTGGTAAAAATGGTGTTGTTACTTCTAATGTTAAGCCTATTAAAAATCAAGAGAAAAATTATGTGCTTATGCTATCCAAAGATCCTTTTCAAGATCAAAGTCTTCCATCTTCTTGTTCTACCACTCCATGTTCGCTTCCACTTTCTACTCTTCCTAAGTCTTTGCAAGCTATGGACAATCCTATCAAAGAAGGTCCTCATATTCAAGATGTCCATGATCCTATTGAAAATCCTAATGCTCACTCTAAAGATGTTGATGAACTTATTGATTATCCTTTTGCTTCTTCCACATCCATCCTTGGACCTCTTCCACCAATACTAAGGGCTTCACATCTTCCTTCCATCTTAGGTCCTTATGTCCCTTCACTTTCCCCTCCTAAATCTCCTAATTCATCATTTATCTTGGGTCCTTCTATCCCTCCATCTCCTATCTTTCCTCAAGATCAACATAGATGCATACCCTTGAATCCTTTTCATCCACCCACCCATCTAAACCAGTCATATCCTCCTCCTTCTTCCACAAGTCCCAAGTCTTTTGGAAGTAACTTGAATGGTCAATACAAGAAAAAGAAGCAATACAAGCATCCATCAAAAAAATAATATCACCATGTCTCCTCTAATCGACATGGAGGCATGAAGTCAAAAGAGATATCTAAGAAGAAAACTACAAGACAAGTATGGGTTCCAAATCCATTATTGAAGATATTCTCTCTAAATCATCAAAAAGAAATGAAAAGCCTATGACTATATGGATTCAAAAGTCTCTCTTGAAAGAGTCTCATGTTGAACAACAAGTGAAGTTTACATTCAAGCTTTTAAAGGCTTCCGCTTCATCTTCTTCCAAAAATATTCTTCCATTCCATGCACCTAAACCACAACCTTTGCTATGCATTCACAATATTCCTTCATGTTTTCCTTCATTCACATTTCCTCCATCCTCTCACCACCCTTCAAGGTGTGTGTTGATGTTGATCTTGCCTTCTTTTTCATCTACCCTTTTACTATCCTTCCATTCATTATCCTTGTACCTTCTATCCTTTTTCCTCATTTTCCTATTTCTCTTATCTTCCAACCTCACTCACTTTACATAAAACCTTATCCTCCATTTTTCTCTTCCATCTTCCTTTCCCTATCAACATCTTTGAGCATATCATTTTGGATCCTTGGCATATCATGGTTTATCCTTTCAATGAGCATTATCTAAAAAGCTTGCCTTCTTCCAAAAGTAAAAAAAAAAAAATTAAAAAAAAAAAAAACAAATGAAAAAAAAATTGAAAATGTGCCTTGGTGAAAACCTAGAAATAGACACATTGGTAGAAAAAGTAAAGAGAAATAAATTCATCCTATGGTGAAAACCACTCCCTTGTGGTGCCTTGGATAAGTACCATGATAAAAACTTGGCAATCAGGCATCATGCATAGTTCTTCTACATATTTCATCCATTCCATCTTCTCTCTTTGATCTTGACAATGTTGATCTATACACAAACATTTGGCTATCTTGTGAGCTATCTTACGATGATCTTACTTTCATTCCCTTCTTGTTTATCATTCATATTTATTTTCATCCATTCATTCTAGCCTTTCACTATCCTTTTCCCCTTTGGTCTTGATCTAATAAAAAAAAAGTAGAATATGATGCTTTGAAACCTCTTGACATGTCTACTCCTTTGGACTACATCCTTTCCTTCTTTGGCATTATGCTTTTGTGACTTATCCTATGCTGGCCTTTCATTGCTTGTCTAAATGTGCTTTACATGACAATTTTTCCCTAGCTTGGGTACCCTTGAGGAGTTTTCCCTTGAGGATTTCTTCTCTTCATTCTCCTTCATTCTCTTGTCTTCCATCTCTTCCACTAGCTTGCTAATCCCTCTTGTTCTCCACCTTACTAGACATTAGGACTACATGATGTGATCTTTCTTGGGAGTTCGATGCCCATTCTATCTAGGGGCATCCTTTGTACATACTGATTAGTACTACCTATTGAGGTTGAAATCCCATCACTAAGAATCAAAATGCATGGTCTAGTAATTGATGATGGCTACAGAGTATCTAGGTTGCAAGAACTTGAACTACTAGATGACCACAGACAAGAAGTGTATGATCATCTCAGAGTGTATTTGAAGAGAATATCTAGAGGCTACAACAAGAGAGTCAGACATAGAGAATTTCAGGTTGGCGATCTAGTCTTGAGAGAGAATCCTAAAAATCAATCACATCGAGAATGAAAGGGGAAGTTTGAACCCAACTGGTTGGGTCCCTTTTTTATCACTACTACTTTTGGCTCTAGAGCCTATCAACTCTCAATGACTGAAGGAGAAAAAATTTGAGAACCAATCAACATTCTCCATTTGAAGAAATTCTATGCCTAAGGCATTCAATCTATGGTAAAATGTCCTAAAAAATCTTAAAAATCTGAAAAAGTCCTAAAAAAATGAACATCTTGGTGAAAACCTAGAAAATAGGCACCTTGATGATTCACAAAAAAATTGAAAAATGAAAAGTACAAAAAGAATTTAAAAATATCAAAAGTACAAAAAAATTGAAAAAATGAAAAATACAAAAAAAGAAGAAAAAGAAAAAGTGCCTTGGTGAAAACCTGGAAACAGGCGCCTTGGTAGAAAAAATAGAATCTCTACCAAGATGGTGAAAACCCAACAAACAGGTGCCACTTGTTTCAAAATACTTCATCTATTAGTGCAATCTTGGTCTTTCCCAACTTTTAGTATGCTTTAGTCTGTATATATCCTCATTTCAATAAAGTCAGTTTGTACACCAATCAGCTCAAGCGTTTGTATCCTATCAATGCTTAACACTTGAGGGAAATCAATTTCATATCCTATGGCCTCCAGTACATCTTAGATGAGTCATATCTAGTCAGATTCCTTTGAAGCTTCATCTGAGTCAGTCAGTCAGTCTCCTCTCCAAAAAGGATTTTGCATCTACAACGCAATCAAACACAAAATGAAAATAATCTATGCATTTTACATGCTTTTATCTACTTGTATGCTTACTGATTCACATTGAGATTTTTGCATATTGTGTCCTTTGAGCTCTTCGATGATGTTCTTTACAGGATTTAGAGAGTGATGACTAGGGGCATAATCTTTTCTTTGTCTTCTGTTTGAATGTGAAAAGCTAACAACTTTGAAAATTATGGATTGAAATGGTGTCTGTCTATAAGAGCCTCTATCTCGAATTGGATGGTCATGAGTACCTCAAAAATTGATACCTAGAAAATTCAAGGAAGTTTGATCTAACTATTGTCTTTTTGAGTGAGTTCTTTCTCCTACTGTGAAACGTGATCTTACCTAAGGATGTGAATGATAAAGGGTCACTGTGGGTAATTCACACTGGATTTAGAATGATCTCTTGATTGTTTGATGTGTTTGAACACAAGGCATATTCAGGTCATCACAATGTTTATGTTTTGATGTTTATAAAAATTGTTATATCAAAATGGACATGATATTCAGGTCATCCTGGCATTTATGCATTGGTGCTTATATCTAATCCAACATTCCAAAAATAAAATCAATATTCATATGTCCATGGTTGCCTAAATAGTGGGTGTTGTATTGATTCCTATGCATACAAATTGATATTCATATGTCTATGGTTTCATAACTAGTGGGCATTGTATTGATTTATCCGGTTACCTAAAAGTTCAATGATGAGAATGAATCGACACATGATCAGTGACTAGGTCCTAGTTCCTAGGTTTGCATTTCATTTTGCACTTTGCATGATCTCACAAATTGCTTGAACACTTAAACGATTCTTCAAAACTAAAAATGCTAAAAATGACAAGTAGAATCCATTTTCAAGATCAAAATTGAAATCTGAGATCATTCATATTATTAACTACTTGCATAATTGACCTTCAATCATCACAGAAATCTAGAATTCAACTTAACTGATTATCTTACATCAAACTATCAAAATTTAAACTTGGTCAACTATGGTCAACTATGGTCAACTATGGTCAACTCATGGTTTAACCTAGTCAAACTTGGTCTCCAAGACCTCTAAATGATGCAGAACATATTCTCAAACATGTATAACCACTTCTCAAATCAATTAACATGATTCTAAACTATAATCCTGACTTTTCTTGTCAGATTTCAATTTTAATCTCGAAGTGGGCATGGCATTGCACATCATTCAAGTCTATAAATCTAAATCTGTAATCAAATCTTTCCTCATTGATCAAGACAACAACCACGTCTAGTTGTTGATTCATCAAAAGTCCCCATCACTTGGGGCTAATCTATTATCACTTGGGGCATATCAGATTCATCAAGATCCATATCAATCTGGTATCCTAATCTATCTTGTAAACTGTATCATCTTTTCATGACCATCAGATCATTAGTGTTATTTCCTTGGTTCTTCGTAACTAATGGGTTCAAGATGTGATACCAATATGATTCATACAAGGACATTGAGGTCTAGAATCAGTCACTCACTTCTTCGTAATCATAAGGTTCAGAATTAGGTGTTTTGACACTTTTTTTTGTATTCACCGGTTCATTTTTTATATAGATAGCATCATCTTGATTCTTGGTCATTCTGGGCTTGGGTCGGTATCTCTTTTTCCAATCTTTCAACTAGTTTCTGTCTTAGAATCAGTTCATCTTTCAAATTAGTTTCAATTCTCAAATATCTTTATCATACATAGACTATTCTTTGAACCACTACGCTTTGCACAGTGATTCAAAGAGGGGCAAAATGTAATACCCCAAAAATGGGCTATAAGTTCATTAACCTCCTGCATCTTCAATTCGAATGAAATCGACATCAAAGTCCTAACCTAAGGCACATCTTCACATTATCGAATCCTAATTGATTTTCTCATAAATTCTGCATTGGAGAATATTCCTAGCAATATTCCTATTTATCCTAATTATCTTTAATTTAATTATTATTTGGCAATAAATCCTAGTTATCCTAAAGTTTGATTAATTGAATATTCTGAATATTTAATTAATTAGATTTAATACTGCCACTTAATTATTTAATTAAATTTAATTAAATTATTCTTAAGTTGTATTATTTAATTTTGACAATAAATCAAAAATCTTATGACTAATTGATTAAATTCCTATTTAATTAATTAAAGTCAGTTGTCAATATTTAATAATATAATTTTTGAATAAAGTTTGATTTAATAATTGATTAACCCATAAATCAATTTTTTTAATTCAAAAATTAGTTAAGTTGAAAATAAATCACTTTATTTATTAAATTAATTCATATTAAATCATGCACAATCACAAAAGTAGTCAACTTTAAAACAATTGCTAATTTCAATTTGTAAACTTTCTAAAACTCAACATCTGATGATGAGTTGAAAAAGAGAACTAAAGTTCTATTTTGAGATAAAAACTGCTTTTGCATGATTTTATGAATTAAATATTCTTAATTTCTTGTTAACTCAAAAATCAACCTGAGTTTATCAAGAGTGATTTATGGATTTTTTCTCAATGCATCCTCAAGCCTTGGATTTCTATAAAATCAAGGCTCAGCTCTTCACAAAGTCTACACAATTTTTATCTGGCAATCTCAAGACCTCAAAATTGCATCCTCACTCTAGCAAATTTGTGACCAAAGAATCAATCTTTTGCGAATCAAGGCTATTGTGAGATTTTCATTTATTGTTTTGAGCATTCATAGTTTCATATCATAGATTTTAATATTCATTCATAGCATTTCTTAGATTAAATCTGCATTCAAACTCAATTTCATACATTCTAGCTTAGATTCATACAGTTTCTCATTCTTATTGCATTCAAAATACAAAAATATAGATTAAATTTGCATTCATATAGTTTTTCAATTCTTTGCATTCAAATCCTTCATTTAGGTGTTGCATTGTCACTGATCTCGATTCCAATCTAAGAACATCATACTCGCACCTACTAGAAGGTAGTAAATCACCTGGTTAGCATAGTTTCAATTACTTGCAGATTTCGGTTTTTGCTAACCTTTAATATTTTATTGAAGTATTGTGTCTACAGCTAGGTAAAAAATTCACACACACAACTACTGATAAGGATTTAGAAAAGTTTGAGGAAGGATTTGTTAGTACTGAAGAAGCTGAAATCTTATGCAGCAATACATCTCCAACTTAGCAAGAAGAAGCACTCACAGAAGGTGTATCAAATAAGAAAGAAGAAGAAGAGGTAGAAAAGAAAGAAGATGATACTTTTGTTGATCTTCCAAAGGTAAAACTAGAAGTGATGGACAACACTCTCATCACTCCCTCCTCAGCATTGTTGTCAAGTTTGACACCTGACACAAGCAGTTTTGACTCTTGGAAAGAAGAAGACCTAATTAAGTTTAGTGTCTTGGCTATGGAGAAGGAAAAAGAAATTTTTTTTATGAGGAATCCTATCCTAGTAGAATCAGTGAATATTTTGAACATTTTTTTGCCAGAGGATAAGAAAGTGTTAAAATTACATTTGGTTGATGATGTGAGTTCAGTCCTCTCACAGTTCAAAAGCAATTTTTCTAGCCTAGAAGAATCTACGTCCATAGTAGCAAAAGAGAAGTACTTAAAGAAGATACTAAATGAGTTGATGAGAAACTTTTCACTAGACTTGAATTCTCTTAAGTCTGGTCAAGCATCCTTGAAATAATTTGTTGATGAAGGAAGAAGGATTATTGCAGCATGCATGGATCAAGACAAGCTCACCGATGTTCACTTCAAGAAGATAAAAGAGGTAGAAGAAATGATTGAGCAGGTAAAGAATTTAGTGTCAGACACATCCAGTAATGTGAACATGTGCAACAATATTTACCAAGGACAATTAGACAAGATTGAGAAGGAAGAAATAGAGATAACAAGGATAAGGTCCAGACAGACTCAGTTGAGGAATGGTCTTGCGCCCTCTTTAGACATCCTCAATTAGAATATAAAGGAGATTGATGCCACCATGGTAACTTATGATCATGGTCCCATCAGTGACTTGGAGAAGATGGAGAAGCTTCAATATGCATTATGTGCCCATCTCCAAATATTTAACTCTCTGATAACCTTTTGGAAGAAGGAGATCCAGAACCTCAAGATTGCATATCCAGATGTTTTCCTTCAATGAGTATGTGTATATATAGTTTTTTAATGCACCTTTGTCATTAATGTCAAAGGGGGAGTTGAGTATAGAATATGGAGTATATATGTCTATAGGCAGATATAAGATTATGTATAAAAATGTATAGAAGACAAAAAAAATTTGTGCAAAGGAAGAGTTAGAAACTTGGCCATATTCCTTTGTTGCCATCAATGAAAAAGGGGGAGATTGTTGGAAATTTGTCTATACTAAAGTATATGACCAGATATAGTGTTTTCATTATGGAAACAAAGTCATATAGTAGTTTGGAGTCAGTGCACTTAGTGTAAAGATCAAAATTTAATTAAGTGTTGAAGACTAGACAGTGTATAGAGTTCTTGTAGCTTAGAGTATCAGCGCACATGTGTACAGATGAATTGTGTTATGTGCCCTAGAAGTTAATTTTTTTATCATATACTTATGCTTAGTCTATGAGTGCATAAGTAGATATGCAAAGATGTGAAATTACAATCAGTTGAAGCTACACAGCCAATGTATGCCAGCAGAGAACAGAGCATGGAGCTGACAGTTAGCATTTTGATTTACGATTGTAATGTAATATTGTAAAGGCCATGCACCTATTGTATTTAGGTTTCTAACATGTTTATAAGTATAATTGTAAGCATGCTTAATCCAATTCATTTGGAAGCATTTTTTGTAATTAGTTATAGGGCCAACCTAATTGTATAATTTGTATGAGCGCATAATATAAGGTGTGCCCATTGTATTCCGTATGGAAGTTGTAACAAAGTTTTGATAAGAAGAACAAAGGTATGTGAAGATAGCATAAGATGTATTAGAGCTTTGCTAGAGGTCAAAGCATCAGGGCACCAAAGGAATTGATCAGACAAGCAGTGTCAAAAGTAACAGTTCACCAACAGATATAGTGTGTATCTGAATTCAAAAGGTTGTAGCCTTCACCACTTGAGCAATGAGCTCTAGGTCAATGAGTCCACTCCCCTAATAGGGATCATTGTAAAAGAATCCTAACAAGGTCCAACCCTTAACAAGGTCTACTATACTTAAAGCATTGTAAAGCTACTCCTAACAGGGTAAAGGATCTTCTAACAAGGATCACAAAATACCAGTGCAGAATATTGTAAATCTCATTCTTGGATGGTTCAACATGATCTTTTATCTAGCTTCCAGTCTCCTTGGCATTTGTAGTGTCTTTTGGTGCCTTCATTCTTGCTTGCATGTTGTGAATCTGATTTTGTGCTTCATTGAATCCAATTCCACTGGTGTCTCCTTTAAGCTTTTGAGCATACAAGTGAGATTCAATCAGATCCTTGCTTGTGTGTAATTTATGAATTTGATTCTTAGCCTCTTTCAATTCAGATTCCAAAATTTCCTTATTGTTTCTTAGCTCCAAGATTTTCATGTTTTCCTGCCTTAATTCTTCATTCAGTTAAAGGTTCTCTTTGACCTATTCATCATAGACTTCTTGATTGTTGGTTAGCTTATCATCTAATTCTTCATTTAGTTCTTTTAGGGATGAATTTTCTTCATTAAACTTCTTGATCATTATCCCTAAATTATTGGTAGAGCATTCTTTCAAATCTTTTCGTAGCTTTTTGATGACTGCTTGAGCATCACTGACTTTTTCTTTTAGTTCTTCAATTTCTTTTTCAGATCTGTCCAAGTTTTCAAGAGCAGCTTCAAGATTTCTTTTTAGATGTTTCATTTCTACCTTGTCCATGATCTCCTCAAGTGGTTAAACTTCTTTATTGAGGACCAAAGCTCTGATACCAATTGTTAGGAATGGGAACATTGAGAGGGGGGGGTGTTAATCAATGTTCACTGAATTAAATCTTTTTCTTAGCTCTTTAATCTTAACATGAATGCTTAAGTACTAAAATGAAATTAACATAAAAAATACAAAAGAAAACAACACATAGTACCAATATGATTATGGGGAAACCCAAATAGGTAAAAACCCCAATGGGAATTGACACCCATTAATATTCTATACTAGTGTTTTATGATCCTTGTTGGAAGATCCTTAACTCTGTTAGGAGTTTCTTTACAATATATTTAGTACAGTGACCTGGTCAAGGGTTAGACCCTATTAGGAGTATTTTAAAATAACCCTATTAGGGGTGGGGACACACTAACCTAGAGCTCACTACTCAAGTGGTGAAGGCTACAACCTTTTGATCTCAGATACACACTATATATGCTAGATGAACTTGCACTATGACACTGCTTGTCTAATCAGTTCCTTTGATGCACTGATGCTTTAACCTCTTTCAAAGCTCTAATACATCTTATCAAATCTTCATACACTTTTTCTCTACTTATTTAAACTCTGTAACAAATTCCATACTTAATTATAATGGCGCATCTAATACTTATATGCGCATACAAAACAATTAACTAGGTCAACCCTTTAACTGATTACACACAATGCTTCCAATTGAATTGGCTCAAGCATGTTTACAAAAAAAGTTAGTTATATGTCTATAAATTAATTACAATAGGTGCATAGCCTTTACACAACAATAATATAACTGCTAACCAAAATACCAATAGTCAGCTGCTTGCACTGTTCATCTTTGGCATTCACTATCTGTGCAACTTGAACTCTCTGTATCTTTCTCATACTGAATCTTCTGATCATGCGATCTTAGATGTAGCATGAATACGATCTTACCAACTTAACTTCTAGGGAACATACCATAATTTTTTCATATGCACATGCATTGATGCTCTGACCTTTAGGTACTTTGTATACTATCCAGTCTTAAACACTTAGCCAATTTCTGATCTTCTCATCAAGTGCGCTGACTCCAAAACACTATATGACTTTTTTTCCATAATGACAACACTATATTAAGTCATATACACCAGTATAGTCAACTTTCCAACAATCTCCCCCTTTATCATTGATGGCAACACATGAATATAGAAAAGTGACTAACTGTCCCTTAATACAAAAATACTTAATCATATTTTATCTTATATCTTCCTTATATCTTCTTACTATACATTTTCTTTACATAGCTATAGCTCCATATTGAATTAAATCTTTTGTTTAGCTCTTTAATCTTAACATGAATGCTTAAGTACTGAAATGAAATTAACATAAAAAATACAAAAGAACATAACACATAATACAAATATGATTATGGGGAAACCCAAATAGGTAAAAACCTCAATGGGAATTAACACTCCCTAATATTTTGTACTAGTGTTTTATGATCCTTGTTAGAATATCCTTAACCCTGTTAGGAGTTGCTTTACAATATATTTAGTACAGTGACCTAGTCAAGGGTTAGACCTTGTTAGGATTCTTTTACAATAACCCTATTAGGGGTGGGGACACACTGTCCTAGAGCTCACTGCTCAAGTGGTGGAGGCTACAATCTTCTGATCTCATATACACACTATATCTACTGGATGAACTGGCAACGTGACACTGCTTGTCTGATCAGTTTCTTTGATGCACTGATGCTTTAACCTCTTGCAAAGCTCTAATACATCTTATCCACTATTCACACATTTCTACTCTTCTTATTTCAACTCTATAACAACTTCCATACTTAATTACAATGGTGCATCTAATATTTATATGCACATACAAAACAGTTAAGTAGGTCAGCCCTTTAACTGATTACACACAAATCTTCTAAATGAATCAGCTCAAGCATGTTTAAAAACAAAGTTAATTACATGTATATAACTTAATTACAATAGGTGCATCCCCTTTACATAATAATAATATAACCACTAACCAAAATACCAATAGTCAGCTGCTTGCACTGTTCATCTCTAGCATTCACTGTTTGTGCAACTTGAACTCTCTATATCTTTCTCATACTAAATCTTCTGATCATGCACTCTTAGATGTAGCATGAATATGATCTTACCAACTTAACTTCTAGGGCACATACCATAACTATGTTGTATGCATGTGCACTGATGCTCTTACCTTGGGGTACTCTGTATACTGTCTAGTCTTCAACACTTAGCCAATTTATGATCTTCTCATCAAGTGCACTGACTCTAAAACACTATATGACTTTGTTGGCATAATGAAAACACTATATTAAGTCATATACACCAGTATAGTCAACTTTCCAACACAAGGAGACAATGGTTTCCTTGTATTTATCCCTTTTAATGGATCCCTTGATTGAAAGAAGGATTTCCTTAAGGACTAGTCCTTTTTTCTCCCTAAAGAGACAATGCTTTCCTTAGGCTTGATTGCTTTTATTGATCCCTAAGGAGATAATTATTTTCATAGGCCTGATCACTTTTCTTTATCCCTATGGAGACAATGCTTTCCTTAGGCCTGATTTTTCCTTTATCAAATACCTCAATGGAGATAATTCTTTCCTTAGGTCTGATTGTTCCTTTATCAAATCCCTTAATGGAGACAATGATTTCCTTAAGGCTTGATCCTTTTTGATGGATTGACTAGCATAACACAACTTGCTGGACCTTTAAATTCCATCTTTTGTAGAGTTTTCCTTTTGTGTGGTCCATAGTAAGATGATCTCTTACTAGGCTAGTGAGCACACTCTTCTGTCTTTCTTCCACTTTCTTTCGATCGATGCCTCTCTTATCATGGTTTTGGATTTGATAAAAAATTGAGTCACTTCAGGCCTGGATGTTTCTTTGTCTCCTTAACCTTGATGAGATCATTCTTATGCATTCAATCTACTTTACTATGAGTGTGAGTTTTTATCATACTCCCACTAAAGTGGGGGCTAAGAGTATCATCCTAAAGGTTAGTGCTCATAATTGGAGGCTCTAGGACCTATTAGACCCCATTTTGGTAATTTTGAGGTCTAAATGTTTGTCATGATCGATAATAATAACCTATATTTTCTCCTTCTCCTTTTCACCTTCCTTGCCATCCCCATAACATTTGAGCCCATTTTTCCTGGGACAAGTTAGCTGGCTGAATTTTCCCTAGGAAAAAGTAAACTAGCCAAATTGTCCCTAGGGTTTTTGGCTTAAATTTTATATGGATCTTGATAAAGGGGTTTTCCTCAAAGATTTAGATTTGTGGTTAGCCTAGATCAAACTTGAATCCTAAATGGATGAAGTTAAGTATAAAAGGACATACTCTCCCCTCACTTGATATCAAACAATAAAGTGAAAAATATCCTTGTGCAAGCAATCAAGTTGTGCAATTGAGGAGTTAGATTCAAGATTTGAAGGAAAGCATCCAATTCAAGATCTCCAAGATCCATCCAAGAAAAGAAACTTTTCTCCAATTGATGCAAGTTTATCTTCTATGATGGCCATGTAGAGGAATTCTCAATCAAGAAAGAATATCCTCTCTCTCTCTCTCTCTCTCTCTCTCTCTCTCTCTCTCTCTCTCTCTCTCTCTCTCTCTCTCTCTCTCTCTCTCTCTTCAAGTGGTTATAAAACATAATTCATTCAAGATCTAGGAGTTACAATCATAGATCCATGCAAATATTAATGCATCCTTGATTCTACACCTCATTCCAAGCACATTTGAAGCATCTTCATGGATTTAAGAGATTGCTACATCCATTCAGGAGGGTTTTATACAACGTGAATCATCAATTTACCTTTTTACATGTCTTTCCTTTATGTAATTTCAATTAAATTTCAATTTTGATTCCTAAATAGGGGTTTTCCAAGAAAAAACCCTTTCCACAACTCTTTTCCCTATTTTTATGTGTACAAGAACAAGTTGCAAAGTTTTAATTCTGGATATGAGAATTATAGGTGTAGTTGTAGGATCTAGGAAAGTTTCATCAATATTGGCATTACTAGAAATAAGTCAACAAGTCAACTCTTCCCTCAAAAAATGACTTCTCCCTACCATTTTTTAGTAAAAAATGTAGAGAAGGAATTTATAGGTGCCAGTTTCCCATATTTGAAGTTACAATTGATTTTGATATTCCAACAGTCAAGAAATTCAAATTCAAAGTTCAGTTTCCTTATCTTGTCTCAAGATACATTCATTCTCTCTCTTTTCCTTTGTGCTTACTTTCATAGATAATATTTTATATCACACTTTCATCCCCCTCAAAGAATACCAAATCCTCCATGGGTTTAGATCTTGCATTAGCACCCTTCTTCATTTGGTAGTGCTAATCATGTTTTTCTTAAGGGTTGCTTTGTATTCTAATGTATAGTTTTGAATCTTGGTGAGTGATCTAAACTTTGGCATTTCTCACTATTTTCCACTATACATTTAGAAATAGTGTATAATTGATTATTAGGTGCATTCTTTAGGATATTAATTTAGGTAAAGGTGATATTAGGTTCAAATTTGGGCTCAAGTTCCTCTTGTTCTATCAAATTCACATCATTGAGAGATTCATCAGATATATCATAAAGAACTATACAAATATCATCATTATGATCAACAACACTAGTTGAATGGAAAGGAAAAAGATTGGTAATATTTGTAAATTTTGAGTAGGCAATGCCACATTATTATTCCCTTTATCATTAACATCATCCACCATAATAACATTAGAGTTGATGAGGTCTTGAATTTTATTTTTTAAATGCATACATGTCTCCATGTCATTTATGGGTTGACAATTGTATTGAAAAAATGTCTTTAGGTCAAAGAAAGGAGACAAAGGCTTTTAAGATTTACATGATAGATAGGAGGAAGCTTCATCAAATTTTTATTAATAAATTAAAGAATATTTGTATGAAAGGAATGGGAAGGAAATGTGAAGTTATGATACTTAAATGGTTTAGCAAAAAAGTGAGCTACAACAGAAGGTTTTGTGGCCACAAATTTATCATCAATTCTATTAGAACAATAGTTCTTTATTTTGATAAAAATTTTGTTTTGTTTTCTAAATCCTTGGTAAGTTTGATTAACATCTCTGAACTTATCAATTGGATTCAAAGATGAAGAACCTTCATATTGACTAGCTTAAAGTTAATATTTAGGGAGTGTTGTGCACAAGTGTGTGAAAAATGGGTATTCAAAAGGAAAATATTCTCTATTATGTAATTGTATATTTTTTAATAAAAAATGTTCAAATATTAGCATCAAGAAGAGAATAATAAATTTGTGAATACAAATGTTGATATCTACCAATGGAATCAATCATATTTTCTTTAACACCTTGTTTACAATATAATAAGTCAGTCAATATAACTTGTGTCCCTATGTTGTTTTGAAAATATTGAAAGAATTTATCCACCAATTTGTTAAATGTGTAAATTGAACTACTAGTCAAGGAGAAAAACCATTTGAAAGTAGTTTCTCTTAAGGATTTAAGGATGAGATTTACAAGAAGTTTTTGTTCAAAGAAGCCATTGCACAAAGCAATAAATATTTTTGTATGAGTATGGAGGTCAGCTTTTCTATTTTATTTCTCATAAAATGAACCTTAATGTTTTGTGAGAGTTGTATTTTAAGTATGACAACATAAAGTGGGATACTATTGATAAATAAATGGACCACGATTGAGATTGGGTCAAGTTGGACCATTGTTGTTGTATGGATGAAATATTTTTAATACATTTCTTATAGTAGCAACAATAGGAGAATTGGTTTGTGAAAATTTGGGTTGAAATGGAGGATTTGAAGGGATATTACAATACGTAAATGGAAAATTGTTGTAAGTATACAGAGAATATGGTTGATGCATATTTTGAGAAACACAAGGTAGATTAGTGGAAGGTGGAACTAGAGTAAATTGGTTGATAGGATTAACCTCATAAATAATATGGATAGAATTACCATTTTGTCCATTGGCATTTGTTCATCCTCTCAAAATTTTTGAGATAACCATGGTTATTCTATGGTTTTTCCCTTTGAATTTTTAATTTTGTTCCCCATTCTAAATATTTATGCATTATTTTTACCTTATTCTTGATCGTGGCCTTATATTTTGGGTTTCATTTCAACAAGTTGTGGGTGAATGTTTGTATTTAGCGGGACTCTTTTACCCTTTCAAATGATAGGATGCATGTCATTTTCCCATTGTCCCCTTGATTTTGTGGTGATTTCATGAGATGGACCTAGTTGATCACGGGAGGCTGAAATATTTCCATCTGTTAGCTTCTCAAAAAATGTTCTATCTCTTTGGTGTTAGAAGAGTAAATTGTTTCCCTAATCAATGGTCCTTGTGATCCCGCAATCAAAAGTGATCAAGCTTTATCTAGTGTGGAACCATGAGATGGTGTCATGTGTCCTAAGTTCACCAATGGATAAATATATGGGCCCATGATGATTTGGTAGTTGATGAAAGATGGAGGTAGCTAATTGGTCATAGAATAATGATGATGAATGTTGATTTTGAGGGAGTTAAAATATTGTAACTTATTTTCTAATATTTTAGCATGAGGATAAAATAAATTGTGATGTTTTAACTTGATCAAAAAGGTGATCAAATTTTGTGTTAGGGAACAAGTTTACATTACAAATGATGGTTAATGTGTGGACAAGATCAATGGTCCTTGTGATCTCATGATCAAAAGTGATCAAGCTTTTTCTAGTGTGAGATCACAAGATCTTGCAATGTATCCACGGTCACCAAGTATTATCACTAGTTTTTTCTTGATGGTGAGGTGGTGAATTGGGAGTTTATGTTTGTCAGTTTACTAGTCCACATTTCGTAACCAGGTTAGCATCTAGATGGATCAATGATAATCACTTTACTTACTTGCACAAAAGGAATCAATGGTCTATTATAATGAGGCAAGAGGTTGGTGGTAATGACTAAGGACTTGAATTAATGGTAGGGCACCTTGCCATTAGCATCTACTAGAGGTGGTACTTCTAAAAAATTTATAGAAGGATGAGGATATTTTAGGATATCCTTTTGGGGATTTTTATCATAATGTGCACATGATTCAAAGGGTCACTTAAAAATGAAAAATTCAAAGGATTTTTTAGGTGTATGAATTTTCTGATAGGATATTTTCATACTAAAATGAGAAAGTTCATATAGACTATTATTACACACTAGTTACTTTGATGATTCAAAAATTACAATCATGAGAATTCTTCCTGCTATATACAAATTTAAAATCTATAAATATTTGTGTTCCATTAGGTTCCATCATTCAGATAGTAAGAGAAATGGATGTTCTAGGAAAGGCAATTGACTTCTGGAACATGTCCAAATTTGTGAAAATGTAGTTGCAAGAGGTTTATTGGGATAGAGAGATTGATTCATGCATATCACAACTAGAGGGGTATTTAAATAAGGAGCATTAGCTAGAGGGATATTTAAAGGCACTCTGTGCTAAAATTTCCATATCCAGAAGGATAGTGCTCCCAGCCCTACTGATGGTGTCTTCTTGGAGAGGTACAAGATGAGAGAGAGGTTGAGTATTCCTCTTTGGTATTCATGTCTCTTGTTTGAGGTGGTGTTAAAGAATCCAAGAGGAAGGGGCCAAAATATCAATAATATTGCATCCTCATCATTTATGAAGCATTATCAGTAGAAATACACTTGCAGAGATCCCTGAAATCCTTGATGCAAGTCAACTCTGTAGGTACACAATGCCTATCTGGGGCATGATATAGGCATGACTCAATTCTTTTTGACTTCTACCAGCTGGTGGTCTTTCAAAGGGCTAAAGCTAACATGTGTATTATTAGTATGTAAAATGATGTATTAGTTTAGTCAGGATAATTTTAGGGCTGGCCTAAAGCTTGTTGTATTCCAATTAATTTTGGAATTCCAAGGTCATTAGGGTTAGATGAAGGAAGATAATTTAAAACAAGTTTAGGTTATAGATAGACAAGTGGAAAAATGAAATCAGATTGATTCCCTCCTTATATCTATATATTCTATCTTATTTCTTTAAAAAAAGGGTTCCACTTTTTTGTTATGAGAGACTGTTATTGGCTCCAAACACATTTTGTTCCAATAGCAATTTTTATCATTGTGGGTAGTCTTGTAAATCTTTCATAAGAGCAATATTATGAATCTAGGTTAAGTTATTTTGTGCTATTTTATAGTTGGGAGCTATTTTTATATTATATGGCAGAAATAGCATGAGTTTTGTAAGTAATATACAGTTCTGATTCATTTCTATCCATTGTATGAGCTAAGTTAAGTTTTAAGAAGAATAAAACAAAGAGTTATTCTCTCTTAGTGTCTTATTGTGAGATATGTCTCTTCCCTTTCATGCTTCGCTCTAATGGATCAATTAAAAGCTTGTTAGAAGTTACAGATTTATTGGTTATGTGCAAGGATTCTAATAAGTAGGTTGGGTTGGGGTTACAGATAAAGAAGGTTTTAAGATAATCTTTCTTAGATATTTTTCTATTGATAATTTTTTTATATAGTATAATGCTTCTCATTGACTCCATGGCCCAATAGAAAGAGGCACTGTTCTTAGCTGGGTGTGAA
The DNA here is from genome assembly GCA_027943335.1 of Chamaecyparis obtusa. NCBI lineage: Eukaryota > Viridiplantae > Streptophyta > Pinopsida > Cupressales > Cupressaceae > Chamaecyparis > Chamaecyparis obtusa. The sequence goes on from BSBK01000674.1 coordinate 1,064,438, forward strand.
GTTTTGTATACATTTTTTCTACTCATTTTCCTTTGTCCTCTTGCTACAAATATATATTAAAAATTATATCATTTACTTTTATGCCAATTTTGTGTCCTACCCTATCTCATGCTCCATACAGTTTGACGTTCAATGGGTGATTAGCCTTCATTTAGTATCTCCCTATCATGTTTGATGCTTCATAAAATATATATATGTTTTTGAAATTTCATATTGTGAAAGTGTGTGTTAAAAGGGAATTGAGGTTTACCAACCTTGGTTTTGTAGAGCCTACAGTGCAGAAGGATTTCTATCCTTGTTAGTTGGTCCAGTTCTCTTAGGAATTTGTTACTTGGAGTTGGTTTATCTGTAAAATTTGTTTAAGAGTACTGGTAGCTACTTTGTAGTGTAAACCCTATCAAACCAAGAATGAACAATAGTCATGATACAAGATGTGTACATAGGAACATTGGTTATTTTTTTAGGAATAGGGAATTGGTATCTCAACTTAGTTTTAGGAGAAACATATCCAAGAAATTATGCGCAGCTAGAAATATTCATAGTGTTTTCATCCAATAAGTGATGTATGCTACATAGAGCATCCACATCAGATTCATCACCTTGTATCAACTTCCTTATATTATTAATCAAGGGGATTTCCTATCCATCCAAATGTTCTTGACTCAAGTTATTGAAAATTATTGGGATAAAGGTATCTCAACCTTTTCAAGTTGTAACATTTCTCTTTGGTTTTATTTATTTAATATTTCATTAATTTATAATCCTACATGGATAATTTTGTTGCACATGTTATTTTTTCATCTAGTGAGAGTTGACATCTTGAATTGATATGCTACTAGGAAGGTGACATGGCTTCTTTTTCCAACACATTCAAGTAGGTGTCTCACTTAGAGAACCTTGTCTTGTTGTGGTGGTGGGTGACATGTATCATCTAATGAAAAATTTATGATACACTACCTATGAAAAATTATGAAAACATCATGACATACAAACCTATGATAGTTTATTACAAATTATATGACAAAATAGACAAGTGTTAAAGGAACATTTGCATGGTAAAGGTGGATTCTATAATTGGGTACTGATAAGTTGTAAGAGAATCTAATATTTTTAGATAACTATGATTCATTCTCTTACAACACTAAGTAGTGTAAGTAATTATTACTTTTATGGAAACTGTAAGAGGTGTAAGAATATATATCATACCTCAAGATAGTAATTTTTGGGTGCCCAAATTATAAGGTTCTATAGGGAATTCATTTGGATATGTGTGTCCTTTATATGCTTTTAGGTGGTTGGAATATCATGCCAAGTGTTTTTCATGATCGCATATTTTGTCGTCATCTAGAAGCTTCCTCCTTTGTTGCATTTCTCTCTATATAGTGGTCTTGTAAAGCATTATGTATGTTTTATATTGCAAGTGAAGTGTCATGATTTTGGAATTGATTTATATTGTGTTTTTTTAGTTATAGACTCTGATTGAAGAAGCTAACTAGTGTATATTGAATTGTAACTATTATTTTATTGCAATACAAAATATTATTCTTTTGGAGTTTGGGGTTTTCTTCCAAAAGGGTTTTTCCCATGATATATCTTTTGTTCATTATCATATATCTTTATGCATATTATATATATCATAATGAGCATGTTTTTATTTTTATAATAGATAAGATTTGTAAGAAAAATCATACCATTTCCCCTACTAGGTTAGTGTTAGAAAGTGTTTTCCACACCTTAGCTTCCTTTCAAAGACCTTCCAATTCCTTTTTAATCTTTATCAATTATTCATTAGAAACTTGTATTGAAGGGTCATCCTCATCATGTGAAGTATAAGGGGATTGATATTTAGTAACATTAGGTATGGTAGGTGCTAGATTAATAGAAGATAATTCTCCCAAGTTCTTGTTGGAAAGTTGGCTATACTAGTGTATATGACTAAGTTTAGTGTTTTCATTATGGAAAAAATGTCATATGAAGTTTTGAGGTCAGTGCAATAACTTAGAAGATTAGAATTTGGCTAAGTATGGAAGATAGAGTGGTCAGTGAAGCACCTGATGTATAAAGCATCAATGCATGTGTGTATGATCAAGTTTTGGTATGCGCCCTTGAAGATAAGATTTTGAGTATGTTAGTAAGCTATGGTTAAGCACACATGGTCAGATGTGATAGGATGAAGAAGTTACAGTGAGTTGAAGTGACATAGATAGTGAGTAGTAGAATAAAATAGAGCATGCAACCAATAGGAAAGATTTTGATTAGTGTATAATATTTTATTTTGTTAAGGCTATGCACCTATTTTAAATATGTTGTAAACATGTTAATATCAATTTATGTAAACACGCATGAGCCAATTCATTTGGAAGCATGGTATGTAATAGGTTATATGCCGACTTAGTAAAGATCTATATCTTTACAAAAGGTTAAAGCATTAGCGCATAAAAGGAACTGACCAGATAGCAGTGTCAAAGTAGTATTTCACCTTACAAATATAGTGTGTATCTGATATCTAGGAGGTTTTAGCCTTCCTCATTGAGCAATGAGCTTTGGCAGTGAGCCTTCCACCCCCTAACAAGGTTTGTTACTTCAAGACTCCTAATAGGGTCTAACCTTTGACCAGGTCATTGTACTAAGCATTGTAATGACTACTCCTAACAGGGAAAAGGAACATTAATAGGTTCATAATACAAAGTACAATTATTAGTGGGTATTAATTCCCACTGAGGTTTTTCCTTTGGCCAAGGTTTCCCCGTAATCATATCTGGTGTTATGTGTTATGGTTGTTTACATTATTTTCTCTAATATTCAGTTCAGTAATTAAGTAATTGGGCTAAGTTTCAAGAAGTAGAAAACATTAATATTATAGATCACTGATTCAACCTCCACTCTCAGTGTTCCCATTCTTAATAGTTCTTATGTGGGAATAAGTTAATCTTCATCTTGGGTTCAACACCATTAGCATTAAACTATAGGAAGCCATAACTCTATAAATTTTTCTCATAGGATTATCAGATTTAGAACAATGGGTTATGAAACTCATAAACAAATATAAGTTCCAACAACACACAATTTCTCCTAGGAAATAAAGGAGGAAAGTTAGAGGCAAAGGTAGGGGAAATGGTTTATGCTTGAAACACATTTAATTAATTGCCAAAATTTATTACAAATGTAGATAACGATAATGCAATCAATTAACCACTGATATGAAAAAATAGCACTTAATTAAGATATGTGAGCTCACAAAATGATAATAAATTAATAAATGGAGGAACATAAAAGATGAATTTTAGAAATTAATGCCTCTCAATCTAGAATTCTTATGAAAACAAACTCATACCTAAAAATTTAAATAAATAGTAATACAATTTGAATGAAATAGTGAAGCCTAATAGATAGGATGAAGGAAAGAGGTTCTATCCTTTAGAATAGTTTTGTAGGTAGACCAGGGATCTACAAGACAAGGGGGATTGGGACTTGCAACATACCAAAGACAATAGATTCATGTTAGCTTGGAACCCACTAGGAAGGGTACAAATATACAATGTCATAGTTGGAAGATGGACCAAAAATAGCACCATGAAACCCTTCTTGGAGAACATAGGATGATATGCGAAAACTTAGGGGAGGCCACATTTGGAAATTGGATATGAGATAATATTTGATAAAGGTACAAAAAAATGGGGTATATTGGAGAAAAGGGTATGGAATTTGGAGGAAAATATGGCAACTGATGAACAATAAAAAAGAACAACCAAGGAAGGTTCATCTAAGGTATGGTTCTTCTCAGATCATGGTCCACATTTATTGGTCAATGTTGATCGGGTAAGTTGGAATGATTCCATTTCATCATGGTTGAGGGAGAAGGGTTTATTTATGAAATGGATGGGAGATTGGCTAACACTTTTTCATGTCTAGAAATGGTGTGAGGAGTCATGGTTTTTTAAAGTAGATCTAATAACCCTCCCAAATGCTTTCTATATGGTGATATATGAGACATGACAAGAAAAACAATGGATACTTGATAACAAACCACATACAATGGGTAGAATGGGGATTTATATTTGAGAGTGGCAGATAAAATTCAACCCCTTTAAGGTTTCAATAGATGAAATTACCATCTAGGTAAGACTTCATAATATTCCCTTTGAATACTAGGATGCGGACATCCTTTGCATGATTGACAACATACTAGGAATATTTATTATGGTTGGGGAGGGACTAGAAAGAATGTATTTTAATATGTATGTGAGAATATATATCTGATGAATCCCAATTTATCCAATTCAAAAAATGATAGAGTTGGTATCAATGTTGGGGTTTGGTCACAAAGTATCAAACTAGAAGAATCAATGGAAAGGTGCAAATCTTGAAAGGCCCCATGACATATGGAATGAGATTCTAAAAATTCACTTAAGGGGAAGGAAGGAGTGACTAAGGGCATCATAAAAAAAATAACTCACATGTTAGAACACGTGGGGTAATAATTTTCACATTATCAGTGGAAGGCCAAAGGAAAATGCTGATGGAGACAAGAAAGAGCAGTAGGATGGTATGGATCTCTTGGGTGAAGAATTAGAAAAATTTGACTAGGGAAAAGATACTAATTTTCCTTCCCAAAAAGATGCAGAGATAAAATGCCACACTCTAGTGCTAAATCTAAGTCATTAGGATGAGTGTTATGTAACATACTCGCTAGGGAACCCATAAGGAATCAGGTCTTTTAGCATAAAATTATAACTAATAATTTTTTTTAAAAAAAAATTCTAACATTTCATTGTTTACATCTACAAAAGAACATTCCTTAAAGGTTCCCTTATTGAATTCATTTACCAATATAAAAATCATTGAATTTCATTACTTAACCAATTGAATTCATTTCCTTTTTCTTTTACTTTGCATTTTAAAATTTAAGGAAAGGATAATAACATAATCTTCCATTCACAACTCTATAAATATACCATTTTTCTTTCCATTTAATTTTCCATTCTTTGAACTACAAATTAAATAACTAGCCTCTACAAAATTATAATTAAACCTTCACATTTGAGATCTTATTTTTGATTCAAACATAGGAGAGAAAAAAATAAATAATACAAGATTACACTTTTTAAATTACAACTTTTGAAACTTTAATAAAATCCCTTGAAAACCCCTGAAACTATCCCTCCCTATTTACATCGCTTTATTATTTCAATTTCCAATAATCAATAAAAACTACATTTAAAATGACTTCTAATGGCTTGAAGGCTCACAAGAAGATCTTTTACAACTTGCATTACAATATCAATAATACATGATAAAAATTGAGAAATCTTTATCACTAAATGAAAACTGAAACACATCCAAGCCATGAACCATGAATAGTACTTCGAAAGATATTTTCCACCCAACCATGTGAAACTAGAGAAGTTCCATCCCTAGTGCTAGGATATAGAGCCAAGATACTGACAAGGCCTAAAGCAACCTAAGGCTCTACAAAAATATCACTTGAAAATAAAAGAAAAGACATAACAAAATATCATCTTACTATACACATATGTTAGGTTTCTAGCATACCATCTAGGTGACTGTCATCACATAACCTACATATTGGGATCATCCTTGACAACCATGTAACCCTAGTACCCTCTTTATGAACAAGGGTCCCCCCTAGAAGTTACCTATGGTCTCGGTACTCCAAAAGGTCTATGTGGACTTAAATTATGTGTCTTTCATTATCTTTTGAAGACCCCCTTTCCCAAGTTTATTATTAATGTTATCACTTGTTTACCAACTCACCCATATGATCATCTGGCAACCACTTTGGGTTCCAACACCTATGGTGAGCCACTCACCTAGGGTACATAGTCCCCTACCTACACACACTAGCCAAAGAACAATAATGCACTTCAAATGATTAACTTGCAAGTCTAAGGAACCCTCTTGTGCTCTCAGGCCCTTAGGATGAGTCCTAGCCTCATTATATGTGAAAATGAACATAAGGAAATAAAGCCAAGTACAAAAACCCTTTAACCACAACATAACCACAAAATCAAAGCATGTATTTGACATGTAGAGAGATGAAAATTTGTAGACTAGATATAGGGACAAGTTGCAGGAGTCACATGCCCAAAAATTGGCCAAATTGAACCCCCTAGGATCCCACAAAACTATATGAGTTTCAATACATTCTCATATGGGTATCAATACATGCTTGTATGAGATTCAATACACACTCATATGAGACCAAAGACATGTTCGTATGGGTTGCAGTACATGCTCATATGAGATTCAACACATACTCATATGAGTTTGTCTCAAAAACCACCCAAAATTGCTTGAACATGAAAGTCTCAGGTGTGGAGAGTGCCTGGAGAAGGTTCCCAGAGGTATACCTAATTTAGGTACCTTAGTACCACTTCTAGAACACTTCCTCAAGACACCATAAAACTCAGAACAAAACTATAAGATCAAAATTACAAGATGAAAGTAAAAATCTGCAATTACACAAAAGGGGAAACTGGTTGTACTTCTTCCCCAATCCATCCTAACCTTTCCTAAACTTCCCTAAACCATAAGTAGACAAATAAATACACCAAAATACATTACTATAATTAATCATAAATTCCCAAGGAAGATTTAACAAATTATTTAACCAAATAAAACATACATCACACATTCCCAGATGCATCATTCTTAAACAACTGAATACAAACTTCCTTCTTCCTAAAACCATATTACTTTTAAAAACACTTATGAATACATTTCACAAACACACACATATTCAATACAAGCATACAGAAAAAGGAGGTGAATTTTCCCAGTTCCAGATCCTACATGGAGTCTTGTGGAGAATTCCTTCTAGACCTTGTGCACACCAACAAAACCTTCCAAGCTTTGAGAAATGGGGCTTCCCAGATAGACTTCCCTTTAGAAAGAATATTTCCTCCTTCTCATAAAATCTCCTACTTATCTCATAGAACCAAAATGATGATTCAAAACATAGAAAAAACCCCCAAATAACACTTCTGGAACAATTCCTGACTTTCTTCCCCAAAATCTCCAATCTCCCAAAACCCTCCATCAAAATAATTTATCCCCAACTATATGGTTCGATGAGTTTCTATACGGGAAGCAACTTATCCAACTACTATAGATGGTTGGAGATTAATTAAACATTCCCCGTAACCAAATATTAAAGCTTATTTTATTTTATTAAATTATCCACCTAAATAAGACCATAACAAGTAAAGGAATACAAAATCTCTCAAATAACACACATAGCCCAATTGGAAATAAACTAGCTTAAATTCTAGGAGGTCTCGGGTTCAAATATCCTAGATAGCTAGTTTTACCAAAAGAGCTTTATTTTTACTCTATTATTATTTTTATTTAATAAACTTAATTCAACCATTAAAGATACCATTATACAAGCAAGTAAAAATACATAAGTAATAATATATATATATGCATAGCTATAAATGTGTGCACCTATATATACACATACATATATAACATAAATCCACTAAAAATACAGATACAAAATAAATATATTCGTACCAAGGTAAATCCAACTTACGACAAAAAGCATAACACTACACACAAATCCCCAACTAAGGTAACCTCCTAAACAAGAACCTAAGTCCATGGGAATTCCTTGATATTAACTTGCTAAAATCTCCACACAACAATAGTTCAAAGATTTTGAAGGCACATTCAAACTTGTGTAGCCATGTGGAGTCGATGTTTGGTGTATATATATATATATATACACACACACACACACACACACACACACACACACACACACACACACATGTATATATATGTGTGTGTGTGTGTGTGTGTGTATATCTATATATATATGTATATATATATATATATATATATATATATATATATATATATATATATATACAGATATACATATATATACATATATATATACATACATACATAGATACATATATACATATATACATATACATACATACATACAAATATACATATACATACATACATACATATATATATGTATGTATGTATGTATGTATGTATATGTATATATGTATGTATATATGTATGTATATATATATGTATATATATATGTGTGTGTGTGTGTGTGTGTGTGTCTATATATATATATATGTGTGTGTGTGTGTGTGTGTATGTATGTATATATGTGTGTGTGTGTGTGTGTGTGTAGATATATATATATATATGTGTGTGTGTGTGTGTGTGTGTGTGTGTGTGTAGGATCATGGTATGTCAAAAAGTGGTGATGTGAAAAAGAAGTCCTGATTGAAAAACAACTATAACTTTCAAATAGTATAACATTTTTGAAATTTGAAACATGCATCACATTCTATGCTTCCCCTACTACTAGAGAAAATTTTATTTTTTCAATTTGATGAAGTTTAGACTAAGTTAAGGTGGTCAGACACCTGAGCTTTTATATTCTGGAAAATTTGTAGTAGAAAAATCATAATAAATTATTTATTTAGAAATCAAATTATAAAAAATATGTGTCACATCTAGACATGAGTCTACTACTTAAATCTAGAATCTTGTAAAAAATATTATCATTTGATTGTATTTAAAGTTGTCAGACATACACCTACTTGTTATCTTTAACCTAAAATTTTCATACTATTGATAAACTGATTGGAAAATAGCTATAACATTCAAATGGTATAACATTTTTGAAATCTAAAATATGTGTCACATTTTATGCTTTTCCTAATACAAGAAAAAAACTAAATTTTTTTAATTTGATTAATTTTAGACCAAGTTAAGGTGGTCAGAGACATGATTTTTTATATTCTCCAAAAGTTTTAGATGAAAAATCATAATTATTTATTTACTTGAAAAACATTACAAAAAAATATGTGTCACATTTGAACATGAGTCTACTACTTATATCTAAAATCTTGTAAAAAAATATTATATTTTTATTATGTTTAAGGTGGTCAAACATACACCTACTTCTTATCTTTTTCCTGATGTTTTTATAATACTGCATTGAAATTTGAAATTTTCACCATATAGAATAATTTATTTTCAAAAAAGGGTTAGTATCTTAGAAACTGCATTCAATTTTCTATACATTCGATTCTTACATATTTTATAAATAAGATTGGTAACTTGTTCAAATTTTTATGTCAACTTTCCTAACCCTGATTTTTTGAATTTTCATTGCCACTTAAGGGCCTAGTTTGGCATACCATGATCTTGTACATACCCATATATATATATATATATATATATATATATATATATATATATATATATATATATATATATATATATATATATATATATATATATATATATATATATATATATATATATATATATATATATATATATGTATATATGCACAAAAGGTGACAAACAAGGAGGGAGAGTGTGACATCCTGTGGATCTCGCATAGGAGTAACTACGACTACCTTTCCTCATCCTACACTTGCATCAAACAATGTAATAAAAATATCATAGTGGGATTAGTAGTGTTAGATCCATCATAAAGATAATAATATAAATCAAGTACGAATCATTTCCTATACATACAACATTTCATGCCAAATCATTTATTATCTCCATAATTAATTCTATTAACAAAATATATGCTAAAAAACTATCCAATCATGAAATGAAATAGTCCAAACATATAATCCAAAGAAATAAAGTAATAATCTTGTCCGTCCAAAATGTGAAGGTACTAGGGTGGGCATTACATCCTCTCCCCCTAGAATTAGGCTTACTCCTAGAAGCCTATAAAAAAGTATGGATATGTAGATTTGAGCCTGCTAGCATCCTCCCAAGTGGAAAAGGTCTCATCATTGGGGTCCTATAGGACCCTTACCTTCTCTATGCTAGGACTCTTGAGGGTCAAAGTTCAGTATTGGAGTATATGCACTGGCTCCAAAGCTAGCTCCCCGTCCTCTACCTGTAAAGTGTTCCAATCCAAAACATGAGTCAGATCAGGAATATAATCTCTAAAAATAGATATGTGGAACACATCATGCACATGTGCAAGGCTAGGAGGTAGGAAAAGCCGATAAGAAACCAGTCCTATCTTCTCAAGGTTCTTACGCGGGCCGACTCTCAAATAAAATTTATCTCGAAAAGAAAATGTCCTATTGATCCTGTGAGAATCAACATACTTCTTCTTTTTATCCTGAGCCATCATAAGATGCTCTCTAATCCTCTCTACCTGCTGCTCCATATCTTGTAATATCTCAAGGCCAAGTAGTACTCTGTCCTCTAAGCAATCCCAACTCAGAGGAGTATGAAAAGGGTGACCATAAAGAGCCTAAAAAGGTGACATTCCAATAGAGTTGTGATAACCATTGTTGTATGAAAACTCCACTAGGTACAAATAATCTTTACAATGGGTCTATTTGTCCATCACATACATTCTAAGAATGTCCTCAAGAACTTGATTAACTCACTCTATCTAACCATGAATCTCTAGATGATATGCTGAACTAAAATTCATCTAAGTACCTAAGGCATGTTGCAATGAGGTCCAAAACTCTGAAGTGAATACTAGATCTCTATCAGAGATAACCTTTCTAGGAACATCGTGCAACCTGACTATATCCTTCATGAAGAATCTAGCTACTAAGGTGGTTGTATCATCTTAAAATAGAAGCACTTCCATGTTAAGAGATTTTATCCCTCCTTAGGGGTTGTTTTGGGCCTTCATCATGTTTTCCCCTATTTTCTTCCCCCTTACCATCTTTTGTGCCTATTTAGGGCTATGTCTAGGCCTCCCTGGGCACTATTTTCCTCTCCTAGCTCATTTTCTAGGGGTCCTGAACCCCTGTATTAAGGTCAACCTTGACCTTGACCTAGGTCAAAGTTAACCTCAAATTTGATCTAGCTCAAAGTTGACCGTGAAATTGACCCAGGTTCCTCTTTTCATTGGAAAGTTTGTCAGATGCAGGGAGAAGTTCAAAAGTTTGTTTTCCCTCTTCTGGGTCAGCTTTCTTGGGCTTTAGAATGGTAAACCCTCAAATTATATTTAATATGGGTCCATTTATAGGGTTTTTCACTTAATGGGAATTTATTTTCTAGATGTTGGCCTCTCTAGAAGTTTTTTCCCTATATTTTTATAAAAGGAAGCCTTCCTCCCTCATTTTCTCCATCGCATCTACAATCCACAAGTTATGCAATCTATCCACGATCATTTGATTTCAAGTTTTCCTTCAAGCATCATCAAGCATATATTTTCAACCATTCTAGTGTTCATCTAAATTCAAGCATTCAATTTCTCCATTGAAGATCAAGGATTCAAGATTTCAAGCCTTTGAAGAGATTTGGTTCAAGCATTCAAGATTCATCATTCAAACCTTAGATCTATCCACCATGGTGGTGTGATCTTCCTTCAAGATCCTTTGTTCATCTTCAAGATCTATTCATTCTCCTTTCAAGGTGGGTTCCAAGAATAAAATCATGGAAGTTTTGATTTACATTTGTTAGTGTTAATTCCAAGCTTTCATATCAACATACTTGTTTACATTTCAAATACAATTGCATATCTATTGAGTATCATAGCTTCATTGTTAGATCTACTTCTACTATTTACTAGCATTCTCTATTTCAATTCCATTTTAAAGGTTGATTCCAAACTGGGGTTTTTCCAAGGAAAATCCCTTATCCAAACAAAAAAAACCCCTTTTCTTGTAGATCCAGGTGCAGGACAACAAATATTAGTGCTAATTTGAGTACCCTTTTCGACAAACTTTCAGGATTTGTGAGCAGAATTTCCATCGGAGTAGTGCAGGTCAAGGTCAACTTTTTGGGGTAAGATTGTACCCTAGGGTAAGATCTTACCCCAGATCTGGGTCAAGGTCGACCTTCTTTAGAAAGACAAAAGGTTTCTAGGTTTTTTTTGTTTCTGCATTTCTAGGCTAGATCCGGTTGCAAAATTCTCTGAAACTGAGCATAGACATCAAAAAACAACATTTTCCAGATCTGTCATAGTTGAGGTTAGTATTTGTTTTCAATTCAATTAAGATCTCAATATATACTTTTCATAACAAAATATAAGCTTTTCTCCTTCATTCATATTCTCCATAGATTGATTCTTTTGTGCATTAACCTTTTGGTTGATCAATTTGGATCTCTCCTTTGGGAATTTGGATTTAGAGGTGGACCTTGTATTTCCCATTCACATCAACACACACACAACTATATATATATATATATCTTACATTTTGGTGAACCCGTGATAGACAACTCCTTCTTTTTGGTGTTAGATCTTTTTTTTTCTTGCATCAAGATTAGGTATCTTTTATGCTCTTTCATTTTAACATTTAAAATGCAAAAAAATCCATATATTTTACAAAATCCAAAAATATTTCTTGTATTTCACTTACTATGAAGATCTTTAAGATGCTTTGGTGTGTGGTTATTTTCTTTATTATCCTCCTTTAAGCATATCTTTATCAAAATTATGATGTTTATGAGATTATCATTCACTTCATTATGTTATTTACTCTTCATTTTTCACTTGCCTATGATATTATGAGATTGACCAATACTAGTCCTCCTACTTTCAAGGCTTTCATTAAAGATTTATGTGGAGGACTTATTACTCTTTTGGATTATGTGAAAAATTTGGTAGATGATTTACCATCTCCTAATATCCTAATCCTAATCCTATACTTTCTAATATAGTTCCTAATCTTCCTAATCGTAATCCAATTCCTAACATTCCTAATATGCCTAATTCTCCATGTGCTACCCCTAGTTCTTCCCATACTCATGATGGGATTCAATCTATAATTCATGATGTAGATGTGCAAGAATTCTTGGATTTACCTTCCCCTTCTTATTCGATCCAAAAAGATATTAAAGGGAAGAGAAAAGAAACTTCTTCTAAACCTATTATTCCACCTTATACAAATTTTACTCATGACCACAATAAACAATCACCTCCTATAGAAGCTTTACATGATATATACACTATAGGATATAATATGATAACTAAGCAAGGTTATAGAGGTTTAGGCTTGGTGTTAATGAGCATGGTATCAAATATCCAGTTCACATGTCCCCTAAACAAGATATGTGTGGTGTGGGTTGTTCACAATCTCAATCCAAGGTGGTTGATGTTAATTTTCATCCTCCTCTTCATGATCTACTCCCTACACCTACCTTAGAAAACCTTGATATTCATCAGGAGGTGGCTAAGAAGGTATATATTGAGCTAATGAATTCCAAGAAAGAAATATTTAGACCTATTCTAATAGATGCTCTATACAAGTACAAATTCCCTTTTCATTATCATAATACACATTTACTTTCTAATTGTGTGCATTTCAAGCTATATGTTAGAGAAAGAGCTGCTTTAGGAATTATATCTCACTCTCGTGAAGTTTTAAAATTCCTTCATAATTCTAATATAGGGGATACCCCTCACTTTGATATATTATAATATAGATCTCTTCTCCTCTTGTCTCTGGACTGGGGGGCAAGAGGTGTATTTTCATCCAGTCTCCTAGGATCCATTAAGCTTTTAGCATATATTTTTTCTTAACTTTAATTGGCATTCTTTCTTTCCTATCTCTCTATGGTTTTGTATTATGTTTATAATCATCCATAGATTCTATTCAAGATATCTTTCCTAAGACATTTTTTTTTCAAAGGTATCCCTTGTCTTCATCCCTGGGGGGCAAGGTTCTTTCTTCCTTCTCTTTGTCTAAGGATCTACTTTCCTTAGCTTAGTGGCATTTTTTTATATTACAATATTATTTCATTATACTGACTGAGATTTTAACTATGGATACCCTGTTATATGAGAGGTTGTTTCCCTAGGTCATCACCTCTTCTTTATTTTGCAAATGATATTCTTTATAAACTCTTACCCTTGCTTTTTTGTTAGATTTTCTTCCCTCATTCCAAAGATTCCTCTTCCTCTTGTTTGCAGGGGGTTTGATGATTGAATCTTTATTCTCGCTTGGTTTATCTTTGAAAGATGATATTTTATCTAAAAGCAATCCTCTTTTGTGGGGGTCTTGTAGATAAGATCTCTTTCTCTTTGACAATCCTTTTTCCATAAGTTACATATCCTTTTCATGATTATCTATGCTCTTGGATGTAGGGGTCAATACCCTTCACTAGGAATATAGTGTATATTATTGTTAAACATGATATCTCCTTACGTTGTGAAGTAGGTATCCTCTTTCTCTTCCTTATCATGTCTAGTAGACAGCCAAGATAAGGAGGGGGGCATATATAGGGTCTCCCTTATACTATATTTTTTCATTAATATGCTAAATCCTATGAAGGTAATGCACATAAGTTGCTAAATCCTGAAGAGACATGCATTTTTTAATTTTTAATATGCTAAATCCTCTGAAGGTAATGCACATAAGTTGCTAAATCCTAAAGAGACACATTTTTCAATTTTCAATATGCTAAATGCTCTGAAGGTAATGCACATAAGTTGCTAAATCTTGAAGAGACACATTTTTCAATTTTCAATATGCTAAATCTTCTAAAGGTAGCACACATAAGTTGCTAAATCCTGAAGAGACCTGCATTTCAATATTCTAAATCCTCGGAAGGTAATGCACATAAGTTGCTAAATCCTTAAGTGACATGCATTTTATATTCAAAGTGATACAAGAAGGTGGATCTATGAGTATTCCAGAAGCCATTAGAAGACACATTACAATTGTAAGGCATAGCTTTTGGGTGAACTATCAGGTTTTGCTACTTGTTGGGCTCTCCCTCCTTAGTGATTCATGGTAAGGTGGCCATCTTACTGGGCGAGGTAATCACTTTCTCTTTTCTCTCTTTTTGCTTTCATGCTAGTAGGACTGGATCATGAAGCTATCTTATTTATAGTATTTCTCTTGTCTTTCTTATGTAATCATTTATGCTTTTATGATAGCTTTCCAAATATGATATTAGTATAGGAAACATTTTCTTAGCAAGGTTTCCTTTGCGAGTTGATTTGGGTTTGTTTTAGTACTAACTCCTCTTTTTATTTTTTTTTCGCACCCTCATGCATGTATGTTGAGTTAATATCCTTAGCTTGGGGGCTTGTCTCCCTAACTAAGTTTTATTCTATCTCATTGTGAATCCACTTGAATCTTTCTTCTCCTTTACCATGAGCATGTTCAATTTCCATACTCTCGCTAAAGTGGGGGCTTAATGTATCATCTTAAAATGGAAGAACTTCCATGTTAAGAGCATTTATCCCTCCTTAGGGGGTGTTTTGAGCCTTCATCATGTTGTCCCCTATTTTCTACCCCCTTCCCATCTTCTGTGCCTATTTAGGGCTCTATCTGGGCCTCCCTAGGCACTGTTTTCCTCTCCTAGCTCATTTTCCAAGGGTCCTGAACCCCTGGGTCAAGGTTGACCTTGACCTTGACCTAGGTAAAATTTGACCTCAACCTTGACCCAGGTTCCCCTTTTCATCAAAAATTTTGTTGGATGCGGGGAGAAGTTCAAAAGTTTGTTTTCCACTTCCGGGTTGGCTGTTTCGGGCTTTGGAATGGTAAACCCTCAAATTATATTTAATATGGGTCCATTTCTAGGGGTTTGCACTTAATGGGAATTTATTTTCTATATGTCAACCTCTCTAGAAGTTTGTGCCCTAGATTTATATAAAAAGAAGCCTTCCTCCCTCATTTTCTCCATCTCATCTACAATCCACAAGTTATGCAATCTATCCATGATGATTTGATTTAAAGTTTTCCTTCAAGCATCATCAAGCATCTATTGTCAAGCATTCTAGCCTTCATCTATATTCAAGCATTCAAGTTCTCCATTAAAGATTGAGGATTCAAGATTTCAAGCCTTTCAAGAGATTTGGTTCAATCATTCAAGATTCATCATTGAAACCTTAGATCTATCCACCATGGTGGTGTGATCTTCCTTCAAGATCCTTTGTTCATCTTCAAGATCTATTCATTCTCCTTTCAAGGTGGATTCCAAGCATACAATCATGGAGGTTTTGATTTACATTTGTTAGTGTTAAGTCCAAGCTTTCATATCAACATACTTGTTTACATTTCAAATACAATTGCATATATATTGAGTATCATAGCTTCATTGTTAGATCTACTTCTACTACTTGCTAGTATTCTCTATTTTAATTCTATTTTAAAGGTTGATTCCAAACTGGGGTTTGACCAAGGAAAACCCCTCATCCAAAAAAAAAAACCCTTTTTCTTGTAGATCCAGGTGTGGGACAATGAATATCAGTGTAGATCTGAGTACCCTTTTTGGAAAACTTTCAAGATCTGTGAACATAATTTCCATCAGAGTAGTGTAGGTCAAGGTCAATCTTGTATTTCCCATTCACATCAACACACAAACAACTATCCATATAATATATATATATATATATATATATATATATATATATATATATATATATATATATATATATATATATATATATTTATTTATTTATATCTTACATTGGCAATATAGGATGACTGGATAAGAGAAAAATGTGCTACCTTAGTTAACTTATCCAGTGTGATCATGATAGTAGCATGTCTCCGATAAGTGACAAGGCATCCCACAATAAAATCCATAGATATTGTATCCCATGTCCATTCGGGAATCAAATGTGGTTGAAGGAGGCCTACTGGGTGATGATGTTTGAACTTGATCCTCTAACATTTGAGACACCTAGGCACAAAATCTACTATATCCATCTTCATACCTGACCAAAAGTATAACTATCACAGATCTGAATGTATCTTCTTAACTCTTGGATGAGCTAAATAGGGAGAGCGATGTGCTTCCACCATGACAAATTGTTTGAAGATTGCCTAAAATTGGTTCATAGATTTGGCCTTGCTATCTCAATAACCCATCTAATTCTAAGGAAGAACCTGAGAACCTTCCTTCTAAGGCCCTTCCTGACTCAATCTTAGCCTTAAATTATTGATACAATGTATCTGAAGGAAGTATCTGCAAAATATGACTTCTTAGATCAGTAGAAAGGGAGAGCATGGATAGCTCATGCCTCCTTCTTCTCAAAGCATCTCCTACCACATTCTCTTAACCTTGGATATATTTGACCTCAAAAGCATATTCACAAAGGAACTCCATCCACCTACATTGCCTTGCATTGAGATTTGGTTGTGTAAATATGTATCAAAGGCTTTGGTGATTGGTGTGTAATTCAAACCGATGCCCCAATAAGAAGTGTCTCCAATGATTGAAGGCATGAAATACAACTTCTAACTCCAAATCATGTGTAGGATAGTTAAGCTCATAATCCTTAAGCTTTCTAGACTCATAAGTAATAACTCTACCTTCTTGCATCAAAACTACCCCTATGCCTTCTAGGGAGGCATCAGTGAAAACCACACACTAATACATTTGAGGTCAATTTTCTACCTTTAATTTTGACCAAGGCCTTTTTTTGGCTTTTTAGATTCAATATTTTTTTGTTTATGAGCCTGATTTGGTAGAAATTTGGCTTTTAATGTTTATGCTAGCCCGATTTAATCAAAATTTGGCTTTTAATGTTTATGAGGCTCAATTTGGTCAAAATCATTTGGTATAAACAAAATAAAAAAGGGTTCGATATCATTTGATCACTCTTTGGGTATTGTGGGAAGAAGGTTTGGAGGTCTGGGCATGTGAGAGCTAGTTGAGGTGAGTATCTTTTTGTTGTCAGTTCTTCCACATTTACCCTTACCTTGACATTTTCTTTGAATCATTTGCTGCAGGTTCTTACACTGCATTGACATTTTGACACATTTTTGGGCAACATTAATCTATTTTTTCCCCTAAACAGGTATGCGCTCCTTATATAACTTTGTGTTTTTGTCTTTCATAGATCTATGTGGTATTTTATAGCTCATTTCTGGGAAACATTCTTGTCCATTCACATGGCTAGGGTTCCATTTCATTTCAGAGGAGAGGTATATTTTAATTCAAGGCTCGACTAGAGAAAAATGTAATTTTTAAACTGAGCCAGTGAGGGGTGTTTAAACTATCATCCAATACCTTTCTCACACCACCATTATCTACAATTGAATCAACATCCATCCATCCATCTATCCAACTAGAGAAGGAATATATAGAGATGGAAAAATAATGGGAGAAATATAGGGAAACAAAAAATATTGAGGGACATTCATCTATTTATCCCAATCCGCTCCTACCAAACCTTCTCTCCTACTGTAAATATCTTGTAAATGTTCTCCCAAGATCGTAAATATCTTGAACCCAGCCAAACCTTCTTTGCTACCAAACCACCATCTAATCCTACATAGTTGCATTTGTTGCTGGTTTTTTGAGCTTCTACAGACTAACCTTAGCAGTCTAAGAAGAGGATGTATGCATCATCCTAGCAAAACTTTTTTTCTTAATTCCTCATCACATAGAATCCCTATGGTTAAACCTATATTGACCTTTGCAACTGTAATTTTGGACTTCAAAAATGTAACTAGAAAAGCTATTAATTGTGAATAAGAAATTACTGCATTTTTTACATCCTTTTTAGACTTTGCAAGATAAAAAATCCTTTTGTTGCCAACTCCTTTTCATGTGATCTGGATATGCATACCTAGAATTGATCAATAAATTCAGCTATAGTTTTCCCTATACCATTTGGATCTTCCATCCCTGCTACTCCATTCAAGTCCCTAAAAACAATTATCTTAAAATAAATATACCAAAAAAATTAAAATCTATAAAGGTAAATTTAAAGTTAAATGGAATGGAAGCACAAGGATATTGAAAATCCTTTGTATATAGCACATACAAATTAATACAACTACACTTCACAAGTTCACTAAAGTCATTGTTTAATGAGAAAACAAGTGTCCTAAAATAAACTTATCAGAACTTTCATTGGCGTGAGCACAATAATGATGTTGTACAATATAAATAATGTAATAGGTTTCATGAAATCTTATAACAAAGAATACATAGATGCCTTGTCCTAGCCAGTAGTGGTGGACATAATGTTTGTTCTTCAATATTAGGAGATTTTAGATCTCCTTCATTGATGAATGAAATCTTTCTATTTCTCAAATATATTGCTGAAAGTGCATCAATAAACAATTTAGCAATAAGAAAAAGTTGAAAAGGATTCCAGTTCTCATCTATATACTATAAAGCTTACCTGGAACTAATAATGAATATGTGAAACATGTTATTCATATATTTAAAAGATAAACACATATTAGAATTCATAATATTAAGGTCCAAAAAATTGTCTGCATCAAAAGAATGAGTTGACTGAAAAACACATCAAAGGATTGTAAATGCTCTATAAGACAAGATATGCTCAGATACTTACAATAATAATGGCAACAATGGCCAACCTAGGTACTTAAATGATGCTGAGATAATATCATTGAAAATTTCAAGGGTTACTAGCCAATTCCAACTTTTCAAAAGGCAAATTTTTCATAATAGTGGTTGCTATTCACTACCTATAGTGTTGTGATCAGACCAAACTCGCTAAAGAACACTAAGATGTTAGTTCCAAAATACAAACATAATAGAAGGTAAGACTTTAATATAATAGTTTTGACCAAATGGTTAATATGGGGCAGTTTGTGAGATTAAAAATGTGTTACAGAAATATAGATCCCAAAAACAACTTGAACTTAGTTCTAACATCAAAATCACTAAACTCCTCATGTAAAGTACAATCAAAATTTCCTACAATTCATCTTTCCACTAATAGAACTATAGTGCTATGATTGGACCAAAATCATTGAAGAACACTAAGCTACTAGTTCCAAAATAGAAATATAATAGAAGGTAAGACTTTAATATAATAGTTTTGACCAAATGGTTAATATGGGGTAGTTTGTGAGAACAAAAATGTGTTTAAGTCCTCGTGCAAAAATACGTATCCCAAAAATAACTTGAAATTAGTTATCCCTACAACAATCCTAACTCAAGAGTATTATTTATTGCATCAACAAATAATTCCAATTTAAAAAGAATAAGCCATAGACTTAGACTAATCATAATGTTATGCCATCTATCCAACCTTAGACTTTTATTTATATTCAGACAAACCTTAACAACTGTATATTTTTATCTTTAATACATTTGTTCTTTCTAAAACATAGTTGACTTGGATTCCTTGAGTTTTGTTTAGTTAATATAAAATTGGTTTGTTAAATTTTTAGTTTCAGATCCATTAATTGGAATAATTTTTGGGTGGATTAGATTCTTTTTTTAGGGTTTTTAAGCTCTAAATGGAATCCTTTTATGCTTTTGAACTTGTGAAACTAGCGGATGACTTTTGGCATTCTAGAAAATTTCCAGATAAATAATATTGTAATGAATAATCATTTTCATTGATTTTATATAATGAGTACATGGAGTAAATGAAGCATTAATATATGGATGAAGAATATGTGTAAGGGAAATTATATGACAGGAATATGTGTGTTTAGTTTTGGGATTGATGATACAATTTTGAAAAAAAATGGTGGTGTTGCGTTGAATTTATTTGTCTTCATCTAAAATTTGATGGTGTTTCAAAATCTGTATAGTTTTAAGAAAATGGGTGATGTCAAATTGAATTTATTTATACTCATCTTAAATTTACTATGAATCTAATATCTCATATAAAAAGTGAATATACTCATCTTAAATTTACTATGAATCTAATATGTCATATAAAATGTGATTTGTAATATGAGAGAATGATTTAATAAGTATGTCTAAAGATTTACTTATCTTTATGATATCAAAATTTATTAAGGTTATGTTTAAGAATATCTTTGAGGAGATTATTGACTTGATAAGCAAGCATGTTCTCCAAAGTCAAACCCCCTGGTGGATTAGATTAATGGTATGAGTGATACCAAAGACTAGCATTCACAAACACGTAAATAGACTATGTAGTGATGGTACAAATTTGGTTTATTTATTGTCTTTTAGAATTGGAGTGTGTTTTAAAAAGAAAATCAAGGTGCACATTAAATTTGAGAACATCTTGCAAAAAAATTGTACTAGCCAACTATAAACAACTTGTTGAAATGAGTAGGGAAGTTGAAATTTGAATTTTATAATTTGAATTTCAAGTTCACTCCTATCTAAAAAGGAATATAGAAATGAACCATGGAAAACACATCAACGATCTTGAGTTTAATTGTGAATGTGCAAAAGTAATTCTAAATGTTGTAAAATCAAAATGAGGAGAAGATAAATGTGTTAAAGAGTAGTGCAGATATGGATATGAATTGGGCTATAATGCAAAACCAAGTACTAGAACGTGTCACTTGTTGATATGTTTTTGTATTAAGACATTCCTATCAAGGAAGATAGAATAAATAAATGGGACATGACATAATTATGTTAATTCTAGGTCATTACAAATTCTTATGTGGAAAGGAGTATCACTTACTTTCTCTTAGGCTTAACTAATAATATTAGTAAAAGTACTTAGTCTAGCTTTTAATTTCACCTATTTCTAGCAATCATTTTATGATCTTCTTGCTTTATCATTTATGTAAGGATAAAATATCTTACCATGTTCATCTAACCCCTCCTTTATATCACTTTGTGTGGATCTCATAAATGTGTGGTCTTAACAATTAACATGGCTCCTTTGTCACACTCACTTATTTGTTTCCAATTCACATCTACCAACAACCACTTCACATTTCTCTAATCCTTGCCATATGCACCCCATAAAATGTCTTTTATTACAGCTATGCTATAAGTATGGTTGTGCCCCATAAACAGAATTGCATATACCATTTTTTCACACTAGCATGTTCATATCTAAATTTATCAATTTGATGCTTAAGAAAACCTTTGAAGATATCAGTAACTTGATATGTGAGCATGTTCTTCCAGTTGTTAATGTAATTGGGATGGTCAAGTTGTTAATGATAACCATTCATGATTAAGCTCACCAAAATAATCATAAATGATTATTTTAGCAAACAACATAATTATCATTTGTTATGAAGGGTGGCTGATTATTAATGTTAACATTATTATTTTTGCAACTTTGCATTCTAACCAATTATGAACTTAAAAACCTTAATCACATTAAAATACTAAGTCCAAATTATGGTGGAGGAAAAATATTAGGAAAGATGATATGGTAAGGAATGTGCAAATTGGTCTGCCTAATCTAGTGAGCATGATTTGTGTGTGTATTTGTAAATCTTTTATAATCTTGTAATATTTTATTATTTTTTATTATATACAAGATACTACTAATGCTTGTATGTTTACATTTTGTATATTTATAGCCTGAATAATTTCTTGTGAAGAAAGTCCACACTTGGCAATATGAACCCAGAACAAAATAATGAGACAATTGCTAGATTGTGGTTTCAGTTCCAAAGAAAAGTTGATAAATGTAATTGTCCTTGCAAAAAGTGTAAGGGCTTAGAGAATATAATAATTCTAATCACAACAACCCAGAGTAATTGTAGGCAACATGGTCACATTGAAGGGGGGCACGATTTTCATCAATTGGTGAATGTGGATTTCCAACTAGAGGAACATGGAGGTGTGAATATCCAAGCTGAGGATAACGCTCCCATGGAAGAAGAAGATCTTGTGGCAGAGAAAATAATTAAAGATGATGGTATTGGAATAGCAGATAATGTTCCAGAGGACATGATTTAAGAAGATGGTATTGGAATAGCTGATCAAGATGATCATGATGATGGTACTAGCACATTTGATAATGATGATGAAGATGGTCTTGATATACCTATACTTGAGAAGGCATACGAGCCCCTATACCAAGGCTCCCAAAAAACTCTTCTCTCTGCTATAGTGTTGTTGGTGAACTTGAAGGTTATGAATGTTTTATCCAATGTAGCAATGTCATGTATGCTAAGGTATGCCATTTTTATCATCTACAATTTTAGCATACCATTACTATTCATTATAATAACAATTCATATTTGTTTTTGTAGGTTGATAGGTGAGTTTTTGTTACCACCATCAAACATTCTACCTCATTCATACTGAGAATTATCTACCATTATGAATCAAATTGGAATGAAGTATCAGACAATATGCATGTCCCAATGATCACATTCTATATCATAAACAACATGAATTTGTAATAGAATGCCCTAATTTTCATATTAGTAGATATCGATCAGGTCAAATAACAAACAAGGTACCTCACAAGGTTCTTCGGTACATTCCCATTATTCCATGTCTTCAATGATTTTTCAGGTGCACTAGCTTGGCATAATTTATGGATTACCATGCATGCAATAGAAGTAAAGATGACATTATGTGAATACCCATGGATGGTTTTGCATTTAAAGACATAGAAACAACATGGCCACACTTTAAAGAAGAACCTCGTAATCTCAAGCTTTCATTAGTAGTGGACAGTGTCAATCCATTTGGAGATATCAGATATGTTCACTTAGTGTGACCTATTTTTTTTATTAACAATAACATTCCTCCTTGGATGTCCATAAAGAGGGAGCACATAATGTTGTCAATGATTATATCAGGTATTTTTTCATTTAATAGTTATCTAAATTAATTTATAAACACTGCATAAAAATGGTCGTAATAATTATGTAATGTTTTTGTTCATTCAACTAGGTAAGTACCAAGTTAAAGATATGAACGTGTATATTGAGCCCCTTATTGATGAGTTGTTGAAGTTATGGAATGGGGTCACTATGTATGACATCTCTAGACCAATAGGACAAAGACAATTTCAATTTCATGCAATGCTTGTATGGCTAATACATGATGCCCCTGGGCTAACTCATTTTTGTGGTATGTTATATATTGTTAAGATCACATATTTTTGATATGTTATAGTGCTTACATATTATTGATGTATGTTTAAGTTGCACATGATAATTGTACATGATCCAATTATATGGTGTATTTTATTTATTCAGACAAAGGGTAAATTCACATGTCTAGTTTGTGGTCTAAAGATGAAATCTCATCATTCAAAAAGTTTAGGAAAGCAGGTGTTCACTGAGTTTAGGCACTTTCTCCACAATAATCATAAGTATCAAATTATCGAAAAACATCTTTTTAATGGGAAAGAAGATAAAACATCAAGGCCAAGAAGAATGACACCTCATCTATGGAAGTTAGAATACAATAGACTAAATCACCAAGGTAATGTCATTCCATCTAATGTTTTTTTTTTGAAATTTATATTTTGATATTTTCTTTTATTTACTAATGATTTAATTGATTCTCATGAAGGTCATCAAGGCATCAATGACCAACTTCCTAGAGGAATAAAATGTTATCCTAGTCAATTTAGTAGTTTGTCGTACTATAAGGATCTCCCAATCATGCATTTGTTTGATTTTATACATATTAGAAAGAATGTAATAGAGACACTATGGAAAATATTGGATGGAAGGTGCAAAAAAGAAAAAATTGTCAAATTTGTAATGACATTCATGAATCCAATCATACACTAAAAAATTTCATTGAATCAAATAGAAATGGAGACCGCATAAATACGAGTGCCCTTCCTTGGTTATTAACCAAGCAACAAAGTGATGCATTAAAAGAAGTCATAAAAAAACAAAATTTCCAACAAGATTTGCTACAAATATAAGTAGTCTTGTATCAAAAAAGGTGATTTTGGGCTAGGGTTGAAAACACATGATTGGCATACCTTTGTCAAGGTAAGTCATGTTCTCTATTTACAATATATTTGTAAAATTGCATGTACTTTTTATTGTATTATTTTTTAATATATTGAAAAGATCATTTTTTAATTATTGTGGTACATCTTACCTCTATCCCTCCCACACCAATTTGACAATAGAGTTAAATAAGTTATATACGATCTTGAAAAATACATGAGATTAGAAGTGTTATTTCTTAGACTTGTTGTACAGATATTATATTTATGACTTGCTTTACTTTTTATGTAATTTATTGTATATTTTTTTCTAAAATCTTGTTTATATGTTCTTACGAGTTGAATCTCTTTTAGGTGGTTATCATCTAAATAAATTGATAAAAAAGATATTAAATATTGGAAGAGAAAAATTCCCCACTTTATGTGTGAAATGAAAAAGTGTCTACCCCCAACTTTTTTCAATGCTCAAGAACACTACCTCATACATCAAGTTGAGGAGATTGAATTGTGTGGACCTATACAAACTAGGTCAATGTGGATGGTTGAGAGGCACTTGAAATTTATGAAGGGCTTGGTTTGACAATGAGGGTTTTATGGTGGAGGGATATATGGTATACCAAACCATGGTGTACATTAGTGAATATCTTCCCAAGTTTGTAGCAAATATCCATGTAGATCGCATTTGGGATCCCAACTCTATTAACAAATTCAAAGGGGAGTAATTGATGGGGAAGGTAGATTGAGGAAAGTGAGAGGTAATTATACGATGTTATTGTAGTTTATTAATTCACATAAATCTTCAATATAATTTGTTTCTAAGTGGTCTATTTGTTTTCTTTATAGTTGGTCATGAGTGGGATGCACTACATTTGTATATTGCAAACAATCTTGATTGGATGATGGTATGGATTCAAAAATCTCAATAAAATGGTCTCTCATTAACATGGAATGATGTTGCATTATTGGTTAAAGAAGCTCATCATAATGGAGATCTCAATGTTATGCCAATGGTACTTGATCTAGCATATGGTTTAAGAGGTAGAAAGGTATATATAAGTTTACTAACCATGACCCATAAGTTTAATATCAACTCATAGATCAATGAAAATAATCTTGACATATTTGAATAATTGTATATCAAACACCACAAAGATATGTACTACCATCACCATAAATTTCACATAAAAAAGTTAGACAACAAGAAGAAAACTTGTGATTTTGGGATAAGTGTAGTCTTCGATGTCACTAATATTTCATCTAGAAATGACATACATCTTCAACAATATGAAAATTGATACTATGGCATTTTGGATGATATACTTGAGTGTGACTTTAATTCATTGAAATTAGTTCTATTTATCGTCAAATGGTACAGGCTACAGCTGAATGAAAATGATCTTGATAGGACTATTATTGAACATGATAGTGGATTTACAATGATTAATACAAGGTCATTTGAGCCCGTTGGAGATGAACCCTATGTTCTTCCAAGCCAATGTGAGCCAGTGTTTAACTTTGGCATTCTACATAAACTAGGTTGGTCATTTGTTGTTAGACATGATCCAATAGGAAGGCCGGTAAAGTATAATGTAATGGAAGAAGAAGATACTGAAGAATCAGAAGATGAAGTAAATGATGATTATGAATGACTGTTACACAATGAAGAAGAAGAAGAAGAAGAAGATGATGATGATTCTGATGATGTTGATGATGATCATGATCATGATCATGGTGATGAAGATGGTGCTTATCAAGGCGATGATGGTCATGATAATGGTGATGAAGATGATGATGATGGTGATGAAGATGGTGGTGGTGTTGGTCATGATGATGATGACAACAATGACAATGATCAAGGTGACAAGTATGATGATGATGATGATGATGATGATAGTCATGATGATGACATGAATGAGGAGGATGATCAATAACATGATCCATGAAATGTATGTCAAGGTATGATCAATGTCACATATGAGGTAGCAAAAACTTTAGTGGTGATTATTTTCCAATTGGTGAATATCATATGTCGTCAACCCCTGATTCGGTGAATATATTGCCCATATGGGATTGACCATATCGTCATGCATTTATTATAATTGGGTCCAATGTCCGAGCCCATCGCCCATGGGTTTATTAAATTTTGTCCATTTCTTTCACATTATCGCCAATGGCATAGAATTTTTGGGCATGATATATTTTAAACATTCCCCTATAATTTCCAAGCGGCCCCAAATGGATGGCCTATATTCACCAATAGTTATATATATATTTATATAGGTGGCCCCAAATTTCCCTAGCATTTTACGGATGCATGTCTCAAACCGATGAATTTTTGCCAACTTTATTAATCATAGCAAGTTATTGGAGGACCCATAATCAGCTTGGAAATAACACAAGACATGTTATAATTACTAGGGCTTCACCAAATATTTGTAGACCTAATACCTCCCACCCAATTCACCAAAAAAGGATTAGTATAAATACATTCATAGATCAATGTTATTGTACACAATTTGGCTCAG
Organism: Chamaecyparis obtusa; assembly: GCA_027943335.1. Classification (NCBI taxonomy): domain Eukaryota; kingdom Viridiplantae; phylum Streptophyta; class Pinopsida; order Cupressales; family Cupressaceae; genus Chamaecyparis; species Chamaecyparis obtusa. The sequence goes on from BSBK01000674.1 coordinate 1,091,516, forward strand.
CTCAATTTGATCGATAGCGAAGTTCAAAGACTTTAGACTGCTGAGTCTTGACTACATTGGTGAATCATGACTGCAATTAAATTTGAGGAAAAGGTAAGTGATTAATATTCTATGACTATAAATTTGAGTTCACTCTTATTTAGTGGGGACTAGTTAGTGAGAAGTGGTGACCAGGGAGACCTCAGACATAATTTAAGGGTGAATAAATCATATTTATATGTATTATAGTTCTATTTTCACCTCTTCAACAAGTAAACATATTTTTTTTCACTGGTAACCTAGTAGCCTTTATTTTGTTGAAGAATTGAGACATCGAACAAGAATAAGGGTAAGGCTCCTGCATATGAGGAAAGCCAAGAGAGGCCAGAAAAATGCAAAACCTTATCATCATACTTTGGTCATGGTGTTGGAAATGTTTCTGGCCAAAATCGGGAAGCTACTTCATCACAAGATGATTTTCAAGATTCACAACCTAAACTTACACGACATATTGAAGAAGTCAGAAAACCTGATATCTCAGATCATGATGAACTTGAAGAATATTTTCAGTTAAATACCCAGACTGGCCATAATGATATAATTGACTTGGATGAGACTGAGAATGTCAGAGAAGATGATGGTGTAGGGAATAAAATAAAATACAATTCAAAGAATGATAGAGAATCCAAAAAAGATGAGATGTGGGATTTGTCAAGGAATTTTCAAGTAGAATGGGTGTCTAAGTATCCATTCATTGAGCCAGTGGACAATCCAATTGAAGGTGAGCCTCTGGTAGAATGCAGATGTAAGATTTGTAGCAAGATAAATAAGAAGGAAAAGAGGTTGTAGCTAAAAATTGACACCTTAGAGAAGCATATGGGTAAAGTTTACAAAAAGAAAACCATAGATGAAGTTCAAAGATTAGTGATAAGATGAAAAACAAAGGAGGAATCTTAGCATGTTAGGAATGCAACATTATATGAATTTCAACATAATATAAAGATGAAGCCTGGTGAAGTTAAAGGCTCTATTGAAGCTTGTTTTGGAAAAGTATTAGAAGTAGAACTAATGGGAAAAGTTGTTCAGTTATGTGTTTTGTTTAATATTTTGAGCAGAGGGTGTCCTATGAAAGACTACCCATCATCGAGTGCTTTATTACACTTTTTGAAAGTTTGTAACTATCCTAACAGTCACTAGTCAGTAAAGAGTGGATGGGAATGGGGAAGTTGTCTTGCCGAGGTTGAAAAAGAGGATCTAAATGAAAAAATTAAAGAGTCAAATTTTATTGCATTGTCTTTAGACAAGGTTACAGAAGTAGACAATACTTCTTGGGTATGCATGCATGTTTATACTATACACAATTTTTTTCACCAACCTCATCTACTAACTGTTGCTAAAATGAAGGATAATGCGACAATAGAAAATTTATTTGAACTAGTAAAGAGTCCTTTAATTGAATATGGAGGTATAAATGACATGATGATTTCCAAAAAGTTGGTGTGGGTTGGAGTGAATGGAGCTTCAATAATGCAAGGCCACATGGGTGGTCTTTGCACAAAGATACAATCTTCTTGTGCACCCTACGTTACTCCCATTCACTACATGGCCCACAGAATGAATCTAGCTTTTGGAGTTGTTAGCAAGAATGCTCTAGTACAAAAAATTGGAGTTTTAATCAAAGTGCTCTACCAATACTTCTATCAAAGTCCAAAATGATTGGAGGAATTTCAACACTTTTCCAAAGGAATAACCGATGGGAATAATCTTCTTAAGGATAATGATACCAGATGGATCTCTTTGGATGGACTAGTACATCAAGTTTTTTTAGAATATCAATCGTTGCTTGGTCTAATGAACTCAAGTTGCGATGAAGCAGGGTAATTGAAATTTCTTGCACTACTGTGAATGTTAAGTAATGTAGAGACACTCTTAACATTAGCAGGTCTTCTCCCCATGCTTGAGGAAATGAGAAATTTAATGAAAAAGGCTTAGCAAAAAGCTATGTATATTGCAGAATATGTTGCGCTACATAAATTGACATACTTGATGCTCGATAATCTCTATCGATTATTTGATGATGTAAAATTTTCCAGCTAGCTGAAAATCACAGATTTAGATAATCCTGATAACTTTATAAAAATCAGTGCAAATGTGGAGTTATGCGTAGAAGTTCATAGAGTTGAGATACCAATGCACTACTTTGCTAGAATCGAGTTCGACGAACCAAGAAAGAACCCCAGGAAGCAAGTATCAAGTATTAAATGGGAAGACTTTACCAAGATTATTGAGTCTGTAATAGATTCTGTGAAGCACATTTTCTATGATCTTTCCACACATATTAGAGAAAGATTCCCTCTAGTCAAACTACTTGAATCCATGGCTATTGTGTTTCCTTGATATTGGAGTCTGAACAGTTTGAAATATTTTAAGACTAAGCTAATAACTTTGATAGATCATTTTTGCAAAACCAAAGAGTTAAATGGAGTAACTCTAAATGGAATTTTAGATGAATCTCATTTGAGAGACCAATTAGGTGATTTTTCAATAACATTGAGGGAACAATATAATATTATGCAGAACCCTCTCGAAGATGGATAGGTAACAAGGCTTTGGAAAAATCTAGCTAAGAGCGAAATGTTGATTGATTCAATATCATAATATTTCAAGCTTTTTGATTTATGTATGACCATGATATTGGGTTTGGTGGAGGATGAGAGAGTTTTCAGTGCTTTGTGATTCCTAAAGTCAAAGCTAAGAAACAAACTAGTCAAGAATCTAGAAAATTGCTTGAGGCTCTATACATCCAGGTACGAAGTCAATACTTTTCCTTACGAAAGGGTACTAAAATTGTGGAGGAAGAAATTTTAGAGAAGAGGGTTGGGAAACATTTCAAACCAAAGTGGGAGTTCCAGAGACAATGATGTCATTGACTCATGTACTGGTACTGGTACTACTAGCGATGAACATCCATTGAGTGGAGGTATGCGGGGTGAAGAAAACATATCAAAGAACCAAGGAAGCTATGAAGTTGATGGCAATGAATCTGAGGATCCCAATAATGATATGATATGGCCACTTGAACCATTGTAGAAGTAGCAGGTCCCATGTATTTATTAAACTTTTTCCTGAAGTCTACTGTCATTTTCTGTATCTCATCATCAATCATCCATCATAGCATATTCTAGTGTCAAAAACATGAATGTGGTTGATAATGTCATCAAGATTAAATTCCACAATTAATAATGGTTTTCATTTGTATTATTCAGCTCATATGGTATAATTCTTGTAGATTTTTCATTATTTTTTTGACAACATAGCCATTCACATGTTACAATTCTTAGAAATACTGATTCTCATTAATTAATTACAAATATGATACAATGTAACAATTCATTCATTAATATTAGTAAGAACACAACTCTATGATTCTTTTTACAAAAGTCAATGACTCAATACCCATTGGCAATTTGGCACATTTCCCAATTTCAATTTCATTACCCTAAGCCAATGACCTTGAATTCCCTTTTATAGAAACAAAGGAGCAACTACAGCTTCAGGTCAATTTTCCTAATGTGAAGTCTCAAAATCTAAATCAGTAAGACAACTACAAGTCTACAACATCTCTACAAGTGTACATTTTTGCATTTGATAGACCGTTTTAGTAAATTAGCATTGGCAATAACATTTGCAACATTGATCCTATTCAAAAAAAAAAGTTCAAAATTGTTACTTTAAACTCAATTCTAGTATTTAGGATAATATCAAAGATATATACTAAAGATATAAAGATGATTGAAACTGAAAGTCCTTTCACATACTATGATTGATGAGATCAAGATGATTTTGTCAATTTCTTTAGTATGCTCCATTATTCGTTAGTTGGAAGGGAAAAATTTGTGATGTTATAGTAAATGACCTGCAACCTCATCATCCATCCATACTTGGAAGAGTGAGTTGAAAGAAATTATCCTTCCAATACTACATTCAAATTTGTTGATGTTTTGATGTAGTTTGCAATACCTTCATGATTTTTTTCCTGAGGAAGCTTTCCTAAATCAGATGTCAATGTGTCCTCCAAATTTTTTTTGTAAGATTCTCTTCCAATGAAATTCCTTGATGAGAAATCAGGACCAGGACTCAGCAAACCAAGAGTTATCAATTTGGTTGTTTTACTATTCATCTTGGCGAGCTTTGGCCTGAATAAGGAAAGAGTTTCATTTTCTTCTATTAGTTTCTGACATTTTTGAAAGACAAAGTTCACCTTTATTGTTGCACCAATGTAGTCTTGAATTCCCTTGCTTGCCAAATGCCTATCACTGGTTGTGTTGATTTCTTGAAAAATCTGCTTTGCAGTTTTCTGTCTCTAACAAAAAAATTGTTATTCTCAATGTGCTCTTTTAGCTTCCCAATAACATCTTTAAGACTTTCATTCAGTTCAAACCAATCACACAACCTATCAATAGACACTTTTATTTTCCCTCAAAAGATTTTTTTTATTTTCTTGACAGTATTATTTACATAGTCATTCAAGTTGTTTTCATAATTTTTAATTGTATTATTTTCCTTCTTTAGGTCTTCTCTCATTTCTGAGAACTGGTGTTCACTATGTTGTTTTATTTTCTCTTCTTTCTCTTCCCACTACTTTTTTTTTACCCTCTCATTCTCCAATTCTTTCTTTAAGTTATTATTTTCCTATCCCTCATTCTCCATGCTTTTGTATATACTTAATGAAGAGGCTTTTTCATCCTCAATTTTTTTTGCTCTGTTCCAATTTTTCCCTCAGATTTTTCAATTCTGCGTCCATATGTTCTTGTTGTCCAATTGCTTCTTTAGAGGATGAATTTTTTATCCTTCTCTCTAATTCTTTGCACCTATTTTCTATTTCTTTCTCCTTTGCCTTTTCATTTTCGAGGTCTTCCTTTAACTTATCTATTGTTCCCTAAAGCTTTCCTTTCTATCTCTCCAACTTCATCACTGAACTGTAGACTACTTGGTTGGTCATTTTCAACACATTTATCTTGTCCACATTTTTAATTTTGGATAAGTCCATTTGGAGGGTGCTAACTTGAAATTGAGATGGATCTAACTGACTCTCTGGTGGATTGTTATCTCTAGCTAGGGGCATAAAAACCATGAATTCCATCATATCTTTCTTTGGGTCATATGTGGGAAAGAACCTGTTGGATGCAGGTTCTGCATCACGAGCTTTAGAAACTTCTTACATCTTCAATGTCTTACTATTTTGTCTATTCTTATTTTTTGATTGTTCATAGTTAGTTATAAAATCATTGTAATGAAAATTAGGGTTTTCTAACACAATTGAACATTTGAATGGTGAAATAACACTTGCACTAATGTATGAGCTTCCACCTATGTTGCCTATGGTTCTCCTAATTCCACCATGAGGATTACCAACATCCTAACCCATTACAAGTAGAGTTTATGGACTATTCTGAAGGTCTTGTCCTAAACATTAGGCAATTGTTGGACTCACAATCACCATTGCCATTGTTGTACTACTACTTGTCATAACCTTTTGCTTCTTTACACTACCTTGATCTCTGGGGCCATTGATTTCATGTCCACCAATAATGTCCTTTTTAGACTAGTAGTTGTAGTTGTACCCATGACATCCATAGTTGTGGGAGTGGCAATTGATTCAGATTGAATTTGAGTGCTTGGAATAGGTGGAACTGGATTTGAAGGTGGAACAAATGAAATTAGCTAAGTAGTATTTTTTGTTGATGAATATGATAATTGAACTCCAAGCCCAAGGCCTAGTTTCTCACCATATTTTGGTGGAGCTGGTGGGTTAGGTGTAGACCAAGGCCCTTTTCCACTAGGACTTAGACCACTAAAACCTAGGTAGCCCATTTTTTCTACAATATATACCCCTTCGGTATATTAAACTTTTTTGGACACATCAACTCCTCTACTAATTGAATATACTTTACTGGATGTGGGATTCACAGAATCTTGCTCATACTCATTATCTATACTATCATCATTACCATGATATGCTTCAGCTGGATGCTCCTTATTCCATAATTCACTAAGCATTTTATCCTCTTCCACCTCATAAAAATCTGTAGAGGTCTTTGGCTCACCGAGATGCTTCCTTATTTCCCAAAAATCATAAATTTTAGTTCGAGTCCAATTATCATCCATTAGGTCTTTTGGAATAGATTTTGTAGATGGTTGAACATCTTTCTAGTATAAATTGTATGATGTCATGGCCTACACTTTTCCTTTCTATTTGTGCAATTCCATAATTTGTGATGACAATTCCTGTATTGAAATATTATTTTCAGCAACATATTTCTCCATCTCTTTTTTGACCTCATCCCAGGACTCCATGTTTTAAAAATTTTCTATCAATGGAATACTTTCATGTTGACATTTTATTGTAGATTTCCCATTCTCTCTAAGCTTTGTTCCAATTATGTTGAGTGGATCATACTGCCAGTGACTGTCAACATCAAAGCAAAAAATTGAAAAAAAGGCTTGTGCCACTTTGAATCCTCTTCTCTCAAATGTGAACCCTCCAAATGAGAAAGGCAAGGAAGGAAATATCATTTTCTTTTGCTAAGCATTTAAGAGTACATATGTGCTCTCCATCTTTCGTACATATTCCAATGCAAATACCCTCTCTATTACATGTATTGGAAGTTTTTAGGGTTCTACCACTGAACCGTAAAACCTTAACATAATGTACTCTTCCATTAAGTACCAGTCAACCATTTGTATTTGAATTTTGAGTTGAATGAAATCTCTACAAGTAATAGGAAATCTAGGCATTGGAGTGCCTTTAGTTTTATGGTACATTGGTGTCAAAAAGAAGTCTACAAAATTGTTGTAGTTTCTTCTATTATCAATCATCCTTATTTGAGGTGTCCATTCTTATATTAGATTTTGGCCTTGACTGCATAGCTTATTTGTCTAAAATATTGCATGATGCTTTGATAAGAGAAGATAGAAAAAGTAAGTTGTGAATCTAAATGTCTTCTTTGAACCTCTTTTAATCATTAGTAATTGTTCTTCCATGCAACGAACAATGTGCTCAATAAAATGATATTTTACTGGTTCTTTTTCAAAATGAATATGTAAAAGCATTTCAAGAATGGTGGCATCCACTTGTTTGTTACTATCCAATCCAAAACAAAATGCTAGCAATGAAATAATGTCCTATGCCCATGGCACAAAAATATCATAATCATAAGGAGGCTTATGATCTGGACTCAAACTAGAACTGCTTGTTATTCCTCTGATATAAGAATCTCTATCTGTTGCATCTAATTTATCATAATCATCTGCCAGCTTTCCCAAGTTAATGTGCACATTTGATTTTTGTTGTTCAAACCCTAGGTTCAACAAACTAGAAAATTCACTCTCGGTTATGGACAAAATTTCCTCCTAAGTATTTTTATTCACAACTGCTTTTATATTTTCATCATAATTTTCAGCACAGACCATGACAATTTCTAGGCAAGGGAATACTTGAGGTAACGCCATGTGTCCCAACGCAACATCCCATGCTACAATTTTATTTGTAGTTGCATTTATCATGGGGTTAAATGAATTAAATTTTAAACCCTTATTTGGATTGTTCCACTTGTTTTCAAGTGAAATTATAATTTCCATTATTTCCTTATTTCCATGAATAACAAGATCATAAATATCATGGAATAAATCAGTGAACCTGGTGTTTTAAGAAGATTGTGGAATTCTATTATCTGACTTGGCCTTTTACTCACTAGTACATTTGACCTAGTTTTTCTACCAAAATTTTTGGCCAAAAAATAAGAAAGTTTTGCTTGGTCGGATTATAGAAGGGAAACTTTTTTTTTTTCAAACTTATGTTCGTGTTTGTCAAAATAGCAAAAAATTATGTGGTGGTCAAAATTTTGACAAACACAGGCATAACTTTAAAAAAAGGTGAATTTGATTTCTCATTTCATTATTTCATTTGCGAAAAAAAGAAGGGTAGCACGAGCGCGAAGGAGATACATCCCAACTATTTAATTTACTAGATCGTGGGGTAGCAATAGGAGCTTGAGCTCAATCTTTAGATAAGGTAAGTGGTAGAGGATTATTAATTCATGCATTCTTCTTTTCTTTTCTATGTATTGAACAAGGGCTTCCTTAAATGTTCTTATTTCTGGATGTTTAATATAATGAAGGGTTTGAGATCTTGTGTCTATCTGTGGTTTTATGCATAGGATTATGGCATTTGGATTTACACCTGCCAAATGCATTTGTTTGAAAGCTTCTAAAGCATTTTCAACATATCCATTTTGTGCATATCCTCCAATCATTGCAGTCAATGAAACCACATTTCTTTGAGTTATTTTGTCAAACAGTTTACGTGCTTTGGCCATGGTTCCACATTTTGCATACATGTCTCCTAGGGAACTTGCAACTACAACATCTGAAAAAACCCCCCTTCCATTATCCTTTGATATTTCATGGCCATCTACTACCATGCCCAGCACCACGCATAATCCTACAGCCAATCCTATAATCTCCTCTAATACCATGTTTGTCAAACTATAATTGTCTTGTCCAATCGTGAGATTGGAATAGATTATCTTCAAAGCAGGATTGAATTAAAGAAAAACCAAACATTCTGAGTACATTTTACTATCATACCCTGACTATTGTGAAGTAGATAGATGGATTAGTTATTGCTGCAAGTTCATTTTATGCATCATTTTATTAGAATTCAATTCACTGGTTTGGGACAGTCATTTTTTGTTGTAACTTTGTTGAGATCCCGAACTCTCTAACAAACCAACTCGAGAAACCTTTTAGTCAACTCTTTCATGGAGATGGATCCTTGAACTACATTTCTTTTTCCATTAGGAATTAATTCCAATGGCCGAGAACCAAGGGGAGGCTGTGTATTTTAATTTAAATGCTCAGATTTTGAAAGTAGTTGTGCTGCTTTAGGATTGATTCCCTAGGTTAGATATATTTTATGTATTTAGCTAGAGTGAAAGGAAGACATGTTTACCATAGTGTAGCAAAAGGAACTTGAATTTGTTTCGCAGTTGAATTCTAGGGTCTTGGTGACAGTGAAGACTTCTTGGTGTTATAACCCACTATAAGTGCCCACCATTTGATCATTCTAGATTGACCCTAATCTAACTTGATCAATTAGATTAGAGTGTCTCTATGATAGTCAATAGTGTTAGAGAAGTGTCATTAAAATTACTAAGAAGGTCTTGCTTCACAAAGTAGAAGACAGTCTATTTTATGAAGAAAGATCTGGACCCAAACTATTTACCAATTGTAAGAAGAAATATTGTTGCAAGTTAAAACCAGGAATAGGAAAAACTTGGGATACTTCAAGTTTGAGTGACTGTGAATGTTTTATTAATTAAGTTATAACCAAAAGTGTAAAATAGATTGTAATGATTTGTTGGCACCTAGTGAAGTTATAATAAGAAATTGTAACAAATTGTGATTTGTTGAAACCTGTGGAAGAGGAAGTGATACTTGGAGACTTTGCCATTCTAGTTAAGGAGATTAGTGGTTGAAAGAGACATTCCATACTTGGAAGAATTCTAGGACTAAGGAGTTGATAGAGTTGGTTGGAACCATTGTTCATGGTTTGAATCAACATTATTATTTAGTTGTGATAGTGGGTTGGGCTTATTCAAGCTTCAGTTGTTACCACTCTGCATCATAGTTTGAGAGATCATTTGTTTTTTAATAATCCTACAGAAAAATATAATTAATTCTTGTCTTGCACTTAAGTAGGAGAGATCATTACTGAGGCCAAACTTATACTTTACCACAATGGGTGCAAACCAATAGTTTTTCCCTATGTGCTTGCAATCTTGCATTACCTATCCACTAAAACTTTTTAGCATTTTTTTGTAACATGAACTAGCAATTGTAATGGCCAAGTAACACTTAATCTAAAATTTGTATTTGTTTTGTATGATCACTTATTTTTTTAGGCTCTTTAAAGTTTGAATCCATGATCACATTTCTTAACAAACCTTGAATTAGGGCCTTATGAGTAAGAACAATTAGAATTATACCAATCTTCAACATTTTATCTTGTAATTAGTATTCCCTTTGACAATTACCTTGATGGCAATGTCCATCAATTAGTGAATTATAAATAGCATGGTCAATAATGGAACCTTCTTCTACCATTCTCTCCAAAACACATTCCTCTTTTCATAAATTTCCTTCCTTATAGAATCCATCAAATAAATCTTTCCAGATATAACTATCTAGGGAAAGACCACATATGATCATCTCTTGTACAAGTTCATCTGCTTCAAAAATCTTCTTGATCTTGCAAAGTGCATCAGTAAGTGTCTTGTAAACAACTAAATCAGGTCCAAGACATTTTCCTCTCATTTCATATTTCAATTTGTGATCTTTCTCCATATTGCCTCTCTTACAATGTCCATCAATTAGCACAACATACATATCTCTACCAAGATCCATCCCTTTCCCTACTTTCTTCCTCAAGAGCTCATCAACTACGTCAAATCTATCATGTTTGCAAAGGTATTCACATGTCAAGGCTACATCATGAGTTGAAAATATAACAAACCCAAAGTCTATATGTTTTATAGTTGCCATGTTCCGTGCTAGCTGAATTTTCTCAATTTTGCCATAATTTTGAATTTTCTCTAATACAATTCTCATCCTAAGTAGATAGAATACCATCAACAAATATAAAATTACCCTACACTTAAGAATATAGTATACCATTCCAATAAGAAATGAATAAATATGAGATATTATAAGTTGAGACTATGTAGCATTATTTCCCTACCAAAAAATTTTGCATCGCAAAAACAAGATTCTATCAAGAAGCGAGCCATAAAATATTAAGTGAGAAACTAGAAATACTAGAATTTAAAAAATCTAGATTGGCATGTGCAAGCTTATAATAAAACACCTACATAGAAGTTTAAACCCATTGTTGAAATAACCATATTGGTTGACTAAAACTAGCTATTGCACTTTGTTCCAAGTACATATTTTGTTACTATATTTTTTTCCACCATTATTTCTGTTGAAGAAATATCATCCATCTTAAATATGTTTAAAATTTTCTTATGTTTAAATCTCTCTGTATTTATTAAAATTGTTTAACTTTGTAATTCTTTAGTGGCATTTGTAGTATAGATGGAAGTGTGAACTTTAAAATCATTCTAAACTTGAAAACATTTAAGATGTAATATTAATATTTTACAGTTGCGATTAGAGGTTGTATGTAATTAATGCTGTGCTCTGGATGTAACCTGTGGGCCCTAGATTTATTACATCTGCCAATTGCATTTGCTTAAAAGTTTTAAAAGCCTTTTCAACAAATCCAGTTTGAATATATCATGCAATCATGGCATTCCATGAGACCTCATTTCTTTGAGGCATTTTGTGAAATAGTTCACATGCCTTGTCTATGCTTCCACTTTTGGCGTACATGTTCACTAGGGCAGTTGCAACCACAACATTTGGAGAATAGCATTCCTTATGCAATGAATGAGGTATGATTTTCATGTGCATACGATTCCTTGAATGATCATAATATTGCATATTTTTAAGTGTATTGAGGATGATTAGTGCATGATATTATTATAGGTCACACCTATTACATATATACAAAACTCTAATGTAATATATATTTACCTTATCAAAAATAAAAATTTAAAAGTTAGTGTGACAATTTTTATTACCTAAATAGTTAATATTCTACCTAGTTGACCAAATGACATAACACTCAAACTCATGGAGGAGATTTTTTACTTTTTTTTTATCTAAACTCAAATAGATCATACACGTCCCCACACTTTTTTTTATCTAAACTCATGGAGGAGATTTTTTAATTTTTTTTTAATGTAAACTATTATTGAAGAAAATGAAATAAACAAAATAGAAAATTATTTTGGTTGATGTTACTCACCGATTCACCAAAGATGCTCTTGCATCAAGTGTTTTGTTGGTTTAGTCATACACTATAGCTAATTCAACCTACTCAAATTAGTCTCAATTATCAAACTAATACTTTCTCTAAAGTCAAGTTTATCCAAGGAAGCTGTTTCTCTAATATATGTGCTCAAAACCTCCTCCTTCAAGATATAATCTTGTTGTATTCTTGAAGCATCTCCACTATTCTAGATGGTACAATCCTACGCTGGTGTTTCGACTGTACCTATGGGATAGTGTACTCCAAAATTGTAGAGAAATTAAGCGTACTCCAAATAAACTACCCTCTACAAAGAACCGACTGGAATCTATTAACCAACCTTCTAACTATCAAATCATTATGCTTTCAAATCAATTACCTATTGGTGTATCCCTTGCGAGGGAGATAAGCCAAACACATAAAGAACATGCACATAAACATGAAAATTAAAAAACTTAAATGGAATACACCAAGAAGTACCAAATGATGAATGCTCAATTGTTGTAATGGAAAAGCAATATCAGAACCATCCATTTCTAGAACTTGGTTTTTCTATAGTCCTAATGTTTTTTCTTATTTCTTGTATGTGCTTGGTGACAGGATTTTGAACATTGTTTCTATAGACGTAATGATTTTTCTTATTTCTTGTCTTTTGTCCCTTTTTTATTTCCTATGTCTGTGCTTCATGACAGGATTTTTTCACCTTCTTTTGATCGTATATTTCATTCACTCTATGTGGAATACTATTTTGTTCACTATTTTATTTCAGCTTGATATTTCTTTCATTTTTCATATACTCAGAGACTACACATGCTGATGAAAAAATGAGCTATTTGATTTAGGTTTACTTTTCATTATTGTAAATGGTTATTATTTCTGATGGTACTCCTTGGTGTATTCCAAATACAAATAATAAATGTAGTAATGATGGTGTGTTGCAATATTGATATAGGCTCAATGACTCTTGTCAAGGTGCCAAACTGTCAATGTGGTGGTGGGCAGTGTTTGTTGAAGACTTCACAGACATAGAAAAACCCTGGATGACAATTTTGGTGCTGCCCAAATAGAAAAAATGTTGCTAATGTGTATATATTTAATGTTTCTAATGTAAAAACTATTCATTATATTATAAGAACTAATGTAGACTGGGAATCACAAGGAAATAATGGCTGCAAATACTTTAGTTGGGTTGATGACAACTCATCTGCATTTAGCTGCCCATCTCCACTTATCCGCGATGAAGGATTTGAGTGAAAAATGTGTCAAGCTAGGGAAAATGCCAAAATTATATTTTTGTGATTCCTTCTCTATATTGTAATCGAATATCTTTGTTGTGACCATATGCAGAGAAGAGCTCAGGAATTAGTCAGTTTAGTATTTTCATATTGTAACTAATATTTTAATATGGATATGGCATAATTTCTATTTGCCTCAAGTGCGCATATATATGGTTTACATCTTTTTTTACAATAATTATTCATGTTTATGGCTCAAGTGAGCCCTAATCTGCTAACAATCACATGATTTAACATATAGTGTTTTCTTGGTTATTCCATTTATTCCTTGATACATCAATTCAACTACACCCACTCCACTTCACGTGGATTTTTTTAAAATAGACTACTAACTCTAATAAACTGACTATAACTACTAACTAACCTTATAAAACAACAACAGCTAAGAATGACTGCTTGCCAACATATGTTGAATACAAGGTCCTTGAGAGATCAATCAATTGTGATGAGTGGATGAGGATGATGAGATGGGGGAAGTGGAGTTGAATCCTGATGAAAAGGAAGCTCCGGCTACAATTAAGAAGAAGAAGAAGATGCTTATCATCAAACACAGATTGAAGAAGAGTATTGTAAAGAGTAGGCCTACCATAAGAACAAGGAATATGGCTTAAACAAAATGGGAAGACATCTTTCTAGCCTGGGCTTGGATCCTTCAACAATTAGCTTGGTAATAAATGAAGTAGATGAGAGCTGAGCAATTAGCTTCACAAGAAAATTCTCCTAAATGAACTATGCGTACCCTAATTCTTTGTGACCCAAAGGATAAATTTGAAACAACAAGGGTAAGGTTAGCCTTACCCTTGTTGTTTCAAATTTATCCTATGGGTACGCACAGAGGGCACAAGAATTGGGGTAAACATAGTGCATTTATGGGATTTTTCTTGGGAAGCTAATTGCTCATATGTCATCTACTTCATTATTATGAAGCTAATTGCCAAAGGATCCAGGCCCAGGCTAGAAAGATGTCTTCCCAAACACATAAAAAATATGCACATAAACACGACAACTGAGAAACATAAATGTAGATTTCACAATAGCTAAGAAACATAATTGTAGGCATCATGGTCACAATTTTTTGGAGAACATAATTAAGTTGTATACCCAGACAATGGAGAGCAACTTCTGCTCCTTTGATTCCAAGTTGACACTGTAGGATCCAAAGACCATATATAAGGAATAAATTTAGAGAGAAGAGGAGAGCCATAATGACCAAAATAATACAGGACAAACCTCAAGTTAAATGAGGCAATTGCAAACATTTTAATAGATTTTTATTATTAAATAATTAAATTTGCATATACTAACTACTTTTCTAAGTCCTCTCATTACATGATTTATTATTGTAAGCCCCCTCTAACTTATGCATCTAGAAAATGAAACTACAACCTATTGGGATTGAGACAAACCTTATAGAACATAAACAACTAGGAAGGATCGCTTGCCAACATCTATTGAATACATTTGTTGCTCATGAATACAAGGTTGTCCAATAGATGTATTCAATAGATGTTGGAAAATGATCCTTCCTAGCTGCTATTTTTCTATAAGGTTTGTCTCAATCCCAATAGGTTGTAGTTTCATTTTCTAGATTCATAAGTTAGAGGGGCTTACAATAATAAATCATGTAATGAGGGTTCTTAGAACACTAGTATGTGCAAATTTCATTATTTAATAATAAAATTCTATTAAAATGTTTGCATTTGCCTCATTTAACTTGAGGTTTGTCCTATATTATTTTTTTCATTATGGCCCTCCTCCGCTCTCTAAATTTATTCCTTATCTATGGTCTTTGGATCTCACAGTGTCAACTTGGAATCAAAGATGGACTAAAGAGATCGACTATAGTCACGGAGTCTCTAGATAAAAAATGTAGTGATTGCTTAATCTCGTAATGGATTTATAAAGTGGATAATATTTCAGCGACTACGAGAAGTCCTCTTAGTCGCCAGGTCTCACAATCATTTTAAAGGTGCCAATATTGTTAAGCGATTGCGAGACCTTTTCTTCAGTCGCTAGGTCTCTGAATATTTGAATTTAAAAATTTTTAGAGCTATGACTAGTGAATTGAAGCCTTGTTCATGTTGAGTAATGGTAGAAGTGACATCTTTTGGTGTCAGACATGGTGGCACATTCAATTCTGCAGAATAAAACTATTAGAGGTCACTCATTTGAAAGTTATGAAGCATATTGAAGAGTACAGAGTGCTAGGTTTTCAGAGCTTTCTAGAATTACAGTGTGACCAATGATCTTGTAGAGAATTTTTAGAATTTCAGTCAGAATGAGTCAAGCAGCAGCAGGCAGAGCTTCTACCAGCCGAGGGTCTAAGGAAAAAGTAAAGGAAAGTTTTTCAGATGAGTTCCTTACCCTCTTGCCTAGGTCATCTCAAAATAAAAAGGTTAGTGATGATTATTTGATGGATGAATTATCTTACTACAGAGATGCCAGGACTCCTGATGTAATAGGTATGTGTATATTTGGATATTTTTATAAGAACTGTGACAGTGCAATACCAGTCTCAAACCCTTGGACATCAAGGTTGGCTAAATTAATTGTTCCTGAGGTCTTTTTATATGTAGACACATTGCTTATGCTATCTCAATAGTATGATCCCCTATCTAGAACTATTAGAAAAGAGGATGGCTCTCCCCTTGTAACCCTAGACCAGAATTTATTCATGAATGCTTTCAAAATTCAAATCCCTATGGCCATTGAAATAGATTTGCAAGCCCAAGCAAATAGATTTTTTAGAGAGGTTGCATTGGTCTCTAGGGAGATTAAGAGCCATATGTCTAAGGAAAATAGGAACTACATTGCACCCATGGCTGGGTCAACTCCATATTTTTACAAGGATCTCTAGTTTTATATGAAGTACATTACATATGGGATATGCCAGGTCCTGGGAGTTGATGCAAGCCCAGAGAGGATCACCTCTGATATTTTGATGCTAGTTATGGATTCACAAAGTCATTTGGTGAGTCAGGGATATGATTATATTGGATATGTGATAAACATGATGCATGAGGGTTTATTATCTTTGAAAAATTTCACACCTGGTTCTACACCCAAGTTCTTACACTATTCTTTATTGATGCACCTTATTGTGTATTATAATTATAATCTGATAAATGTGGAAGATCTCAAGCCATAAATGATGTGGAATGGACTACCCAACCCAGTGCAGTTTTGGTTAGGAATTTGGAGCCCTTCTTGTCCTAGGAGGGATTTTGGTGCTTTTGAAAATTGGATTATGTACCCTATTCTCTGGAGTTTGGGAGTCAATTGCTCAAGGTTATCCACCAAGGTCTTGTAGTTGGTAAGACCCCAACAATTAATTGATAAGTGGACCAAGGGTCACAATTGGGGAGACATTTTTTATGAGAAGGGTTATACAATGATTAGGGTTTATGGGTGCCCTCAGCCTCTCCATCTGGTTCCATTTTTTGTCCCACCAAGGATTACATTTTTAGAGTTTATCTAGCAACTCATGCTGATAGATAAAGAACATTTGGCTCCCCATTGGAAAGGGACTTTCACACCTCAGCACTTCAAAGTGCACTATCTTACAATTGGGAAGGGAGCTTTCAGTAAGGTAAATGATTGGTTAGAAAAATATAGGATGTTTGCAGCACCATATAGATATGTGGATACATAAGGTTTCATAGTTGCTGCTAGGAGATATTAAATGCTTGCCATTCCTTTTAATAAGTAGCATGAGGAATATCCAAAGGAAGATGTGATCAGAAACATCATTGAGGATGATGAGGTAGAGAAAAGAGTACAACAATTAGATTGATTATTGAAAATTGAGAAACAATTAAAAGAAAAAGGGTTGGTATTTGGGGGTTTCTTTCCCACTTTGCCTTACCTTCAGAGACTTGATGAGATGATGGCTCAATTTGACACATTGGTAGAATCCATGAAGAATCAAATTGATGATACTAATAAGGGCAAAAAGGCCCACTCTAATTTTGAATGTGAATAAGATAGTGATGTTGGCTACCCAATATATAGCGCACCCCCTATGGAGCAACCAATGGTTACAGGGATTGAAGAAGGAAATGAGGCCATTGACCTTAGTAAGTTACCCAGCTTTGATGATACCACTGAGCCCCTATAGAAGAAGAGAAGGTTAATGGCTGGAGAGCCATCAAAGAAGAAGAAGAAAGAAAGAGTAAGTGCCCTCTACACAGGAACTAGCTTTCATCATCATGAAATATGGAAGGCAATTAGAGAGGCCAAAAGACAACAGAGGTATGAGACTGAAGATGTAGAGTTGCCTCTAGCTTTTGGCCAAGATGAAAGAATAATTGAGCAGGATGCATTCCTGAATGATGACAATTTTGTCAATTCAGATGAATTCAAAAGCTTTTTGATCTGGCACAAGCAACAACAGCTTGCATCTAATGTGCAAATAACTAAAGAGGGTCAAATGCCTGATGAGGTAGTACAAAAATTAAAAGAATATGACCCAGAGGCTGAAAGCTTTACTCTTGATGAGGCCAGGAAATTAGTTAGACAAAGCAACATGCTACTTGTGCCTAGATGGAGTTTGTATTCTGATTTTATAATAGATCAAATAAAGAGATAGGAGGATGTCACTCTATCTTCAGAGACCCAAGTAGGGGATATAATCAAGGGATTTGGGTATAGCCAAAAGAATCAGGCATTAGCCATGTGGATTCTTTACCCTAAAGACAAGAAGCCACACATTTTGAATGTAAAAGAGTAGATGGAAGGAGACAAGATTGTGTGGTCTATCCACAATACTAGGGACCTTGAGATATCTCAAGTTTTGACCCAATTTGCCAAATTGAATGAAAATAAGACAAAGTAGTTGTCTGAAAGGTATGGTGCTCTTTTAAGTGATTACAGTGCCCTTATAAAGGATAGGGATTTACAGATTATAAAGGTAACAACATTAGAAAAGAATGTAGAGGAGCTGCAACTACAAATTATCAATACTCCTGTAGTAGCTCCTGCACCTCCTGAGCACCTTGCATTGATTGAGGCACACAGAATGATAGAAGAGGAGGTGGCTGCAGAGTTAAAGAAGATAAATGATGAAAATAATGAGGCTATATTATAGGCCCTATTGAGTATTTTGCAGCACAAAATGAATACAATTAAGGATAAGTTTGATTTAGTCTTTAATGCTTATGGAAAATTGCCTGAATTGCAAAAGGAGGTCAATAATTATGTGCAAATTTTGAGTGGATTTCATACAGTGTGGTTTGTCAGAGCACCACTTTTTAAAAGATTGATTTTTTCTCAATCTTTGGGGAGTGACATACCGGAGATAGTTGTAAGAGTTGGTGAGGAGATTGACAAAATTAAACCCATATTACCACTTTTTAAGGGTAAGGCAAATCTGATTGAGGCTAAGATAGCCATGCTCAGCTCCTATTCCAACAAATTCATCCCCTCAATTTTGAGTACAGATAGAGTCATAAAGAGCCTTGATCAGTGGAGTTTGGATGCTGATCTTTTGTTTCCTAGGAAAGAGGCATTTTTAGGTGAAGATAATAATGTTGATTTAGAAAGATTCAACAAAACCCTAGATGAAGCTATTAAGGCAGAGACAGATCTCACCAAATTTGTAATAGATGTCAAAGTAATTACAGATGCCAGGTGGGAGAGACAAAAGGCACAATTACAACTTGTCCAGGACTTTAATTGGTTGTCAGATGAAGAAGTAACTGCATGGGATGAACTGACAAAGCCCAAAAAAGTTAGATCTACCACAACTGACTTAGACATTTTGGATGAAGAATGAGAAGGACATCCGACACACCTGACACTTGATCTTAGAATACATGGATGATAAGCTATCATTTAAGAATGGTGTAGGTTAGCCTAAAATGGTGGTCACCATATCTCATTAAACTCAAGGAGCTATCATAAATGCTTGCAGTTGAAGGTGTCAGTTTTCAAGCGGCCAAGGATGTACAATAGTCCAAGGAAGTTTTGTCTTTCTACTGCCTAAGGACTAGTTGTATCTTATTTTTAATTTTTGTCTCTTATGCTTTTAGGGTTAGGTTTTTCAACCATCCAAAGCTTGTTGCATTCCCACTCATAAGGGAATTCCAAGGTGGTTGAGATATATATAGAGTTGAAGACTCATTTTTGGAGGGGTCAAAAAAGATATAGAAAATTTGAACAGAATTGCTTTGGAGCAAACTTCCAGGTTTTGTGTCTGGTCTTCTGAGTAAAGGAAGTGTGAATGTAATTGGCAAGTTGGTTTTAATACAAATACACTGCAACTTCTACCATATACTATTGTTGTCTCTCTACCTTTATATTGTACTCTTGTATGTTTTACATGTTAGGCATTTAAAATATACCAGTTGTAAAGCAACTTGCTTGATTGATTTATGAGTTTCTTTCAAGGAAAGAATTAAAAGTTCTCATAGTTCATCTTGAAGAGTAGATATATCTATATAGATTGTTGATGATAACAGTGTTTGGTTAATAGAATAGTTTGTAAGGCAATCTATTTGGATTTGTGGCTGGTATGCAAGGCATACTGTTGTATTTCTTTTAAAATTATCTAGTTGATTTGCATTTAGATTTCTTTTGCCCATTAGATAAGGCACTGGTTTGGTGTTTGTTTCTTATGGTTTTATCTTTCATAGATCTTTAGAGAAAAAATTGAAACTTTCACATCATTTACCATCTCATTTTTTATTTCATGTTTATTGCACAAAATAGATAGGACTGTACCTAAAGACACACAGTTCATAGTTTTTGATTCCTTGAAGAGAGAATCATTTAGGTTGTCACTCCTTAAAAGGAAGAATGATGAGAATCCTTAAATCACTGAGCTTTTCTTTATTTACAATCATGTTTTGCCTGGTTAAACTCTACATCAAATTGATCATGGTCATAAGCAGAGTATTCTATAGATTGATGCACTAATAAGAATTAAAAGCAGATCAGTGTCCACTCAAATAAACACTGTGTAATAAGTTATAATTAAAAGGTAATACCTTCCTGAGTATGTGGAGCTAAAAAATGAAGGAGGATCTTATGCAATCCTCAGTAATTAGGTCTTTCTCTTATTTGAATCAGCCTCAAGAAGCCTAAATTCAAAGTCAGTTTGATCCTACAAGAAAAATCCCTAATAGACCCCTTATGACCCTTTACGACTATTTACGATCCCTAATAATACATCTTAGAGGTCTTAAAATGTCGTAAAGGGTCATAAGAGGCTCCTAGGAGGGGCTAGATGAGCTTCCACCTTCACGTGGTTGGCCCTGTTAAGTAGAGAATGTTATACTCTTCTTGAAACAAAGAGAAGCTCAATAATTTAAGGTCTCAGTCCATGGAAAAATTAAATTAGACATACTATCCAAATTGGTACATTGATGAGAATTAATAATGGGCCGGAGTTTTTAGATTTTGAGATGTATATGCATTAGAGGCCAGAAGGGATTTTTGTGGAGATTTTCTAGATATGGAGATTTTCTATAGTGGCTATTTACATATGAGGGTTCCCAGATTGAGTACCACTATGGAGATGATGATTCAGTAACCTACTTCTATAAAACCTTCACAAATATGTCCTCTTAACAATTATGTGCATATTAACTAGGTATACAACTCAATTATTGGTTATTGAAAGGACATTGTGCACTCGAGTAGTTTAAACTAATCCTTTGGTAGTTATTCTTTCTTGTAACTTGCCTTAATCGATGTGCATATATTTGAGAGCAATCTTTTCCATGGTTTTTCCATTTACAAGTTGTTGCGGTGAGAAGTATCACCAAGAAATGGGAATGATAAAGTGGAAATGGAGGGTGGTGGAGAGTGATAGTTTGAGAAAGCCTTTCCCAAACTCTCCCACAACCCATTCACTCCTCACAGCATCCCCCTCTTTCTCATCGCCTGACACATCAACCCCACAAACAAGAAGGAAAATGGCCAACTGGCTAATAAATTGGGAGATTGGTTTTAGATATAATCTTTAAGTATTATTTTTGGCATAGTTGTAGATTGCTTAGTCATCTCCTATGAATGCCATTGAAATATTATGAGGCTTATTCTTTCTATCTTTAGAAGTGGAAAGTTTTATTGAAAGGTTAATGACCTCGAGAAAGAACATGTTTGTGTGAAATAAGACAGAAAATGTGTAACTGTTTGTAAACAGTAAACAACAATGACATAATATTGTTGTTCTTAATTTGATAATATATATATATATATATATATATATATATATATATATATATTTAAAAAATTAAATTTTCAATCTCTTTTTCGATGAAAAAAGAATAGACATATCAACAAGAGCGCTATATGTTCAACGTTTATTCTGATGATTTGTAGTCACAATTTTGACGACCATTGATGACGCTTTTGACCAACATTGGTCGCAGAGATAAATGTTATAGCAACAATTCTTCCAAGTTGAAGCAATTATGTCAACATCATTTTCATTGATAATTCAACCATTATTGACATTACACTTTTGACAAAGATTTGACATGTCATATTATCGATGAGAAAACTTTGACGACCACTATGGTCGATTGGTCAACCAATTGGCATCTAATAATTGACTAAACCTCATCGAAATACAAGCTAAAATTTACTAGTGACTCATAGTCTTATTCTTGATATTTGTTTTACCCATTGTGGTAAGTTGGTAACTGGTATCACTATTTACTCATAGGAAAATTCAAATATTTATTCACAACTACAAGCCTACAATTTATGGGTGTGATTCAAAATTAAACCCAAACAAGCTAATATTTTTTATATAGTATAAACAGTAAAGTTGTAAATCAAAAGATTTGAAAATTTTAAAATGTGGGACGTAGGTGTTCAGGACTTTAGTAGTTGCCCATTACCCTTAGTTTTGATTTTTTTAAATTATGAATGGGAAGAGAGCTGAGAGACTTTGTTTCTTTCCTCGAACCTCAATCCTCAACCTAGAAATTTAGAATCCATAACCCCTTTCTAAATCTGCAGACTACTTATACTTATAAATGAAAAATTAGATTGGAAACTTAAAGCACAAAAATTGTACAATCTACAGTCGTCACACTTGTCACTGACCATGTGAGTGGACATGTGACATGAATCTGGAATGGGTTTGTAAAAATGGGTTTTCTTTTCCCTCTTGGCCTAAAATATAGCTTTGGTCGTCGATCTACAATCATCCAACGGTCATAATGTCATTGTTAGTCACTATCTAGTATGTTGGCCCCGTGGGTCCCATTAACTCATCTAGTCACCTGACAGCTGACTCACCTCACGAGTTAGATGTGTCATGCCCATCATTAAATGACATTGTTGGTAGACGGATTTGAAAAGATGGGGTTTCTTTTCCCTTTCGGCTTGAAATACAACTTTGGTCATTGATCTATAATCATCTAACGGTCATAATGTCATTGTTAGTCACTATTTGGTGAGTGGTATGGTGGCCCCGTGGCCCGTGGGTCCCATTAAATCACCTAGTCACCTGACGACTGACTCACCTCATGAGTCAGACGTGTCACATCATCATCAAATGACATTATTGGTAGACCGTGCGAGACACGTGTCATGATTCTGGAATGGGTTTGAAAAGATGGGGTTTCTTTTCCCTTTCATCTCGAAGTCCATCGTACATCATCGATCTGTGCTCATCCAATTGTAGTTATTTGCAATAGACATTGTTAAATGCTATACTGTTATTTTTTCCTTTATAGATATTAATTAATAATGGATAATAACATTTAAAGTTATTTAATTGAATAGTAACAATTTCAACCAATCAAATTGAAAATGCACTATTTTTTTAATAATATTATAGTCTAATAAATTTCAGAGGTCAGAGTTAAGGTTACTTAGGTTAGTGTTTAGAGATTACGAGATTTTTGTGGTCACTAATTTTCTAGGTCTCCCAAACATGAGTTAAAGTAATATTTTTTATTGATTATATAGTATACTTAAAGTTAAAATGATATTTTTTATTGATTATAACTTTAACATTGATGATTATAATCACATATAATTCTCATACCTTATAATTAGAAAACCATAAATTCTTTCTCTAATCTTATTAATTCATTTGTCCTTCAAATTGATTATATAGTATACTTAAAGTTAAAATGATATTTTTTATTGATTATAACTTTAACATTGTTAATTATAATCACATATAATTCTCATACCTTATAATTAGAAAACCATAAATTCTTTCTCTAACCTTATTAATTCATTTATCCTTCTAAATTTTGTAAATCTTTCATATTAAATGTACAAGTGTGTGAAATTGGAAAAAATGTCATGATAGGTAACATTACCCAAACTTAATGTCAGTGATAAGACATTTCTTTTATTAACTACAACTGTGTACATTGTACAATTGTTACCCAAAAATTTCCTATCATGCAATTTTGGCCACAAGTGAGTCAGAGCCCAGCCTGTGAAGGTGACCCTAGTTTTTCTAGTCTTGGTTCACTTCTTGTCATCTTTTCTCTCCTTGCCTACCTACAGTCTTGTTTTAACTTGCAAAGAAAATCTACAAAGTTTCATGGCCTGTGCCCTTAGCCCCATATCATTTTCCTTATCACCAAGCTCTAGTTTTGATTGCATGTGCTAAATCGAAGAGACCTAGGAGATATTCAGGCTTGAAGGTCTACGGGAAATAGCTTTTTTATGTTGGGGGGGTTTCATAAAAGTTGTCTCAGTAAAAAATCCCCAATGTTTGCTACCTCTTCGTTACCTTTTTGTTGAGGTCTGAAAACCCTCATTATTTTTGACCTTTCACCTCTTCGCAGCTAGTCTCTGACATCAGTATTTCCTATGTGCGTTGTTACGACCAAGCAGGGCCAAGTTCTTCAAGGATACATTTACTTGGCCTTTTTTTTTCGGTGGTGAGGTACTCTTCATTTGGTGACCTAGTGTTTTCTTTAGTCGTGTGTTTGTGCAACCCTGGTGGTTAAGTCCTTAGCCTTCGGCAACCTAACGAGTGGTTAGTGCTATGTTTGGCGGTCTCACTTGCTCAGCGGTTAAAATGCAGTAAGATCTAACAATAGAGGAATTTCCACTATGGATAAGTGCTTGATGGTTAATCTTCATAGCCTTATGACAGTAGTTCAATGGAAAGGTGATCTAACAAGTGCGTCTGAGGTGCCAGTGATACAACGGTGCTCATTTTCAGTTGCCCGAAGGGTGGCAATGTGGTAGCTGACAGTAGGCCTAAAATATTTAGGTGGAATGGTAGTGCATTAAGATCTAATGATTGTCGCTTGGTTGCAAGGAATATTCTTTCTCTATGAGATCATGCAAACACCATCCGATTTAGGCTAATAGGGAG
This sequence comes from Chamaecyparis obtusa, assembly GCA_027943335.1. Classification (NCBI taxonomy): domain Eukaryota; kingdom Viridiplantae; phylum Streptophyta; class Pinopsida; order Cupressales; family Cupressaceae; genus Chamaecyparis; species Chamaecyparis obtusa. The sequence goes on from BSBK01000674.1 coordinate 1,116,030, forward strand.
GTAGGTCCACTGCTAGTTTGTATTGATTTGTCTGTTTCCCATTGAGTGAGAGATTGATGATGTGGTCATGGATTTTTCTTGGGCCTGTTGACCATTGTGTTGATTTTTGTGGACCATCCAATGTGCTGGGAAAGAATGTTAAATCAATGGCTATGTTTTGAACTTGATAATTAACCATTGCCAGCTAATATTTTAAATATTTTTGAAGGGTTTTACTAGTGTTTAATCCAATGAGCCATATGTGATAGAGGTAGGTGGATCAGATTCAAACATTCATGATGAGCACAACATACAGAAACAAGTCATGGTGGTGGCATGAGGTTTTCAATTTGCACCGAAGTAGATAGATCAAGGTGGCTTGGCTGCAGATAGTTATGGCAATGGGAAAGACATGTAAGCAGATATCTAATCATCCAAGATATTTCGAGAAGGCATTTATGATGAGAAGGGACAAAGTTAGGGTTTCTATTATTATATAAAAATCTATGTAACCCTAATCAAATTTTTTTTACTTCAAGCCTACGTGCAAAGGAGGATGTATAATTAGTCTTTTGGAGCTTTTAGAGCTTAGAGTTTACAATTGTAAAGGAGAGGTTTTCTTTCTTAAGGAGTTATCTATGGCATTTGTTCTTCCCTCTGTCTCTTACAGTTTGTAATCTTTCATTGATCTATCAGACTTAATAGAGGCCTTCTGTGGCATTTATATTGCCCTCGGGTCTTTCCATGGTCTATATTTCTCTTATTGGGTATGATGTACAAGCTTTGTTAGAGAAATCTTGGAGTTCCAGAGCCCTTATTTCTTTCAACTTATTTGTGTACTATTGTGTCTGATCTGATTTAGGTAGTTTTGTGGATTTTGTTCATCCCCTAGCTATCTTGTCTCATTCCTGTCCCCTTTTGCGGAAGAGAAAGTTTGCTTGCAGGTCATAGTCTGTGTCTTTTGTTTAGCCCTCTCTATGAAACACTTATGCAAGCCTATTTAGAAGGATTGTGTTCCATTAGATCAAAGAGCTTTCATGTTAATTTGGTCAATATATTGTGTTCATTTCATTTTGGTGTATCACCTAGTAGGTAGTTTGCTTTCAATCATTTCCCCTTCAGCATTCCTTCTATCCCTTTTCCTTCAAGATTTTACTTTCCTGTCAAGAAGAAAATTAAGGTGATTATCTAAGAGGAACCAGCCTAGATCCTAGAGGTCTCATCTCAGTTAGCATAGGTACCACAACCTAGAGATGATTCCCATGTTATACTAGGTTATCAAGACTACGAGAGCTTGAACAAGGTGCAAAACTTAGTGTATAACAATTCTGGCATGCCCAGTGGGACAAGTAAATAAGTTCATCTTAAAAAGTTATGCTATCTCTGATATGATGGTAACATATGACAAACCTAGAAGAGGTCATTTTGGTGCATATCTAGTCACTCTAGAAGGTCTACTAGTTTCAAAGATCAAGTGCTGGTATGTTTCAAATCTTTCATATTCAAATTCTAGCTAATTGCATGAGTAGACATGTCAAGCTATTATGGACAGTCAGGTTACTCACCATCCTATTATGAGAATAGTGCTCAATGGGCTAGTCATCAACCATATGAAAATCACCCAAAGCCTACTTTTACCCCAAGCTTCCATAATATACAAGGCTATCAATATGTCTAGTGTGCCACAAATTTATGAGAAGGGGTTCATTTCCAACCAAGTGGTAGAGGGTCTTGTTGATGAGCAACAAATGAGGCAATTTCAAGAAGAGATCAATCATCGAGATGATATTGATTCAACAAGGCTGAGATCATGAATTGTTGAACAAGAGGCTCTTAGGTCTAAGATTCCAAGCTGGAAGACCCACTTGTCTCAAGAGCCTACACATGAAGAGGCTACAAAGCATTCATTTCCAAGATTTAGGGGTATCCCTCAAGATTTTGACCCCTCTCAATTTCACATCCCAAGTTTTAAGGACAAAGGTTCTTTCCAAGAGCCTATACTTGAGATCTAGTCTACCACTATGCAAGAGTAGTCTGTTCAAGAAAATTGTTTATCCCAAGAGACTCCTCTGGTCTCTCAAGATGATGAACTACCATGGCAACTTCAATGGGCTCTACCTCCTAGCTATCAAATGCCAAGTCTTTTCAAAGATACTAGTCTCATATTAGAGAAAGGACCTGTGGTAAATGAGTTTTCATGTGATGAAGAGGAGAGAAAATTTGAGGTATCGGTGCTGAGTGATGACTGTGATGGATTGGGACAATAGGGAAAAGAAATGGGGATTGATGCTCAACCTAGTGTCTTGGTTGAATTGTTTGATGAGTTACCCCTCTTTGTGGATGATGAAGAAGAGACCATGCCATTACCCACAACTAAAGGTCTATTGGAACAATGGGTTCACCACTAGTAGATGATTGATACAAGGGGAGATGCCCTATCTTTATTAGATGAGCTGCCTAGTCTTGTTGAGCAGGATGATAAAGTTATGGTAGAGTTCTTCCAAGAAAAGAGCATAGACAAAAGCCTTGAAGAAGATTATTTTTCTAACATCATAGAGGTCTTTTGTGAAAAATTGAATGATGAATGCCTATTCCCTAAAGTAGAGGTTCGAAGTTGTATGCCTATAGAAGGAGGCCTAGTTTTGGATTGCTCTCTTTTTGAGAGGCTGCTACATGAGCAAGAAATGGAGCCAGTTCCAGATCTTCAGGATGTTGACAACATTGATGAGCTCTTAGCTTGTTTAAAAGAAGGGGATGACATTCCCTTGACTATAGAGGATGACTTAACTTGGCTATCAATTATAAAGGGAATCCATAAAGATAAAGAAGAAACCATCAAGGAAAGTCCTTCCTTCACACTTTCGAGAGGCTTCCCTATTAGATACTTGGCCCAGAAGGATTTTACTAAGGCCTCTCCATATGATAAATTTGAGGAAGGTAAAATTGGTCCTATTTTTGCATAGGTAGTTCTTAACTATTTAACAAATTTTTATATGCCTCATATCTTTGTAGCTATCCTCATATGTCCAATGCAAAATGTCCTAATAAGGAAAGGTAGTTACTTCCACATACCAATGAATGGATTTTTTTGACCAAACTTCTGTACTGGTTAGTTTAGGTTAGGATAGTTTCCCTATTTTTCTATTTTTTTATTTTCTAGGTTAGTTTTCCCTACTCTCCAAGAAGTGCTCATGCACATTTTTTGTTCCTCTTGGTTTTGAGTCTATCTCTCTATCAAGAAGGTCTTTGTGTGAAATTACTTCATGCCCAATGGATTGCATCAGGGTCACTGGTTTCCATGTCTAGCAGGCTGACTTCTACTAGAAATCACCAAAATGTTACCCAAAAATTTCTTATCATACAATTTTGGACACAAGTGAGTCAGAGCCCAACCTGTGAAGGTGACCCTAGTTTTTCTAGTCTTGGTTCACTTCCTGTCATCTTTTCTCTCCTTGCATGCCTATAGTCTACTTTTAACTTGTGAAGAAAATATAGAAAGTTTCATGGCTTGCACCCTTAGCCCCATATCATTTTCCTTAGCACCAAGCTCCAATTTTGATCACATGTGCTAAATCAAAGAGACCTAGGAGATATTCAAGCTTGAAGGTCTATGGGAAATAGCTTTTTTATGTTGGGGGGTTTCATAAAAGTTGTCTCAATCAAAAATCCCCAATGTTTTCTACCTTTTCGTTACCTTTTTGTCAAGGTTTGAAAACCCTGGTTATTTTTGACCTCTCACCTCTTCGCAGCTAGTCTCTGACATCAGCATTTCCTATGTGCACTTTTGTGACCAAGTGGGGCCTAGTTCTTTAAGGATGCAATAGCTTGGTCTCTTGTTTCTGGTAGTGAGGTAATATTCATTCAACAACCTAGTGTTTTCTTTAGTCATGTGTTCGTGCAACCCTAGCAGTTAAGTCCTTAACCTTTGACGACCTGACGAGCAATTAGTATTATTTTTGGCAGTCTCAGTTGTTTAGTAGTTAAAATGAAGTAAGATCTAATGGTTGTCCCACTGTCACTATGGATAAGTGCTCAATGGTTAATCTTCATGGCCTTGTGACAACCGTTCAATGGAAAGGTGATCTGAGAAGTGGGTCTGAGGTGCCAGTCATACGATGGTGCTCATTTCTAGTTGGCCGACTGGTGGTCCCATGGCAGCTGACAGTAGGCCTGAAATATTTTGTTGGAATGGCAGTGCAGTAAGATCTAATGATTGTTGCTTGGTTGCAAGGAATATTCTTTCTCTATGCGATCATGCGACCACGATCTGATTTAGGCCAATAGGGAGGTGCGTCTACTACCAGTTTGTGTTGATTTGTTTTTTTCCTATTCAGCGAGAGCTTGATGATGTGGCCATGGAATTTTCTTGGGCCTATTGATCGTTGTGTTGATTTTTGAGGACCATCTGATGTGGTGGGAAAGAATGTTAAATTGACGGTCGTATTTTGAACTTGATAATTAATCATTGCTAGTCGGTATTTTAAATATTTCTATACGGTTTTACCAGTGTTTGATCCAGTGATCCCTATGTGACAAAGGTAGGTGGATTAGATTTGAACATTCATGATGAGCCCAACTTATAGAAACAATTCATGGTGGTGGCGTGAGGTTATCAATTTTTAATGAAGTAGATAGATCAAGGTGGCTTGTCTGCAGATAGTTATGGCAATGGGAAAGACATGCAAGAAGATATCTGATCATCCAAGATATTTCAAGAAGGCATTTATGATCAGAAGTGACAAAGTTAGGGTTTTTATTATTATATAAAAATCTATGTAACACTAATCATATTTTTTTTACTCCAAGCTTGCGTGCAAAGGAGGATGTATATATTAGTCTTTTGGAGCTTTTAGAGCTCAGAGTTTACAATTGTAAAGGAGAGGTTTTATTTCTTAAGGAGTTATCTATGGCATTTGTTCTTCCCTCTGCGTCTTACAGTTTTTAATCTTTCATTGATCTATCAGACTTAATAGAGGCCTTCCAAGGCATTTATTCTACCCTCAAGTCTTTCCCTTTACTGTATATCTCTTATTCAGTATGATATATTGGCTTTGTTAGAGAAATCTTGGAGTTCTAGAGCCCTTCTTTCTTTCAACTTATTTGTGTACTATTGTGTTTGATCTGATTTAGGTAGTTTTGTGGATTTTGTTCATCCCCTAGCTATCTTATCTCATTCCTATCCCCTTTTGCTAAAGAGAACATTTTCTTATAGGTCACAGTTCGTGTCTTTTGTCCAGGCCTCTCTATGAAACACTTATGAAAGCCTATTTAGAAGGATTGTGTTCCATTAGATCTGAGAGCTTTCATGCTAATTTGGTCAATATATTGTGTTCATTTCATTTCAGTGTATCACCTAGTAGGTAGTTTGCTTTCAGTCATTTCCCTTTCAGCATTCCTTCTATCCCTTTTCCCTCAAGAGTTTACTTTCTTGTCAAGAAGAAAATTAAGGTGATTATCCAAGAGGAACCATCCTAGAACCTAGAGGTCTCATCTTGGTTAGCATAGGTCCCACAACCTAGAGATGATTCCCATGTTATACTAGGTTATCAAGACTACAAGAGCTTGAATAGGGTGCAAAACTTAGTGTATAATAATTCTGGCATGCCTAGTAGGACAAGTAAAGAAGTTCATCTTAAAAATTTATGCTATCTCTGATATGCTAGTGACATACTACAGACCTAGAAGAGGTCATTTTGTTGCATATCTAGTGAATCTGGAAGGTCTACTGGTTTCAAAGATCAAGTGTTGGTATGTTTCAAATATTTCATATTCAAATTCCAACTAATTGCATGAGTAGACATGTCAAGCTATTATGGACAGTCGGGTTACTCACCATCCTATTATGAGAATAGTGCTCAATGGGCTAGTCATCAACCATATGAAAATCACCCAAAGCCTGCTTTCACCCCAAGCTTCCATACTATACAAGGCTATTAATATATCTAGTATGCCCCAAATGGTTATGCCCTCGTACAAGATTATGAGCAGGCCCTCCAACAAGAGGGATCATGGGCACAAAGGGCATAATGAGAGATGAAAGTGCAGCTACCTCATCATGCTTTCCACCCACCCACCCCTTCTTAGCCTAATTGGAAATAGACTCAGAGCTTGGACTTCATGAAAGAGAAAGAAAAGATAAAGAATCTGTTGCTTGATATGATTAGGCAGGTGTCTGAGATTAGGGAGCAGTGAGAAATGGAAGCACAAATTTATGAGTAGGGGTTCATTTCCAACCAAGTGGTAGATGCTCTTGTTGATGAGAAACAAATGAGGCAATTTCAAGAAGAGATCAATCATCAAGCTGATATTTAGTGAGCAAGGCCGAGATCAAGAATTTCTCAACAAGAGGCTCTTAGGCCTATGATCCCAAGCTAGAAGACCCACTTGTCTCAAGAGCCTACACATGAAGATCCTACAAAGCATTCATTTCCAAACTTTAGGGGTATCCATCAAGAGTTTGAGCCCTCTTAATTGCACATCCCAAGTTTTAAGGAAAAAGGTTCTTTCCAAGAGCCTATACTTGAGATCTAGTCTACCACTCTACAAGAGCAGTCTGTTCAAGAAAATTGTTTATCCCAAGAGACCCCTCTGGTCTCTCAAGATGATGAACTACAATGGAAACTTCAATGGACTCTACCTCCTTGCTATTAAATTCCAAGTCTTTTCAAAGATACTAATTTAGTATTAGAGGAAGGACATGTGGTAAATGCGCTTTCATTTGATGAGGAGTGAAAATTTGAGGTATTAGTGCTGAGTGATGACTGTGATGGATTGGGACAGTAGGGAGAAGAAATGGAGATTGATGCTCAACCTAGTGTCTTGGTTGCATTGTTTGATGAGTTACCCCTCTTTATGGATGATGAAGAAGAGACTATGTCATTACCCATAGGTGAAGGTCTATCAAAACAATGGGTTCACCATCAACAGATGATTGATACAAGGGGAGATGCCTTGTCTTTATTAGATGAGCTGCCTAGTCTTGTTGAGAAGGATGATAAAGTTATGGAAGAGTTCTTCCAAGAAAAGAGCATAGAAAAAATCCTTGAAGAAGATTATTTTTCTAACATTATAGAGGTCTTTTGTGACAAATTGAATGATAAATGCCTATTCCCTAGACTAGAGGTTCAACATTGTACGCTTGTAGAAGGAGGCCTAGTTTTGGATTTCTCTCTTTCTTAGACGCTGCTACATGAGCAAGAAATGGAGCCAGTTCTAGATCTTCAGGATGTTGACAACTATGATGAGCTCTTAGCCTATTTAAAAGAAGGAGATGAAATTCCCCTAACTATAGAGGATGAGTTAACTTGGATATCCATAATAAAGGGAAACCATTAAGATAAAGAAGAAACCATTGAGAAAAGTACCACCTTCAAACTTTCGAGAGGCTACCCTATCAGATACTTGGCCTAGAAGGAGTTTACTAAGGCCTCTCCATATGATTGATTTGAGGAAGGTAAAATTGGTCCTACTTTTGCAGAGGCAGTTGTTAACTATTTAATAAATTTTTATATGCCTCATATCTTTGTAGCTATCCTCATATGTCCAATGCAAAATTTCCTAATGAGGAAAGGTAGTTACTTCAACATACCAGTGAATGGCTTTGTTTGACCAAACTTCTATACTAGGTAATTTAGGTTAGGTTAGTTTCCCTATTTTTCTATTTTTTTTTCTTTTGTAGGTTAGTTTTCCCTACTCTCCAAGAAGTGCTCGTGTACATTTTTTGTTCCTCCTAGTTTCAAGTCTATCTCTCTGTCAAGAAGGTTTTTGTGTGAAATGACTTTGTGCCCAATGGACTACATCAAGGTCACTGGTTTCCATGTCTAGCAGGCTCACATCCAACAAAAATTGCCAAAATGTTACCTAAAAATTTCCTATCATACAATTTTGGCCACAAGTGAGTCAGAGCCCAGCCTGTGAAGGTGACCCTAGTTTTTCTAGTCTTGGTTCACTTCCTATCATCTTTTCTCTCCTTGCCTTCCTGCAGTCTTTTTTTAACTTGCGAAGAAAATATACAAAGTTTCATTACTTGTGCCCTTAGCCCCATATCATTTTCCTTATCACCAAGCTCCAATTTTGATCCCATGTGCTAAGTCAAAGAGACCTGGGAGATATTCAGGCTTGAAGTTATGCAGGAAATAGCTTTTTTATGTCGAGAGGTTTCACAAAAGTTGTCTCAGTCAAAAACCCCCAATGTTTTCTACCTCTTCATTACCTTTTTGTCGAGGTCTGAAAACCCTAGTTATTTACGACCTTTGGCCTCTTCGCAGCTAGTCTCTAACATCAACATTTCCTATGTGCACTATTGCGACTAGGTGGGGTCCAGCTCTTCAAGGATGTAGTCACTTGGTCTCTTGTTTCTAGCGGTGAGGTACTTTTCATTCCATGGCCTAGTGTTTTCTTTAGTCACGTGTTCATGTAACCCTGGCGGTTAAGTCCTTAGCCTTCAGTGACTTGACGAGAGGTTAGTGTTATGTCTGGTGGTCTCGATTATTGAGAAGTCAAAATGAAGTAAGATCTAATGGTTGTTGTATTTCCACTATGGATAAGTGCTCGATGGTTAATGTTCATGGTGTGTGTGTCTGAATGTGGACCTCTAAATCAGACACAAACACAACATAGTCATTGCTCAATCATGAGATGGTGCATATGAACATGAATTGTCCATCTCACAACATTGATTGAATCAACCTGTTGCCTCCTATGTAGATGGGGTGTTTAATTACTCTCAGAGTGGAGAGCCAACAACCATAAGACCCATTCTACAATGGAGGATTTTCCAAGAGCTATGAAGATGAGAAAATTGAAATTGAACTAAATGAATGCAATTTAATCTAAGATACTTTGAAAGAAATATGATACTATTCTAAATAGCTTGAAAGAAATATGCAAATTATTCTAAAGAACTTTGAAATAGCAATGATATTAAACTATGAGCATGTAAGCAAATTAATCTATTATAACAATGCAATACTATATTAAATGAGAATTTAAACTAATTGCAAATGAAAAGCTTGAAAATAAAGTGAGACTAAAAATCACTATAATTCAATTACTCTCAAAAATTGCCTCCTCTCGAATGAAGAAAATAGGTCCATTAAATAAGCAAGCCCGGGAAGAGAATGAAAGGGTTCTTGATTTGAAACTCCTGACCCTTCATTTCCATTTGAGACAAAAATGCAAGAATTTCTTAATAAAAAGAATGGAAAATGCCACACAGGTGGCCTTTCGAATATCTTCAATTATTAATTCAAAAGGTGTGTCCATTCGAATATCAAGCAATTATTAATTCCTTTTTATGGGTAATTAGCCAAATGGGGTGAATTTAATTTAATTCTAAGCACTTAGGACTTAGGATTAAATTAATTATCATAGGGGTAATTTAGCTAATTAAATTCAAGGACTTTAGGAATTAATTTTGATATTTGATTAATGCAATTTATGGTCTTTGCAATTGACATCAAGTCAAATTAAGTCAAGTAGGAGAGAGAAAATTTCCTAGGAAACTAGGACTTTGGAGATTTAAAATTGATGAAAATGCACCAAAATTAATTGAATTTAATAGGTGCCAATTTTGGGGTATTACATTTGCCCCTCTTTGAATTGATGTGCGAACAACGCATTGATTCAAAGAATAGTCTGAAGTGATAGATGATGAGAAATTTGGGAGTCTAGGTTAGGTTGCCAAGACACCGAACAGATCAAAGCATGATTTTCTAAAGTCTAAGTTAGATTGTGAAGACAATGGTCTTGAGAGAAGATGAGAATCGAGGTTAGGTTGCCCCAATGCCCAGATCAAGATTCAGATGCAAACTTAGGACTGTCTCCAGAATTAGGGTTAGATTGCCCCAATATGAAGCTCAGCCCTCCGAGACCTGAGTTAGATTGCCTAGATGATAGTCTAAGAGAGATTTCGAGAGCCATCTCCAAAATGAAGCTTGACTCCCAAGAATTAGGGTTAGATTGCCCCAATACCTAAAAGATTTTGAGAACCATCTCCAGAACGAAGATTGATTCCCAAGGATCCGAGTTAGATTTCTCAGATGCCTAAAAGATAGATGACTAGATAACAAGATGCAAGGCATCAAGATACCCCTAGCAATGAGAACTAAAGATTTAGATCAGATTGATTCGAGAATTGATTCGACAAGATTGAAATGATGCAATCATCCTGCCCCCTCGGGAGTGAAATCGAAAGATGGCATAAGAGAGATGATTGACAACAAGAGGTTGCAAAGCAGAGGCAATTAGACTAGATTCGAGAAGCTGCAGAAGAAAATCAGAGCAAAGAAGAGGTCTTGTTGACCAAGTTTGACCATGGTTGACTAGAGTTGACTTTGATGAAAATAGAAAAGATCTTGAGAACATGATGCAAAGATGAGGGTCTGGTAGGAAGATGATGCCAAAAGGCTGACTGCACAAGCGTCTGATCCCAAAGGGTCCCAGAATTTAAAACACAATTTCGAGCTATCTAGAGATGTCAGATTTTGATTTTGATCCGGAAAACTTGTGCAATCATGATGAACTTGGGACGAAAGATGAGAACCTTTGATGAATAGGAAGCAATCAAGAGAGTAACAAGATATTGTCTCAAATGCAAGCTTAGTGTGCAAATGCAAGCTAAAGTAAAATGCAAGCCCTAGGACCTGGTTGTTGGACTCACCATATTTATCATCATCGAGTTCATTTAAGCATGGGATGATCACAAGATGTCATACAATCCTCACTAATATTTCAATTATGAGAATATGAATATGACATAAGTCTTAGATTTGTCTGAATGAGGTGTAAGCATTAAGGCACAAGAGGCCATAATGACCTGAACACCTATTCCTTTTGATTTAGCAAGTTAACATAAGCATCAAAGCAAAATTGCTAGAATGACTTAAATGTCACTTGCAAACAAACATACCAAACACATGAGAGTTCCTTCTTTTTCCAAAGAGTGCTCGTAGTGACCCTTACATTCACTTAGCAAGATGAGCGCTAGCAATTTTACTTGTAGCAGAAAGAAGTCACTCAAAATAGACAAGGAGAAGAACCAACCTCACCAAAGCATCCATATAAAAGGAGTCAAGGTATGCATGGCCATCCAATATGAGATGAAGGCTCTTATAGATAGACACCCCTCTTAGATAGATTCATTGGATCATTGGAACTAAACCAGCAAACAAAAAGTGAAGAAAAGATCATGCCCCCAGTCTTTGCATTTCTCAGTCAAGAAAGATATCATAGATTCGATCAAGGGGAAATGACAAAGAAAGAAAAAAAACAAACAAGCGAAGGAAAAGCTCCTTCAAAGGGACACAAAGTCAGTTTTTAGTTTGTGTTCAAGTGGATTGAAGTCAAATCAGAAGCAAACAACATTCAAAATCTCAATGGCATAGCAACAACAGGTAGATGCAATGAGAACTACTAGTGACCATCATGAGAAACAAAGTCTCAAGAAGATATCAGAGTGTGAACCAAGTATTAGCAGGTGAATGCAGTGAGAACCACCGGTGACCGATACAAGGAAGATTCTCAAAAGAGAGAATAAAATGTGAGTGAAACATCAACATGCAAACGCAGTGAGGACCATTGGTGACTGATGTAAGGAGGAGATCCCAAAAGAGAGAGGTTTGAACAAGAGCTAAGTATCAGTAGGCAGGCATAGTGAGAACCACTGGTGACCGATACATGAGAGATCCTCAAGGAGACAGATCTCAAAAGTAGCTAGGCATCAATAGGCAGAGGCAGTGGGAACCACCGGTGACTGATGCACGAACAAAACTTCTGAAAGTGATAGGACAATGCCCCCTAGACCAAGAAGATGCCCCCAAGCATGAACTAGTTCCAATCCATGAAGAGTCAAGGAAAATCTCAAAGACCACTAAAGGAAAGAGCATGAGCTAGCAAACTAAAGCAGGAAGTGAACTAAAAGCAGGAAACAAACTAAAGTAGGAAAGCGGGAAAGAAGACTAAAGCAGGGAAGCAAAGAGACTAAAGTGTGAAACTAAGAGCCAAGCAATGTTGAGATGAGATGTAGCTTTAGGAAACAAGAGGTGCCTGTTTACCAGGTCTTCACCATCTTGGCAGAGATTCTATTTTTGCTACCATGACATCGGTTTACCAGGTTTTCATCAATGGCACATTTTTCTTCTTTTTCAATTTTTTTTGTACTTTTCTCTTTTTTGATTTTTTTGTATTTTTTATTTTTTCACTTTTTTTGTGTTTTGATTTTTCACTTTTTTTGTTATTTTGTATTTTTTCACTTTTTTTGTATTTTGTATTTTTCACTTTTTTTTGTATTTTTTATTTTTTCACTTTTATTTTTTATTATTATCAAGGCGCCTGTTTACTAGGTTTTCACCAAGATAATAGATACATCAAAGCACCTGTTTACCAGGTTTTCACTAAGATGATCATTTTTTTAGGACATTTTGCAATTTTTAGGATTTTTTACAATATATCATTTTTTTGGATTTTTTCAAGACCAATAAGTATGTACATGAGCATGATAAGAATGTCTCAACTGTAGAATTTCTTCAGATGAAGAGTGTTGATAGGCTCTTTGAGTTGCTCTCCTTCAGTGGTGGAGAGTTGATAAGCACTAGACCTAAATGCTGCAGTAATGACATATGGACCAAGCCAGTTTGGTTCAAATTTGCCTTTCTGAACTCCCTGCTGCTGATTTTTGGGGTTCTCTCTCAGGATGAGATCACCCACTTGGAATTCTCTTTGTCTGACTTTCTTATTATAGGCTTTTGACATTCTCTTTTGATATGCTTGGAGATGATCGAATGCCATCTTCCGACATTCATCAAGTAACTCAAGCTCTTGAAGCTGGGATATTTTGTTATCTTCATTAGTGATGAGGCCCCTCAGAGAGATTCACAATGTCAGAATCTTGACCTCAATAGGTAATACTACCTTTTCTCCATAAACCAGGGCAAAAGGAGTGGCCCCCATTGGTGTTCAGATACTTGTCTTGTAGGCCCACAAGGCCGGATTGATCTAGAGATGCCAATCTCTACCAAATTTATGAACTGTTCAGTGCAAGATTTTTAGAATATTCTTATTAGAAGCCTCTGGCTGTCCATTACCCTAAGGATAATAGATAGATGACCAATGTTGAATAATTCTAAATTTAGTACATAAGTCTGTCAGGTCCTTATTTTTGAATTGTCCCCCATTGTCAGTGATAATAGATGAGGGTATGCCATATCTACAAATGATATAGTTCAATATAAATAGCAATGGTCTTGCCATCAGCTACAGTGAGAGGAACTGCCTCAACCCACTTGGTAAAGTAATCAATAGTTGTGATGATAAACTTGTGCCCTCTTGAAGATGAAGGATGTATTTGACCAACCAAGTCGAAGGCCCATTGCTGAAATGGATAGAAACTGATGAGAGGACTAAGTTCATGAGCATGAGCATGAATTAGGTTCCCATGAAATTGGCATTTCTTGCAAGTCTTAGCATATTGAACAACTTCTTTTTCCATGTCTGGCTAGTAATAGCCAGCTCTAATAAGTTTTTAGGCTAATGTCAAACTGCTAGAATGAGACCCATAGATAGCTTCATGTACCTTGGGTAGCACATGCTTGGACTCATCGGGTTCTTAGCACCTAAGGAGGGTACCATCTAGACCCCATCTATACAAGTCATTTGCTATGAGGACATACCATGAAGCAGTATGAATGAGGTGACACTTTTCATTTTGGGTATAAGTGTCAGGAATGATCTAGTCACGAAGGTAGGAAAAGATATGGTGGTAGTGGGATGAATCATCTCTAATGACTGAATAGATCATCCTAGATTCAAGAATATCATAGGTAGGGTAGTGTAATGCCTCCACCAGGAACTCATGTCTGAAGTCATTTTCCAACATTTGTAACATTGAAGCAAGAGTGGCCATTGTATTAGCTACTTTATTGTCTACCCTTGGAATCTGCTAGAAAGAAATGTGTGCAAAGCATTGTTTAAGATCATCCACCATCCTTTTGTAAGGTATTAGTTTGTCATCTTTAGTTTGGTAGACATCATTGACTTGATTGATGATTAACTATGAGTCTCCAAAGACCTTGAGCTCATCCATGCGCCATTCAAGGGCCATCTTCATGCCATTAATGAGAGCTTCATATTTAGTTATGTTGTTCATTAAGGGAAACAAAATTTTATATGCTTTTGGCAATGAGTATATTTGAGGTGTAACAAACAGAATGCCTGCACCAGATCCCTGCTGAGTGAATGATCCATCAAAGAACATGCTCCAAGATTGATGTGTGAGAAGCATGATGGATTCATCTAGAAATTCAATACTCAAAGGTTGATGATCTTTTAAAGGAGCCGCCACCAACTGATCAGCAATCGCTTGTCCCTTAATGGCTTTTCTTTCTACGTACTCAATGTCAAATTCACTGAGTATCATTACCCATTTTGCTAATCTACCCATGAGGGAAGCCTTGCTCAACAAGTATTTCAGTGGATCAATGTTTGCAATAAGCCTCATGGTATGAGCTATCATATAATGCCACAATTTCTAAGAAGTGAATACCACTACTACACAATCCTTCTCAATGACAGAGTAATTCATTTCATAAGAAACCAATGTTCTGCTGATATAGTAGATGGCTCTTTCTTTATTGTTCTAATCTTCTTGAGCTAAGAGAGCACCCAAGGATGTGTTTTTTTCTAAGATGTATAGGATAAGTGGCTTCCCATGAATAGGAGGCATCAGTATAGGTGGATTAGCAAGATACCATTTTATTTGAGTAAGCCCCTTGTCGCATTCCTCATTCCATTCATAAGTCACATTCTTATGCAAAGTTTTAGTAAATGGTTGTGACTTGTCAGCCAACTGTGAAATGAAACACCAGATGGATTGTAGCCTTCCTTGTAATCATCTCATTTGACTAATATTATTGGGTGGAGGCATGTCCATAATAGCTTGTACCTTTTCGGGATCAACTTCTATGCCTTTAGCTTAAATGATATAACCCTAGAGTTTCCTAGAAGTAACACCAAAAGCACATTTCTTTGGATTAAGCCTGAGATTGAATTGTTCCATGTGGTCAAGGATGGGACCTAAGTTTGTGAGGTGAGTTCTTCACTACATGCTTTTGGCTAAAGTATAATCTACATAATCCTCCATTGTTTTATGCATCATATCATGGAAGATAGTAGTAACAGCTCTTTGGTATGTTGCTCCTGCATTCTTAAGCCCAAAAGACATGACATTCAAGCAAAATGTGCCCCAGGCACATGTAAAAACAATTTTTTCCTGATCTTCCAGTGCAATTTTGATTTGATTATAGCTAGATAAGCCATCCATCAAGGAATACATCTCATATCCTATTGTCATGTCAACTATCATATCAATATTAGGTGGTGGGAAGTCATCTTTCAGACATGCCTTATTCAGATCTCTGAAATCCATACACACACAAATGGATTTATCATGTTTAGTGACTAGAACAATATTTGAAATCCATTCTACATAATCAATAGTTCTTATGAAGCTAGCCTTAAGAAGCTTTTCCAGCTCTACTTTAACCAAAAGTGCTACATGTGGATGCATTTTTCGCAGCTTTTGTTTAATAGGTTTGATACCTGGTGCAATGGAAAAATGATGCATGATTAGGTTGGGATCTAATCTAGGCATGTCAGAGTAGGTCCATGCAAAGTTTATTTTCTTTCTCTGAAAGAAGCTTGCAAACTCTTCTTTTTCTTCAGTAGATAATGATTGTGCTAGGTGAATAATCTGTGGAGCAGCCTCTGTACCCAAATTGACCGGCTGTGTCGGTTCAATCCATACTGATGACCTCTCTTGAAAGTGGCTCAGAAGCATGTCAAGTATCTCATCCTTGGGTGCCTCAAAGAGGTTTTCACCCTTGGATACATCTTTTATTTTTACTATTTTTGGCTCTGATACTGCCACAAAGTGGTTTTCACCATCAGAGTGCCTATTTTTTCTTCTTTTAATTTTTTGACTGAGATACTTGATATCCACCTCTGTCATGCTGACACTAATTTCACTGGTGGAGGATGTCATAGGTTCAATAGCATGCAGGTAACAAGATAAATCATAATCAATTTGGAATTGTAGGACTTCATTGGATTCAGAAGGGGAGTTCCAGTTTATTAGATCAGGACAGTGGAGTGAAAGGGAAGTAGTGACTGGTTCAACTGCATTCATGGTATAACCCTCAAAAGCATTGACAATCAAGTCAAGACCTAGATTGATCTCATCCAAAGGAGTTTTTGAATCCCTAAGAGACCTTGTGTTAGAAGTAGAGGACATGTTAACATTAGTGGTGTCTAATTCATGTGAGCTAGCGCTAGACCCTTCACCTACTTCGAGGAGTCTTTCATAGATGTGAACAATATCTATGTCTACATCATAAGTAGCATCAGACAAAGAGTCAAACTCATATTCATGTGAGTCAGTACTTGATGTAGGAATTTCATTAGTAGCATCATCAGACTCATTATTATCCCTTGTGGCATTAATAGCTTGGTGAAGTTGTTCTTGTTCAAAGTACTTTTGAAAATGAGGTGGCCTATATCATTCACCTTGAAAGTTAGGATCATCATTTAGTGTTTCTTTCCATTCCTCATATGTGAATTGGTACACTGAAGAGGTTTTATCAGAATCAACCTCAGAATGAGTATTAGTATTAGTCTTTACCATATGAATAGGTATGATACGCTCATCGGGCTCAGCAAAGAGTGTCACAAGATCCCAAGGAATAGGATATGGAAATGTATCTTAACTAGAGTTGGCCTCTGGATTCACTTCTAGAGTAGCATCTTCAATTTCTCATTCAGACTCAGGAGCTAACACAAATTTCTTGGTCTCCAAATGAAAGGGAGTCTTTTTAAAGCCCAAGCCACTAGTATCTTTTGTATGGTGGCATGTAGCTTCAATAGGTTTTAGTAAGCCATTATCATTTTTCCCTATAGGACCACTCCCCTTATAACCAAAGTGCTTCATGATTTTGAAGGCCTCACTATATGGTTCTTGCTCTAAATCTAGAGATGGAGTGGTTGTTTCAGCTGTTTCTTTTCCCTTATAGATCCACACTTTGATAGCTCTCTCTTCATCCTCATCTTATAAAGGGGTAGAGGCCCTTCCAAAGGTGCCATCATAAACTATTTGAGGGGGAGCATTAGAAAGCTTTTTGTCCTTAGAAGGTCTCCCATAAGAGCATGGAGATAGAGGTAGAGTAGCCAGTGATAGCACAGGTTCCATTCAGTATTCTCCCATGCCTATATCCTTGAGTCTCAAAGTTTGTTCCATTTCTTTTAGCTTAGCATCCTAAAACTCAGTAGATTCTCTATTTTTCAAAACAAAGCTATCTGCGGTTTGTGCAAGAGTGTTGGAGGAGAAATTGGTATTTGCTAGTACAATGACTTCTACTCCATGGAATGGAAATTTAATGCATTGATGATACGTGGATGGAACAGCCTGCATCTCATGGATCCAAGGCCTACCCAACAAGATATTGTAGGCAAGAGGAATATCGAGCACTTGGAAAGTAACATCTCTCTCAATAGGACCTACATGGATAGGTAGCATGACTAAGCCTTGGGACTTGTGCTCTTCCTCATGAAGATAATAGATACATCAAAACACCTATTTACCAGGTTTTCACTAAGATGATCATTTTTTTAGGACATTTTGCAATTTTTAGGATTTTTTGCAATATATCATTTTTTTGGATTTTTTCAGGACCAATAAGTATGTACATGAGCATGCCAAGAATGTCTCAACTGTAGAATTTCTTTCGATGAAGAGTGTTGATAGGCTCTTTGAGTTGCTCTCCTTCAATGGTGGAGAGTTGATAAGCAATAGACCCAAATGCTGCAGTAATGACATATGGACCAAGCCAGTTTGGTTCAAATTTGACTTTCTGAACTCCCTACTGCTGATTTTTGGGGTTCTCTCTCAGGATGAGATCACCCACTTGGAATTATCTTTTTCTGACTTTCTTATTATAGGCTTTTGACATTCTCATTTGATATGCTTGGAGATGATCGAATGCCACCTTCTGACGTTCATCACGTAACTCAAGCTCTTGAAGCTGGGATATTTTGTTATCTTCATTAGTGATGAGGCCCCTCAGAGAGATTCACAATGTCAGAATCTTGACCTCAATAGGTAATACTACCTTTGCTCCATAAACTAGGGCAAAAGGAGTGGCCCCCATTAGTGTTCAGATACTTTTCTTGTAGGCCCACAAGGTCGGATTGATCTAGAGATGCCAATCTCTACCAAATTTATGAACTGTTCAGTGCAAGATTTTTAGAATATTCTTATTAGAAGCCTCTGGCTGTCCATTACCCTGAGGATAATAGATAGATGACCAATGTTGAATAATTCTAAATTTAGTACATAAGTCTGTCAGGTCCTTATTTTTGAATTGTCCCCCATTGTCAGTGATAATAGATGAGGGTATGCCATATCTACAAATGATATAGTTCAATATAAATAGCAATGGTCTTGCCATCAGCTACAGTGAGAGGAACTGCCTCAACCCACTTGGTAAAGTAATCAGTAGTTGTGATGATAAACTTGTGCCCTCTTGAAGATGAAGGATGTATTTGACCAACCAAGTCGAAGGCCCATTGCTGAAATGGATAGAAACTGATGAGAGGACTAAGTTCATGAGCATGAGCATGAATTAGGTTCCCATGAAATTGGCATTGCTTGCAAGTCTTAGCATATTGAACAACTTCTTTTTCCATGTCTGGCTAGTAATAGCCAGCTCTAATAAGTTTTCAGGCTAATGTCAGACTGCTAGAATGAGACCCATAGATACCTTCATGTACCTTGGGTAGCACATGCTTGGACTCATCGGGTTCTTAGCACCTAAGGAGGGTACCATCTAGACCCCATCTATACAAGTCATTTGCTATGAGGACATACCATGAAGCAGTATGAATGAGGTGACACTTTTCATTTTGGGTATAAGTGTCAGGAATGATCTAGAAACAAAGGTAGGAAAAGATATGGTGGTAGTGGGATGAATCATCTCTAATGACTGAATAGATCATCCTAGATTCAAGAATATCATAGGCAGGGTAGTGTAATGCCTCCACCAGGAACTCATGTCTGAAGTCATTTTCCAACATTTGTAACATTGAAGCAAGAGTGGCCATTGTATTAGCTACTTTATTGTCTACCCTTGGAATCTGCTGGAAAGAAATGTGTGCAAAGCATTGTTTAAGATCATCCACCATCCTTTTGTAAGGTATTAGTTTGTCATCTTTAGTTTGGTAGACATCATTGACTTGATTGATGATTAACTATGAGTCTCCAAAGACCTTGAGCTCATCCATGCGCCATTCAAGGGCCATCTTCATGCCATTAATGAGAGCTTCATATTCAGTTATGTTGTTCATATAGGGAAACAACATTTTATATACTTTTGGCAATGAGTATATTTGAGGTGTAACAAACAGAATGCCTGCACCAGATCCCTGCTGAGTGAATGATCCATCAAAGAACATGCTCCAAGATTGATGTGTGAGAAGCATGATGGATTCATGTAGAAATTCAATACTCAAAGGTTGATGATCTTTTAAAGGAGCCTCCACCAACTGATTAGAAATTCCTTGTCCCTTAATGGCTTTTCTTTCTACGTACTCAATGTCAAATTCACTGAGTATCATTACCCATTTTGCTAATCTACCCATGAGGGAAGCCTTGCTCAACAAGTATTTTAGTGGATCAATGTTTGCAATAAGCCTCATGGTATGAGCTATCATATACTGCCACAATTTCTAAGAAGCGAATACCACTACTACACAATCCTTGTCAATGACAGAGTAATTCATTTCATAAGAAACCAATGTTCTGCTGATATAGTAGATGGCTCTTTCTTTATTGTTCTAATATTCTTGAGCTAAGAGAGCACCCAAGGATGTGTTTTTTTCTAAGATGTATAGGATAAGTGGCTTCCCATGAATAGGAGGCATCAGTATAGGTGGATTAGCAAGATAGCTTTTTATTTGAGTAAGCCCCTTGTCGCATTCCTCATTCCATTCATAAGTCACATTCTTATGCAAAGTTTTAGTAAATGGTTGTGACTTGTCAGCCAACTGTGAAATGAAACACTAGATGGATTGTAGCCTTCCTTGTAATCATCTTATTTGACTGATATTATTGGGTGGAGGCATGTCCATAATAGCTTGTACCTTTTCAGGATCAACTTCTATGCCTTTAGCTTAAATGATATAACCCAAGAGTTTCCTAGAAGTAACACCAAAAGCACATTTCTTTGGATTAAGCCTGAGATTGAATTGTTCCATGTGGTCAAGGATGGGACCTAAGTTTGTGAGGTGTATTCTTCACTACATGCTTTTGGCTAAAGTATCATCTACATAATCCTCCATTGTTTTATGCATCATATCATGGAAGATAGTAGTAACAGCTCTTTGGTATGTTGCTCCTGCATTCTTAAGCCCAAAAGACATGACATTCCAGCAAAATGTGCCCCAAGGACATGTAAAAGCAATTTTTTCCTGATCTTCCAGTGCAATTTTGATTTGATTATAGCCAGATAAGCCATCCATCAAGGAATACATCTCATATCCTATTGTCATGTCAACTATCATATCAATATTAGGTGGTGGGAAGTCATCTTTCAGACATGCCTTATTCAGATCTCTGAAATCCATACACACACAAATGGATTTATCATGTTTAGTGACTAGAAAAATATTTGAAATCCATTCTACATAATCAATAGTTCTTATGAAGCTAGCCTTAAGAAGCTTTTCCAGCTCTACTTTAACCAAAAGTGCTACATGTGGATGCATTTTTTGCAGCTTTTGTTTAATAGGTTTGATACCCAGTGCAATGGAAAAATGATGCATGATTAGGTTGGGATCTAATCTAGGCATGTCAGAGTAGGTCCATGCAAATTTTATTTTCTTTCTCTGAAAGAAGCTTGCAAACTCTTCTTTTTCTTCAGTAGATAATGATTGTGCTAGGTGAATAATCTGCGGAGCAGCCTCTGTACCCAAATTGACCGGCTGTGTCGGTTCAATCCATACTGATGACCTCTCTTGAAAGTGGCTCAGAAGCATGTCAAGTATCTCATCCTTGGGTGCCTCAAAGAGGTTTTCACCCTTGGATACATCTTTTATTTTTACTATTTTTGGCTCTGATACTGCCACAAAGTGGTTTTCACCATCAGAGTGCCTATTTTTTCTTCTTTTAATTTTTTGACTGAGATACTTGATATCCACCTCCGTCATGCTGACACTGCTTTCGCTGGTGGAGGACGTCATAGGTTCAATAGCATGTAGGTAACAAGATAAATCATAATCAATCTGGAATGGTAGGACTTCATTGGATTCAGAAGGGGAGTTCCAATTTATTAGATTGGGATAGTGGAGTGAAAGGGAAGTAGTGACTGGTTCAACTGCATTCATGGTATAACCCTCAAAAGCATTGACAATCAAGTCAAGACCTAGATTGATCTCATCCAAAGGAGTGTTTGAATCCCTAAGAGACCTTGTGTTAGAAGTAGAGGACATGTTAACATTATTGGTGTCTAATTCATGTGAGCTAGCGCTAGACCCTTCACCTACTTCGAGAAGTCTTTCATAGATGTGAACAATATCTATGTCTACATCATAAGTAGCATCAGAAAAAGAGTCAAACTCATATTCATGTGAGTCAGTACTTGATGTAGGAATTTCATTAGTAGCATCATCAAACTCATTATTATCCCTTGTGGCATTAATAGCTTGGTGAAGTTGTTCTTGTTCAAAGTACTTTTGAAAATGAGGTGGCCTATATCATTCACGTTGAAAGTTAGGATCATCATTTAGTGTTTCTTTCCATTCCTCATATGTGAATTGGTACACTGAAGAGGTTTTATCAGAATCAGCCTTAGAATGAGTATTAGTATTAGTCTCTACCATATGAACAGGTATGATACGCTCATCGGGCTCAGCAAAGAGTGTCACAAGATCCCAAGGAATAGGATATGGAAATGTATCTTAACTAGAGTTGGCCTCTGGATTCACTTCTAGAGTAGCATCTTCAATTTCTCATTCAGACTCAGGAGCTAACACAAATTTCTTGGTCTCCAAATGAAAGGGAGTCTTTTTAAAGCCCAAGCCACTAGTATCTTTTGTATGGTGGCATGTAGCTTCAATAGGTTTTAGTAAGCCATTATCATTTTTCCCTATAGGACCACTCCCCTTATAACCAAAGTGCTTCATGATTTTGAAGGCCTCACTATATGGTTCTTGCTCTAAATCTAGAGATGGAGTGGTTGTTTCAGCTATTTCTTTTCCCTTATAGATCCACACTTTGATAGCTCTCTCTTCATCCTCATCTTATAAAGGGGTAGAGGCCCTTCCAAAGGTGTCGTCATAAACTATTTGAGGGGTAGCATTAGAAATCTTCTTGTCCTTAGAAGGTCTCCCATAAGAGCATGGAGATAGAGGTAGAGTAGCCAGTGATAGCACAGGTTCCATTCGGTATTCTCCCATGCCTGTATCCTTGAGTCTCAAAGTTTGTTCCATTTCTTTTAGCTTAGCATCATAAAACTCAGTAGATTCTCTATTTTTCAAAACAAAGCTATCTGCGCTTTGTGCAAGAGTGTTGGAGGAGAAATTGGTATTTTCCAGTACAGTGACTTCTACTCCATGGAATGGAAATTTAATGCATTGATGATACGTGGATGGAACAGCCTGCATCTCATGGATCCAAGGCCTACCCAACAAGATATTGTAGGCAAGAGGAATATCGAGCACTTGGAAAGTAACATCTCTCTCAATAGGACCTACATGGATAGGTAGCATGACTAAGCCTTGGGACTTGTGTTCTTCCTCATCATAAGATTTGATGGTAATCTTTTTGCAAGGATCTATGCAATTCTCATCATATCCTAGCTGAGTGAGTAGTTTAGAGGAACAAATATTAAGACTAGCACTATTATCTGTGAGCACTTAGTGGATGCACTTAGGGCCTATCATGACCTCTATATGCAAGGGAGTGTTATGTGGGTGACTCAAGGAGTGGTCATCTTCTTTAGAAAAGTATAGATAGTGGGGCCAAGTCAAATGACCCACCATAGATTGGAACTGGTTAAGATCAAGATCCTTGGGAACGTTCACCTCAGCAAGGGCCTTATCCAAAATCTGCCTATGAGCAGGCGAGATCTTTAGCAACTCAAAAATGGTAATCTGAGCATTGGTTCACTAGAGTTGATCTAAAATGCTATAACTAGCCAAGCTAGCTGTAGGGATAGCTTTCATGTTTTTGTTGGTGGGGCCAATAGCAGTCTTATCCACAATTTGTATCAAAGCAGATGCGGGAATATCAGGTCTCTTATCCATAGTTTTATTTGGAGTGGATGTGGAAGCATCGTGACCTTTCAAAACAACTCTCCCTCATGATCAAGTGACAACATTAGCACAGCCTTGAGATTGTTCAAATTCAGACAAATGAGATGTAGAGCTATGGAAGATAAAAGGAGTCCTAGATTTGGGAGCATCACTACGCCCTCTGGAAGTGATCACGTCACAATAATCCATCTCAATAGGTTCAATCATACCAATAACATTATCATTATTAGTGTACGTATAATTGACTTTAGCATTGGTATTCTTGGCATTTGATGACTCACCCTTCTCATGAGGAGGGAAGGGATCCTTAAAAGCTTGGTGGTTTGAATTCTTGTTATGGCCATCCACAACAATATCACCACTATCGATCAAATCTTGGACCTTGTGTTTCAGCTGAAGACAAGTTGAAGTCTTATGACCAATGTTTTGGTGATAGTCACAGTAAGCATTATCATTCCACCAGTGAGGTCTTGGTTGTGGGTCATAAGTACACTTTTCTAAAGGAGTAAGAACTTGATTCTCTATGAGAGTCTTATAGACCACATCAAGAGGCTCTCCCAAAGGAGTAAAATCACGCTTGGGTTGAGGAGCCCAAGGTTTGTTCCTAGCAAATCTTGAAGTTTTTTGGTTGTCTGTTGTGGTCTTTTTGATAGCCTTAGCTACTTGTATACTAGAAGTAAGATTAAAAGTAGACTTTGAAGGCTTCACAATAACATTATCCACTACTCCATCATTTACTACATCTCAGTTCTGATTGGTAGCCTTTCCTTTATCCTTGTTTGTGGAGAATCCTTGTTTATTCAAAGTCAATTCTCCCTTCTTGATCATAAAGGCCTCTATCTATACTGCTTGTTTGATCATACTATCAAAAGTAAGAGGACCTTGCAATTGCACTTGGTATCCAAAGTCTATGACAAGATTGTCCAAGAAAATGTCGATTCTCTTAGACTTTGGTAGTTTGTGAGGACACCTTATACATAATTATCTCCATCTTTGGAGGAATGTTAGGAAAGATTCTCCTTGTCACTATTTTAAGTTGCAAAGATCCTGAATGTTGACTAGATGCTGAATATTATGCGAGTAGTGTTGGAGAAAAAGATTAGCCATTTTGTCAAAATTTTTAATACCAGTAGGCAATCTAGAGAACCATTCCATAGCTGGTCCACCCAAACTATGAGGAAACAAGCGCATAAGATATGTTTGATCATGTATGAATTCCATAAATAATGCACCAAAATCCCTCAAGTGATCTTGGGGATTGGTTGCACCCAAGTATTTGTCATATTTAGGGAGTTCCACACCTTTGGGAAAAGGTGGCATATAAAGACTTCTGTCAAATGGGAAAGGACAAATACTTTCCATCGTAAATTGTTGAGTAGGTTTATCTTTATTCCTTGCAATTTGACTAATCTGATCTTGCATTTCTCAGACCATCTTTTGCAACTTTGTGGTCTTAGTTTCTTCTTCCTTAGCTACGAGCATCTCAACTTAATAGTATCAGGGTAACTTGGCCCCTTGTTTAGCTAGCTCAAGGAAGTACTTTTCTTTTTCCTCTAGGAGAAGGATCTCCATCATTTGAATAAGACCCTTATTAGCTTTGGTAGCATCTATATCATGTTGAGTTATCACTTCATCTTCATTCCCAAGGATCTCATAAATACTTTGAACCTAATCTTGTTGTTGGTCATCTTGGTTTTGATCGAATGGAGGAGGATGATAGAAATAGGCGGGTTGTCGATCACCTTGAGGTTTGCTTCGAGATTGATCATCATTGTGGGATTGATTTTGGTCATGTTGAGATTGACCATGAGGTTGCTCATTTCAAGGTTGAGCATGATGTGTTTCATTAGAGGATTGACCATGATATTGATTGTTGGGAGATTGATCAAAGGTTTGACTATACTTGCCCAGTTGGAAATCAAACGAATCTCCCATCTTGTCATAGACTTGCATAGTATATGAAGACTTAGCAAAGTGATGTGAATGAGATCGAAAAGGTGCAGCCAAGGGAGCTTTTGGAGAATGAACAAGATCAAAAGATTTAACAAATTCAAGTGAGAAGATGTCGTCAATAGTATCACTAGGTTCAATGATAGAACTATTCTTAGTAGGATCAATAGGTACGATAATAGGATTAGTCTGAGGAAGAGGTCTTCCAAAGTTGTGAAACAATGAGTTCTCTTGGAAGAATGAGTTATCTTGGACTTGAAATGAGAAACCAGGTTGTGCTTCAAATAATGGATTAAAACACTTTTGAAACACCAAAGGTGATGGTTGAGATGGACTATCTTTCGAATTATTCAATGAGGAAATTGAGGATATCTCACAAAGTTTAGATTTCATAACAGATTAGAGATGACCTATTTCTTGATTAGGCAATTTTCTTCTACCTTGATCAGGATTTTGGATGGGATAAGTCTTGCCACTTCTAGTCATGATAGTCATAGATGAGGATGAAATAAGAGAGGACTCAGGATAAAGCTAGACTTGGTCTCTAAGAACAATGCAATGGAGATAAAGGCTAGAACAACCAAGATGTGAGATGGACCTGGTATAAATCATCAAAAAGAAGTGGCTAGAATAGCTAAGATAAGACTATCACAACACGAGATACAAAAGGCATAAAGAGATAATGTAAACCAATGAGAGACGACATGAGTCAAAATAAAGATCGATCAATTCCTAACTCAAAACAACCAGTTTTTTATAGTGAATGACAAGAAAGTAGAAAAATAGACCTCAGACAAAAATTAGATCAGATAAAAAGTCAAACACTTAATGGAAAATAGGTCTCTATTTTGAAAACTAGGCTACAGCCTCGCGTGAGAAAGTACCAAGCCATGTGAGAGAACACCAACCTTTGCACGAGAGAACAAAGTCTCATGTGAGAAAGTGATCTAAAATGTTAAGCCTCATGTGAGAAAAGGATAAAATCTAACAGTCTTACACATTTTTTGAGGTTAAAGTTGAATTTTGAGGTACAGCCTGAACTAATGTCTGACAAAAAATCTAGTTTCCTAATAGTTTTGAAGAATAGTTTTATCAACAATCTCATTTTAGGATTTCAAGCATTTGTTTAAAGACACAAAGGTTCAAATCAAGTAGTTGTGATACACGAAGTAGTCAGTAACAGACCTATCAAGGACAAAGCAACTTTATAGCATCAGGGGAGTCTTTGTTTGATAATGATTTGGAAAATGTTTAAGACTCGATAACAAACACATAGCTTAGTCCTACAAAAAAATGGTGAGAAGCCAAAACCTTTGCCCCATTTCTTATGCGCATATGTGCACCTCACACAGCCATGTCACCCCCTAGAGGGTGCCCATTTTTTTGGTGTTTCCAAGGACTCAGTGGTGTACATTCAAAGGTTACCCTTGTAGTAGGGGCCAGTGTTATGCTATAAAAATAATAGAAAAATGGTAAACAACAGCAAATAGGAAACTGTTAGAAAACTAAAACTCTTTACTTTAGTCTCACGCGAGGAAGTACTCCATAGCATGCGAGAGAGTGTAGGATGTCATGCGAAGGCGCAGAAGCTCACGCGAGGAAGTGCTAGAGGGAGCCAAATCTTGTGAGGGACACTCTGAATTCTCATGCAAATATCTGTACATAGACAATATAGACACACGATAGAGCTTGAATTTCTTGTCAGAAAAGATGAGAATGAGGCCAGAAATCAGATTTTTTGCCCCACAGTGGGCACCAAAATGTGTGTCTGAATCTGGACCTCTAAATCAGGCACAAACGCAACATAGTCATTGATCAATCATGAGATGGTGAGTATGAACATGAATTGTCCATCTCACAACATCAATTGAATTGACCTATTGCCTCCTATGTAGATGGGGTGTTTAATTACTCTCAGATTGGAGAGCCAACAACCATAAGACTGATTCTATAATGGAGGATTTTCCAAGAGCTATGAAGATGAGCAAAGTAAAATTGAACTAAATGAATGCAATTTAATCTAAGATAATTTGAAATAAATATGATACTATTCTAAATAGCTTGAAAGAAATATGAAATTATTCTAAAGAACTTTGAAATAGAAATGACATTAAACTATGAGCATGTAAGCAAATTAATCTATTATAACAATGCAATACTATATTAAATGAGAATTTAAACTAATTGCAAATGAAAAGCTTGAAAATAAAGTGAGACTAAAACTCACTATAGTTCAATTACGCTAAAAAATTGCCTCCTCTCGAATGAAGAAAATAGGTCCATTAAATAAGCAAGCCCAGGAAGAGAATGAAGGGGTTCTTGATTTGAAACTCTTGACCCTTCATTTCCATTTGAGACAAAAATGCAAGAATTTCTTAATAAAAAGAATGGAAAATGCCACACAGGTGGCCTTTCAAATATCTTGAATTATTAATTCAAAAAGGTGTGTCCATTCGAATATCAAGCAATTATTAATTCCTTTTTATGGGTAATTAGCCAAATGGGGTGAATTTAATTTAATTCTAAGCACTTAGGACTTAGGATTAAATTAATTATCATAGGGGTAATTTAGCTAATTAAAGTCAAGGACTTTAGGAATTAATTTTGATATTTGATTAATGCAATTTATGGTCTTTGCAATTGACATCAAGTCAAATTAAGTCAAGTAGGAGAGAGAAAATTACCTAGGAAACTAGGACTTTGGAGATGTAAAATTGATGAAAATGCACCAAAATTAATTGAATTTAATAGGTGCCAATTTTAGGATATTACACACGGCCTTGCAATAGCCCTTCGATGGAAAGGTGATTTGACAAGTGGGTCTGAGGTGCCGATCATATGGTGGTGCTCATTTCTCGTTGGCCGAAGGGTGGCAATGTGGTAGCTGATAGTAGGCCTGAAATATTTAGGTGGAATGGCAGTGCAGTAAGATCTAATGATTGTCTCTTGGTCGCAAGGAATATTCTTTCTCTTTGTGATCATGTGACCACCATTCAATTTAGGCCAACAGGGAGGCGGGTCTACTACTAGTTTGTGTTGATTTGTTTATTTCCCATTGAGTGAGAGATTGATGATGAGGCCATGGACTTTTCTTGGGCTTGTTGATCGTTGTGTTGATTTTTAAGGACCATCCGATGTGCCAGGAAAGAATGTTAAATCAATGGTCATGTTTTGAACTTGATAATTAACTATTGCCAACTGGTATTTTAAATATTTCTCTAGGGTTTTACCAGTGTTTGATCCAGTGAGCCATATGCGATAGAGCTAGGTGGATCAAAATCAAACATTCATGATGAGCCCAACTTATAGAAAAAGAAGTCATGACGGTCGTGTGAGGTTTTCAATTTGCAGTGAAGTAGATAGATCAAGGTCACTTGTTTGTAGATAGTTATGGCAATGGGAAAGACATGGAAGAAGATATTTGATCATCTAAGATATTTCAAGAAGTTATTTATGATCAGAAGTGACAAAGTTAGGGTTTTTATTATTATATAAAAATCTATGTAACCCTAATCAGATTTTTTTTACTCCAAGCTTGTGTGAAAAGGAGGATGTATATATTAGTCTTTTGGATCTTTTAGAGCTAAGAGTTTACAATTGTAAAGGAGAGGTTTTCTTTCTTAATGAGTTATCTATGGCATTTTCTCTAGCCTCTAGCTCTTATAGTTTGTAATCTTTTATTGATCTATCAGACTTAATAGAGGCCTTCCATGGCATTTGTTCTGCCCTTAGGTCTTTCCCTTTACTGTATTTCTCTTATTGGGTATGATATACTTGCTTTGTTAGAGAAATCTTGAAGTTCCAGAGCCCTTCTTTCCTTCAGCTTATTTATGTACTATTGTGTCTGATCTGATTTAGGTAGTTTTGTGGATTTTGTTCATCCCCTAGCTATCTTGTCTCATTCCTGTCCCCTTTTGCTGAAGAGAACATTTTCTTGCAAGTCACAGTCCATGTCTTTTGTTCAGGCCTCTTTGTGAAACACTTATGCAAGCCTATTTAGAAGGATTGTGCTTGATTAGATCTAAGAGCTTTCATGTTAATTTGGTCAATATATTGTGTTCCTTTCATTTCGGTGTATCACCTACTAGGTAGTTTCCTTTTAGTCATTTCCCTTCCAGAATTCTTTCTATCCCTTTTCCTTCAAGAGTTTACTTTCCTGTCAAGAAGAAAATTAAGGTGATTATCCAAGAGGAACTAGCCTAGAACCTAGAGGTCTCATCTCGGTTAGCATAGGTCCCACAACTTGGAGATGATTCTCATGTTATACTAGGTTATCAAGACTACAAGAGCTTGAATAGGGTGCAAAACTTAGTGTATAAAAATTCTGGAATGCTGAGTGGGACTAGTAAAGAAGTTCATCTTAAAAAGTTATGCTATCTTTGATATGCTAGTAACATGGTACAGACCTAGAAGAGGTCATTTTTCTACATATTTGATGACTCTAGAAGGTCTACTAGTTTCAAAGATCAAGTGCTGGTATGTTTTAAATATTTCATATTCAAATTTCAACTAATTGCATGAGTAGACATGTCAAGATATTATGGACAATTGGGTTACTCACCATCCTATTATGAGAATAGTGCTCAATGGGCTAGTCATTATCCATATGAAAATTACCCAAAGCTTTCTTTTACCCCAAGCTTCCATACTATACAAGGCTATCAATATATCTAGTATGCCCCAAATGGTTATGCCCTTGTACAAGATTATGAGCAAGCCCTCTGACAAGAGGGATCATGGCATAAAGGGCACAATGAGAGATGTAGGTGCAACTATCTCATCATGCTTACCACCCACCCACCCCTTCTTAGCCTAATTGGAAATAGACTCAGAGCTCAGACTTCATGAAAGAGAAAGAAAAGAGAAAGAATCTGTTGCTTGATATGATTGGGCAAGTGTCTGAAATTAGGGAGCAGTGAGAAATGGAAGCACAAATTTATGAGTAGGGGTTCATTTCCAACCAAGTGGTAGAGACTCTTTTTGATGAGAAACAAATGAGGTAATTTCAAGAAGATATCAATTCACCGAGTTTATATTGAGTCAGCATGGCTGAGATCATGAAGCTAAACAAGAGGCTCTTACGCCTAAGATCCCAAGCTGGAAGACCCACTTGTATCAAGAGGCTACACATGAAGAGCCTAAAAAGTGTTCATTTCCAAGCTTTAGGGGTATCCCTCAAGATTTTGAGCACTCTCAATTTCACATCCCAAGTTTTAAGGCAAAAGGTTATTTCCAAGAGCCTATACTTGAGATCTAGTCTACCACTCTACAAGAGCAGTTTGTTCAAGAAAATTGTTTATCCCAAGAGACCCCTCTAGTCTCTCAAGATGATGAACTACCATGGAAACTTCAATGGACTTTTCCTCCTAGCTATCAAATGCCAAGTCTTTTCAAAGATATTAGTTTAGTATTAGAGGAAGGACCTGTGGTAAATGAGCTTTCATGTGATGAGGAGGAGAGAAAATCTAAGGTGCCTACCGAGTTCAAAGTCATTGATGAGAACAAAAAGGTGCTCTATGTTTCCTAGAAAAGGTCATGGGCTCAGAGACTAGGTATTCCCCAAGCTCCTCTTCAAAATTTTAACAATGATAATGCATGGAAAAATCAACAACATAGTGGATTTAGTAGGTATAATAGTTGGTAGAAGCCTTAGCAAGGTTGGCAACAACCTCAGCAAGGCTGGAAATTGCATCACCCAAGTTGGCAGTAGCCTCAGGAAGGTTGGCAACAACCTGAGCAAGGTTGGCAGTAGCATTAGCCAAGATGGTAGCAATCTCAACAGGGTTGGTCACAACCTCAGCAACCTTGGCAATAGCCCTAGCAAGGGTGGCAACAACCCACATAATTGGATGAACCAATCAAACCAGAAAGCTTTAATGCCACCACCTTAGCAGTAGGCTTTGATGCCTCCTCCTATAGCCAGCACTACTTCCCCTAAATAGACTCAATTATCTGCTCAACCTACTCCTAATCCCAACAATGCTAAACCAACAACACAATAGTAGAGCTATGCTATTTCCTTGAATAATATCCATTTAAGATCTGGCACAACCCTTCCTCCTCCATAGTAGCCTATCATTACTAAATTTGAGGATGCCTTGGTAGAGCCAACCAAGGTACCAGTCAAACCTACTGCTCCTATTGCTCCTGCAGCACAAGAACCCCCATTTCCTCATAGGTTGGAGGAACAAGTTAAGCCAGTGGAAAGTCAAATAGTGTTGGATTTTCTTTCACAACTAAAGAAAATGATAGTAATAATTCCCCTATTAGATTCCATAAAGGAAGTGTCTGCATACACTAAAGCCATCAAGGAAGCTTGTATCAAACATGCTAGGAGGAAGAAAAAGGATCCTAAAACCATACATGTACTAGGCCAGTTATCTAATCTAATGTTGGAGAAATTGATAGTTCCAAAGTATTTTGAACCTGGTAGCCCTGTGGTCATAGTCACTATTCAAGGAATGTAAGTCCAAAATACTCTAGTTGACTTAGGTGCATCTATAAATGTCATGACCAAGCAAGTAATGTCTCAGTTGCATATCATCGATCTTAGGGAAACTCCAACCATCCTTTAGCTTGCTGATAGTTCCACCAATACACCTAATGGTATGGTAGAGTGTCATGCCTCGCAAGGGAACCGGGGAAGAGAACAACGATTCTCTTTGTAAAAGAAAACCTAAGTGATAATTTATGAAAAATTTTGAACTTTTAAAATAATTATGTGAACAAAACATAGATTAACTTAGATTCCTCCAAGGTTCCCTTCTTATTAAATGCATGATTCATTTAAGTCCATTAAGTAAGATAACAATAAGATTTACCTCTCAAAGAAAACTACATCATATCGTTATTAGATACTTTAAGAAATACAAAGTACTTTCATTTCAATTTTCCATTTAACACCATCTATATTCCTAAGTATCCTTTATGAACAATATAACTTTTAAATCAAATAGAATCATCTAAATGATTTAATACATTGCAAATAATACATTTGTTTTTCAATATCCTTTTTCACTTAATCAATAATAAGAAACATACTATGTTACAAAATCCTTTTTCTTTTCCAACATACATCGTATACATAAAGTTCACACTTTCCCCTTTTCTTTTTCCCTAATTCTACCCACTCAAAATACATCATTTTGAAATACATTAATGATTACATTACATTCATCTCCTCTTGGGAGGTAACAATAATTTTACATCATGAAATAAAATTACAAAGCCTTCATTCTTCAAACTAGTACATAAGCAAGCATGGATCTTCAAACACTACATCTCCAATAGATACATCGATAAAAAGATTTACCACCCAACCATGTGGATGCCCAAAGGCCCACTCCCCCATGCTAGGAGATAAACACCAAGGTCCACAAAAAAGGAATAGCTAGGCCATACCTAGGGTTGGGTAACCTTTCCCAAATAGAAAATGAAAAGAAGGTCAAGTATAAATCTTTCCCCAAACAGGTTCTAAGGCTTGGTAGAAAATCTAAGCAACAACCTAAGTGAGTTTCATTGCATAGCCCTCACTCCTTGGGTTGTCTTGGTACTACCCACTTCGGGCCCGGAGCCCGACCCCCAAGTAGGCACATGCGGGATCAAATTCCTTTCATACAGACAAGCACCATTCAATCATACCTATGCATAGGCACCTTCTCCCACTCCCACCCATAGCCTTTAACAACACTAATGGCATGGGTGAGGCACATTTAATCTTTTTAATGTTTGAACCCATTCCCATAAGTTTAATTAAGTTTTCACTTGTTAAATAACTCTTCAGTTAGTTATCTTGGTTCTAGCCACTTAGGGCCCTGACCCCACACTGAGAGCCACTCACTTGGTGTTGTTAGGTTTTCTACCCTTAACCCACACATCACAAATACATCATGAATGTAGTAAAAACACATCATAAAATCATTTGTAAGATTGCATCAACGAGTAGAAAATAATAAGATAGTTTATGGATGTTTAGGGAAATTAGGAACGTTTAAGGATGTTTAGAACGTCCTAGTCCTCTTAGACAACTCTAAACCCTACACTATTTCCTACACACATCCTAACCCTATTAAGCCATCTAAATGCACTGAACATAATCTCCACCAAACAAGTAATGGACAAAATTAAGGGTTACACAAAATTCCATATACCAAAAGCTGATGCTCCCTAAATTTCATTCTAAACCTGAAATTTGACTAAGCCTAAAATTTGACTAAGTCTGATTTTATTAAAAATCTAAAATCTAGAAGTTGCAGCTTAACTCCTAGGAAGCTGAAACCTATCCCAATCAATCTGAAAGGTACCTAATCCCTTTATACAAGTATAACTTAAAGTATAATGTTATACTTGTATAAAGAAAAAACCTAATTATTATACTACTTGGCGTAAATTTTATACTTGTTCAACTTCAACCCTAATAAAAATGTAGAAACTAAACACGCAAAAATGACACAGGTAATAACAATTACTCGACCAAATGATAGAGAACAAAACACGAGAATGAAATAATGTTATACTCGAGATACTATAAACTTGTACAAATGACTGGCTGGCATAATAAAATGACAGAATATTTCTATTGCAATGACAGAATATTATAAATGGCTGGCATAATATAAATAACACAAAAATAGTTGACATAATAAAGTTTCTATTGTATATATGACATAGAATAAATTCTTATTAAAATGACAGGATACTACAATAGTAAAGCATTTGTATCATGTATGGATGGCTAGAAAAATAATACAATAATGTATACACCATCAGCAATAATACAATAATGTATCACATTCTACAATAATACAATAATGTATCAAAATTCTATAATAATCTATTATTGTAGAATACGTTAAATTATCAACCTTCTGCAATAATACATTATTAGAGAATACATTAATATACTAATCTTCTGCTATAAAACTACACAATACAATAATAATACAATAGTGCACAAATGTTTTGCAATAATAATACAACATACAAAAACTTTCAAACAAATCTAAAAACAACATTCATTCTATAAATTAAATCTATTCCTCAGGATGGATTCCAACCTGGAGTCCTGCGAAGATCAGTTGATGAAGAAGAAATCAAGCTTCTAAATCTCTTCAAGCACTCCTTTGAATTCCTCCTATAGGAAAGCTCCAACTCCTTCACCTCCTCTCAGAGAAAAATCAATTTTCTTTCTTCTCTAAACTATAGAAATATCCTATTAAAATTAAAACCTCTTCTCAAAACAAGATTTCCTTCCCAACTTTCACACGCAGGAAAGTCTTTCCTGTAAATAGAATGGAGATGGTGGTTGCATGGGTAATCCAACTGATGCAACCATCTCAACTATCCATCCGTTATTAGTTAATGAGATGGTTTGCAAAACCATTCCCGTAAAGGGAAAAATAAATTATAAATAAAACTATAATCTATGATTCCTAAATTTAGGGTGTCAAAATAGATAATATAATCTTAAAAATAATTTACTAATTTATTTAACTATGGTAATAGAATTTACTAATCCTTTTTACCATTTTTGAGAATAACATTATATTTATCTAAAATAATTTTCCTTCACACTATTAGTTTAATTATATAATATTAATATATATATATGTATTCATAGGCATATGTGTGCACCCATATGCTTATGGTACATATATCATAAGTAAGACACATTATTATTAATATTAAATATTATGAATATCATTTTTATAAAACATATTATACACTAATCCACATTCTAAAATATATTAGGTAACTACTAACATAAGTTAGATTTTACCACTATTATTTAAAACATTTTATTATTAATATTGCCATAGACACTTTGTTATTATGAGTATTATAAAATAATACCATAAAACTATTCATTATTATAGATATTAAAATCACATGATTTAAATCACATACCAACTTGTTCCTAATGAGATATGCTAGTATAATAGTAGCTACTACTAAAGATAAATTACTAAATCATACCTTTCAAATAAACAATGACTCACATCAATAATCTACTAACAAAGTTGAGCATACCATGAAGTAAAAACTACCATACTCAAAACCTCATTCTCAATGAATACAAAAGACAAGAAACTAGCTACAAGATCCACAAAACCAGTAAACTGAGAGATCACATAATACATCCACACAAGGGACTGACTTAGCACTTCCCACCTAAGGATAAAAGGATCAAAGGTGAAATTTCTTCCTGTGGAACCTAGTGATATCTCCATAACAACAACAACAATCAAGGATTTTGAGGGATCACTCAGACCTGTGAAGCCAGGTGGAGATGATATTCGGTACTTGCAATCCTGCATCACCAAGAAGACATACATACATATGGATATACAAATCAAATATATACAAGCAGATGACCAAGATCGATACATCGTGTGGACTTCAACTAAGTGAGTAACTACGACTTCATCCTGAGTCATGAAAACACATCAGACACATATCCATGAAACATAAAACATCATGATAATGGTTAGATTCAAATCTTTGGGTTAGATCCATAAAACATATAAAAATAGATGGTTTTATAATCTCATAAACATATAAATGATAACCATAAATGAGCATATCCATCATATCATCATCCATAAAACATAAATGTAAATGTATAGTTCTAACCATCATAATAGAATGTCCAAGTCAGAAAGTCCAAGTATCACCATAGGAGAGGTATTACATAGAGGATGTAATAGTCACCTTAAATTCTTGAGAATATCTGGTTGACTTTGTTGTCTTTTCTCCAAAGGCTAACATGGGAGGATGTCCAATAATTCTAGGCAGACCTTGGCTAGCTACTGTAGATGCCTATATAGCTTTTTGGTCAGGAAAAATGACTATATCCAATGGAGTCAACACTAAAAATCTGACTTTATATTCCCCAGCTCAACCTCTGTTGGAAGATGACCAGATAATCTAGCCAAACTTGGATGATACTGAACCTGATGTCAATTCTATTTTCTAGTTAATGATGATATTCAGGGAACCTTTTGTAGCCTCTAGGAGAGAAGATGAGATCATTTCCTCCATTATTATGAATGAGTATGGAGTGCAATCCTGAGTGTGTTCCCAAGAGGACTGTGTTCTTTAAACTCTATTACCACCTTCTGATGCTCTGTAATATTTAGAAACTTCAAAATTCCTTCATACATTATTGCCTCATGAAATGGAGTCTCCCCCAATTGCTCAGTTGTCCATGGTAGAAAAGGTCACTAAGCTAGAGGTCAGCCTAGGACGAGAGTTAAATATAAATAGTGCTTTGACACTCTCTCAGCAGACAAATATCTTGTAGCTTCTAAAAGACCATCAACAAGCCTTTGCTTGGGATTATACTGACATGAAAGGCCTAGACTCTAAGCTCTGCACTCACAAAATTTATATCAGCCCTAAATTCAGACCTATTCATCAACCTCAGCGAAGGGTTAACCCAGCTCTAAGGGATATAATTAAGAATGAATTGCAGAAGTTGTTAAATGCTAGATTGATTTATCCCATTTCTAACAATCAATGTGTCTCCCCTATTGTTATAGTACCTAAGAAAGGAGGTAAGTGGAGAGTTTGTGTTGACTATAGGGAGCTTAATACAGCCACTAAGAAGGACCACTTTCCATTACTGTTCATAGATCAAGTCCTTGATAACTTGGCTGGAAATAAATACTTATCTTTTCTAGATGGATTCAGTGGTTATAATCAAATACAAATAGCCCTTGAAGACTAGGAAAAGACAACATTCACCTACCCATGGGGCACATTTTCCTATTCAATGTTGCCTTTTGGGTTGTGCAATGCCCCTGCTACTTTCCAGGGAGTTGTGATCAATATATTCTCAGATATCTCTACTGATTGCATGGAGATTTACATGGATGACTTTACTACATATGGGCATACTTTTGATGAGGCCAAGAAAAATTTGGAGAAAGTTCTTCAGAGATGTCATGATTATAACCTCTCTCTCAATAGTGAAAAGTGTTTCATGCTGATAGAAGAAGGGGTTGTCTTAGGACATTTCATATCTTCAAAAGGTATTCAAGTGGACCCTGCCAAGATTGAAGTGATTAGTACATTACCTACTCCAGAAAAACAAAAATATGTGTGAAGTTTTCTTGGACATGCCAGGTATTATAGAAGTTTTATAAAGGATTTTAGTTAGCTTGCAACACCACTGTATAACTTTCTCAAGAAGGATGCTGAATTTGCTTGGGAC
This sequence comes from Chamaecyparis obtusa, assembly GCA_027943335.1. NCBI lineage: Eukaryota > Viridiplantae > Streptophyta > Pinopsida > Cupressales > Cupressaceae > Chamaecyparis > Chamaecyparis obtusa. The sequence goes on from BSBK01000674.1 coordinate 1,153,528, forward strand.
TCTCAGTGTGCAAAGTCTTTCCTGTAGCTTAAAGAAGTTCTCACTACAGCACTGGTTTTGAGAGGACCTAATTGGGGCTTGCCTTTTCACATTCATACTGATGCCTTCGGCTATGTTATTGGTGTTGTGCTTAGTTGGAAGGTGGACTCAGTTGAGCATGCAATTTACTTTATTAGTAAAAATTTATAGGGAGCTGAGTTTAATTACACTGTCACTGAAAAAGGACTTCTTATATTCATCTATGCCCTGAATAAATTCAGACACTACATTATTGGATATGAGATCTATGTGCATACTAACCATTCTTCTATCAAGTATCTCATGAACAAGCCTACAATCTCTAGAAGATTGGCTCACTGGTTACTTCTTATGTAGGAATTTGACATTACCATAATAGATAAACCTGGTAAGACCAATGTGGTGGCTGATTTTCTTTCTAGGTTGCATGTACTTGATGATCTTGTAGCCATTGATGATAGTTTTCCTGATGAACATCTTTTCTTACTGACTACACACAATCCCCAGTATGCCAATATTGCCAATTATCTCACAACTGGTAAGATATCATCTCATTTCACTGCTAAAGAAAGAAGATTGTTGACTGAAAAGAGCTTTAATTATTCATGGATTTCTAGATTCATGTTTTATACTGGTCCTGATCAAGCAACTAGAAGATGCATAAGAGAGGATGAAACCTATGATATCCTCAAGGCATGTCATGATGAACCTTGTGGTGGATATTTTGCTACCAAAAGGACAGCATTGAAAATTTTGACAATAGGCTACTATTGGCCTAGGCTACACAAAGATGCTACTCAATACACCAAAAAATGTGACAAATGTCAATGCATGGGACAACTGACAAAGATAGATGAAATTCCCTTGTAGCCAAAGGTAGTTGTCACACCCTTTGACAAATGGGGGATTGACTTTGTCGATCCTATTGAGCCCCTCTTCCCAAGGTAAATCCTATATCCTTGTCTATAGTGACTATGTTACAAAATGGGCTCAGGCTAAACCTATGAAGCACCCTAGGGATAGAAATGTTGCAAAGTTCCTTTATGAATTCATCTTCACTAGATTTGGAGTACTAAGGGAGATTCAATCTGATCAAGGTCCTTAGTTTACTATCAATTTGATTGCTGCTCTGATGGAGGAATATAACATCAGGCATGGTAAATCTTCACCCTATCACCCCCAAGCTAATGGGCAAGTGGAAGTTACCAATTAGGAGTTGGAGTCTATTCTCACTAAAATAGTAGTCATCCATAAGAAAGATTGGGCTATTCGACTTCCTGAAGCACTTTGGGCATACCAAACTACATGGAAGTCTACAATCGCTTTCACGCCATTTGAGCTAGATATGGTCGCTCTACAGTCATGCCTATAGAGTTTGAGCATCAAACTCTCAAGATAGCTCTTAATCTTGGCATGGATCTCACTACAGCTCAGCAAGATAGGATTCTGAGTTTGAATGGCCTTGATGAGTGGTGAAAATCTACCCTATACAACATAGAATTGATACAATACCAGCGCAAGCAATGACATGACAAGTATGTCAAGGACAAAGTCTTCTCAGTAGGTGATTGGGCACTCCTTTATGACTCTCGGTATCAGCATAACCTAGGGAAATTCCAAACTAGGTGGCTTGGACCATATGAGATTATTGCAGTCTTTCCAAATGGAGTGGTTCAACTCTCCACTATTGATCTAGTTCATTTCAAACTATTGGTCAATGGTCATAGATTGAAGTTATATTATAAACCCCAGAGTAAGGATGACTTCCTGTAGCAATTCTCTTCTGTCATTGGTGACACACTTTTTGTAGCAACTCGTAATGAACTTTTTGCTCATTTTCCTTCCTCACTTTAAAAGATCTTATCACTTTCATAATAAACAATTTCTTAACGAAAGTCACTTCTCCATAATAAAATTTTGTTTCATTTCTTGTCTATCACCCATCCACCTTAGTTCTTCTTTCATTCATGGATAGTAACAACTGCCACCTCAACAACAATTTAGGTTAGCACACATTTCAAGGTATGCAATTTTAATTTGTTTTCCACTTATTTTTATCATATGCCTTGTCACCACTACAAGTGTGGGACCACTTGAAATATTTTAGCTGGGGGGGGAAGTTATATCAATTTTTTTTGTCATTATGTTTATGCAATCTTTATATTTATTCCTTTCTCCTATCGTACTTGCATTTTCTGCCATGATTAGACACTTTTGAAAATTATTATGCTATGTTGATATTTTTTGCATGTATGAAGTAAGGTGGTAAGTTATGTTGAGTATGAGTTTTGTGGAGAGTACTTATGATTAATTATGAAACGTTAATAAGATAATTTGCATTTATGTTACTCATAAGCTCATTTCTTGAGCCACATTGCTAGAAATTTCCAAATTTGAAATCATCGTGCAACCTTCCTTTTCAAGCTTTCTTGTTCAAAATTGTGGTTGGCTATTTTTATCTCCTGCAACTCCATTTTGGGTATCTCGAGAACCAGACAATGGGAGGTGACCTCATTCATAGGGAGCCCACTGTGCATAATGTTTTGCTAGAAAACCAAAACTGCGGGCTGTATTTTCAGGCAAGGGGTTGGATGGATTATATCTAGAGGCTAACTAGCTGGGATGATAAAGTTGCACTTCAATTTCTTAACTCCTTAAAGGATGGAGAGGCTATAGTTAAAGGACTAAAGGTGCCATTTTCTCAAGAAATTTTGGCAAAGGTTATGGGGTTACTGCAGGAAGGTGAGGAATTTGCAAAAAATCTTGATCCAATTACTTCCAGAGCTTAGTTCACGTTAAATTCAGATCCATCTCTTGAAGTTGACCAGAAACAAGGTACATTTAGACTATCTCTTCTAGAGCCATTTAGGAAATGTGCAGTTCATATCATTATATATTTTACCTGTGAAGGGCGGCACTCATTCCTATATTCTATTCACTTTAAATTCTTGAGTTGTTTAATACATGACAATAGGCCTATCAATTTCCCTAGTTTTGTGTTTGGCATTTTGTCAAAGCAGGCCACTCTAGTTCAAGAGGGTAAATGAAATTTTGTCTCTCATCACTATTTAATCAAATTAATAGTGGAAAAATCCTTAAGGGAGTAGTAAGAAATTTCCTGGGATGAATTTTTTCTACAAGGGTTTAAGGAACAAACCCTAGAACCAATTGGGCATAGAGTGGGACAGAGGATTAAAACCGCTAAAGGGGTTAGGAATTTTTTATTGAAATTGGACAATGTCTTCATCCAAAGAGAAATCTAGGGTTAGGACCCCTAATTCCCCTAATTCCTCTACTTCAAGATCAACTCATGAAGAGGAATTGGAGACTTCTGCAGAAAAGGCTGAAGTTGCTCCTGCAGTGGAAACGGTTCCCCCAAAGGACAAGAAAAAGAAAATTAACCTTGGTACTAGTCGGCAAGCTAAGGCATCTCCTGTAGCCACAAGCTCTTATAGAAAAAGGAAAGCTCTAGAAAAGGAGGAAACTCCATTAAGGAGAAGTACTAGGAGGAGGTCAAATACAACTAGAGAGATTCCAGTTGATGAGCCAAATGTAGAACTAGAATCTGAATAGAAGGAAGAAGAGGATAGAAACATTCAGCAAGAAGTTGAAATATAGCCTGAAACTTCTCAGCAAGAGGAACAATGGACTAAGATTATGGAGTAGGAAATATCTAAGGGGTTTCCTAATATTAAAATAGAGTAGGTTCCTGGTAAGCCAGTAAATGTAGAAGTCGTTATAATCAGAGATGACTCCAGTTCAGAAGAGCAAACTTATGTGTTTCAAAGGAGAGGGTCAACCTCTAGGAGTCCTTGGGAAGATGATTAAGATATTGATGACTCTGATAGTTACATCAGGGAAGCAGAGGACACAATTTTCTCTCCTACAATAGGATCTCCTCCAGTAGAAGGGGGTCCCTATGAAGAAAATCCAGATATTGATGTAGACCTTGTGAATAAGGTAGTAGAAAATTTTTTGAATGAAGGATTAGATACATTAGCTTCAGTGGCTCAACAATGCTCTAACACTGAGAGGGATATGATCATCTAGATAGATCCTTTGAAGAGGGAAAGTGCTAACAATGGTAAGTCATATGTTCCTCAAGTAGTAGACAATTCTTGCCTTAGTTCAATAACATATCAATCTAGTTCAACATCTTTGTTATCTGTTATCTTCCAATTGTCTAAGAAATTAAATTATGAGAGAGAGTAGTGGAAACAATAACAAAAAGAACTAAATAGGGTAGTAGACTATCATTATCAAGAAACACTTGTTTAGGATGAAAAGATAGAACAACCAAGTGTGAAACTTAACAAAATCACATCTCTAATTCTTGACCTAATGGGTTGTAGATCCCCATCACCTGTCTATGCCTTGTTTCTCAAAGAATAGTTGTTAAACTATCAAATGACCTGCATTATTTAGGACAAATCTCCCTCATTGCAAGAGCCTACTTAGTTTTCTCAAGCCTTCCATAACTCTCCTGTAGCCATTCAAAATCTATTATGTGAACTCTATCTCCACAACCTAGCAGTCCCTAATGACCGAGTTTGGAATCCCTTGCTTTATGTTGGGGATATTCAGCTTAGAGCCCTTATGTCTTGGGTACAAAATGAAATTAGTTGGGACACTCAGGCCAAAGTATATAGGGATTTGGAGCTAGAAATTCCCCTATTTCTAAGGCCTGAAGCCAAAGATCCTCGAACTTACTATTATAATTGGTTAAGAATTTCCCCCTCTGAATTAGGTAGCAAGGTCATCTATCTGATGAGAAATGAAGCATTTAATGCATATGAACAAATGGTAGATTCTGAATTGCCTGAGGCTAGAAATGCCATTCAGTGGTGCCAGAACAGTTTATCTAGGGAGATGAGAAACAGAGAACCACATTCACCTCTCAACTTTGCTATGGAAACCTAGTGCGCACCTTGGTATATTTCCTTGGGAAGAGAGAGGAAAGTTTCTAGATTCCACTAACCTTTCAGCCTCCATTACTGATGTCTCCTCTACTTACAAACTCAAAAAATTTGGATAGTTTTGATATGAAGAAGGAAAATGACAGATGGAAGAAACACAAAGAAACAAAGGGATTCTATTAGAGTCTTGTAGAAGGAGGTACTAGACAAAGAACAACTGCTGATTATAGATTGATATTCAAGTTAAAGAATTTATTTGCTATGGGACCAGCAAATAGCTAAGTTTTGGGGAATTACGAGTCAAGTTTATGGGATGTTTTGTGTATGATTTTCTAAGTTCAGACTTAAATATCTTCTCTTTTTTTCATAAACATTATACAGACTTTTATTTCTAAGCTTTAGCCATATGTATATTTGATACTTTTGAAACTAAAGGAAAAGACTGAATATATATATAGATTAATGAATGTTGTGATAAAATTTAGTATTTTTCTTCTCTAGCTTTAATGGGTAGACCTCCTGCAGCCGTGTGACAAGGCTACATTAAAATGGGAAAAATTATTATAATCTCTGCCTTGGATTTGTGTTGTGGATTCTGTTATGCTAACCTTTTGCAGGAGAAGAATTGTTTCATATTTCATTAGACTCAAGGATGATTGGGTCTTTTAAGGTAAATAATTGTTTCATATTTCATCATAGCTCCACTCCTTCAATAACTTTGTGGTTTCTTATTCAAACCAAGTCAATCTAGTTACCAAGTGTTCCTATATTCTCAAAGCACTAAATATGGCTTATCTTCTTGCATAAATGATGATGTCATTCTTGTAACTAAAGTTGTTATGCTATGTAATGAAGGACCTCATTTGTAGGTGTTCTATTTTTCTTAGTTTCTTTTAAATAAGTTGGAACTTATGATTCCAAGATAGTTAGATGTTTTTGAGGAATTCATATTGTAATCCAGCAACAAAGTAAAATACTTTGATATCGTATATTGTATCTATGTTTTGTTAAATGAATATATGACAGTTCCAGATTTAAATCTCTGAGTTGTAATTCATTCATACTTCCATTGGGGCCCACACAGGAGGTGAATCCCTTGTTCATGTTTAAGTAGGATTTAGTTAAGTTTCTTTGAATTTGTTAAGAAATTGTTGCTCTTGCAGCCACTAGTAGCAGAACCACTGACTGTTTCTTGCAACATAGGTTTACTTTTGAAGCATTACCTATTTACTGTTAAGTTTTTCCTTCAAGTTGAGATTTAATTTGTAGTTACAGTTTCTAAGTATAAATCTCCTGTAGCAATAGCTTTTACTTTAGTAGTGATGACTCTTGAAGAGAACTAAAGCATAAACCTTGCAACCATCATCTCAAGTTCACATTCCCAGATTGATACAGTTAATGAAGTCTAGCATGATGTTCTGGTATGTATGTGATGATTTTAAGCAATGAATCACTTTCAAAGGATGTCCAATCCTTAGAGTTCCTAGGATATTATTCTGACCAGTCATTGTCCACTTCCAGTACAAAGGGAAACCTACTATAAAAAAAACCCAAAAATGTGGTATGTTTTTATCAAAAAAAACCACTAGTAGTCCACTACTGATTTTTCCCTCTGGCTCCATCTAAGTAGAATTCTACAAAGAGGATTAACTGTGAGAATTCATCAAACCACCCGTATTGCCCCTCCTGAGCCTCCACTTCATCAAGAAGAAACCACTTTTGGAGAAAATCCCTAGCTATCAGTGCCCATTTCCTATGGTGCTTCAACTGCCCAGCATTTAGGCCTAATAGAAAAGGTTGCATGGCCACATTCTAGCCTAGGAGGAGAATTTTGGGTATTTCACTTGCCCAAGGGATCCCCACCCCTATTTCTATGAACATGATAACATGAACGTTGTCCCCCAGGTATTCTTCTTTACAAACCCTCCTCAACAGCATTAACATGTCCACCTTCTCTCCTTTGAGGTCGAGAAGAAATGCCAAAAAATGAGATGTAATGTTCATGTTAACCTGGTGCGTATCTTCATTGTGTATAAATTCTCTACCCAACACCATTTTAACAGCCTCTATTACGAAAGGTCCACCCTCCTTATAAATTGATTGTAAGGTTTCATCTGAAAAGGAATCTAGAAAGGCCTTCTAGGCCTCCTCAGATGTGCATCTAAGCCTAATTGGAGTGTCCATCTAAAACTTCAGAAAACTTAAAAAAAAATTATTCACAGAGTGCAAACTGTAGAATAATGACCTAAACAAACAATTTATCTAGGAAAGATGAATTGAGGAATAATGAAGCTAGATCATCTATAAATAGCCCTTGAATCCTTAATCATTACTTAACAATAAATTATTCTTTCTTTAATGATATTAAATCCATTGTCCTTAATATGCCTCTAAATCTTTCATGCAAATCTTTCCCATAAATGCAAAACTGTCAGAAATCAATTATATCGTCTATACAAATTTGGAAGTGGTGTGTGACAGTTAAAGAATATCTCTTGTCTCTAACAAGGCATTTATTTCTTATCGAGTTAAGAGGTTACATGTTGCACTATAGGATAGTGATTATCAATACCAACATGTGTAGATTTTAGTTTGCAGACAAGTTGACAACCCTAATTTGATACATGTCAACATTTTGGTGACTTCCTGGACAACTCTATTTCCTTCAAGAAATTGGGGCTGAAATTAAACTTCAGCCATTGATCTTGGATCATCAGATGGTCTCAAATAATACATTCAACATTATAAAATAATGTATGTATGTTAGGTTAGTTTACGTGTCTGTGTTATGTCCAATCTTTTGAAAAGTACCAATAAAATATTTTTTTCCCCATAATTAACAAACGATTAGCTAATGAAATAAATAAATTTTCAAACAGTACATAAAATTCACTGATACAATTATTTTTTTTTCCCTTCAAAAGAATATCATTCACGTCATATATTATAATTTTTTACTTCAAAAGAAAATTATTCGCCTCATATATTATAATTTTTTACTTCAAAAGAAAATTATTCGCCAACAATTTATGAAATTTTCATTTAGCAGGGAAAAAATCGCCAATACAAACTATGAAAAATCATGGATTTGAAATTTTTTTTGCCTACATTAAAACAAATTCCCCCCTAAAATAATGTACGATTCACTAGGATTTTACACTTTTTCCTAAAACGGGGTTTCTTAAAGTTATCCTTGGTATGAGGTATTGATAAATTCATAGAAATTTGTTTGACTTGTATGATTTTATAATTAAGTTATTATGTGTTGAACTCTAATGTCATGCAATATATTTTGCATCATGTAATTTTGTCTTCTATGTAATTTGTAGCTTACATATCATGTAATTTTTGGCTAACTTAAGATAAATGATTTACATATGCAGGAAATTTAATGCCTTTGTCATGGATATATCGTATAGCTCCATCTTCATTACATGGTTTGGGCTTATTTTACATGGATGGCATAAAGGCCAATTATAATCAAGTTGTTGAATTGATGGAGTATGTAGGACCTTGTTACAATTACAATAATTGGATGCGGATTGTGCAATATAAAAAAAGTATGTGTAGGTATGCATTGTCAACAAATTATATACAATGCAAAGGAAATGATCAAACTAAAAGGCTCGCTATGTGTATTGATGGAAGGCCAAAATAAATAGGGAATATTGTAGGTTTTATAAATATTTCTCGACTTGTGTCAACTAATAAGCAGTCAAATTGTATATTCGATGCACGCGAGGGAAATTGTGTATTTGTATGTGCAATAAAATCAATAAGTGCAAGGGAAAAGATTTTGATAGATTACAATTTGAATCGTGTAGATACAAAAAAATTCCCTATCATGGGACTAGTAAGTATAACATTTAAACCAATTGCCTCCAATATACAATCTACTATTTTATTAATAATTTTTTTGTTAAGTTTATTACTTTTATTTCACTGCTGATTGCTAAGAATTACTAATCTTTTGTCACAAGGTGACATGGATCCACCACAAGACACAGGCAGGGATATTCCTCACACACCTTCTTCATCAAAGGTAAGCCTTAATTAGTGTAATTCTACAAATTATATAGAAACAAATGTCATATTATTATGTTCTTTTCTTTATGGTTTTGAAGTTATTTTGATAGAATTTTACTGATATTGATGTCACAACTTGATAGTTATTCATAGGGAAAAGTACAAATGATAGCAGATCAATTGTAATCTGAAATTGAGGTAGAATTTTTAGATGACATCGCATGTAGCGCTAACCTTGTCTTCATGGCTACTCAGATTCTAAATAAATATAGTAAAGAAATTCTTAACCTTGTCATGGAACCAAACAAAACTGAGGAGACAGAGGCACTCAAAGATGAATTGATATGTAGAGTCAATTGTATGAATGTAAGCAGTAATTAATCTTAAGCAATAATTAAAGTTCAATAGATGTATATATTTTATACTATCTTATGGATCATGATCTAAAATATGATGTGTTCTTATAGGCTTTTTTGACACCTGTGAAACATGGTCAATATGGTGAGGGTTGTAGTGCACAACCTTCATGTAAATAATCCTTAAACCTTTAACCATTCATTTAACCTTTGTATGCATTATTGAGTCAACTTATGTTTGGGATGCTTCTAGTACCCCATTTAATCTTTATCCATTGCAAATGTCTTTTCTAATGATGTATTCTTCAACTCGCGATGAAGTGTAAATGCTTCCTTCGATCAACAATCTGATATTGTTGCTTGCATTGTCCACAACAAGGAGCTTGCAGACACCTTCCTCTGTACTAGCTACAACTGGTAAAACCTTGTTTTTCTATATTTTGTTATGTGCTAATCATGCATTGATTATTTTTCTTGTGTGAATTTTATACACATGGACCTATTTTGTGCACTAATAGATACACCTACACCTGGTACAAGAATAGAGACCAGTACTAGTAAATCTCAACCATTTCCTAGATCAGCCCATGTTACTAGTACTGGTTTGTTTGCGGGGTCATTGTTGTTGAACAAGAAAAACATGTTTCTATTAAAAGTACCAAAGCTTCCAAGTGCTTTAAAATTGTTATTATTTACAGTGTAATTATAGTTTACTTATCCATAACTGATTTTGGACTGATAATCCCATGATGTTTTTGTAGGAAATGATGTTTTTTATGATACTCTTTTTGAAATGACATTGAAGCTATTTGGGCCCACCATATGTAAAAGGTATGTAGCTTCATAATATTAGTACAATATTTTTCTTATCTTCCATTTATTATACTATATTAAAGTTATGATATCTAAGAATTATTTTTTTTTTAAAAGGTGGAATGAACAGGATGTTGACTTAAAAAATCATCTCATTAAATCTTTAGAGGACCTCTTTGGAAATAAAACTTTTGATAGTGCCCTAATTCTTTAAAAAGCATCCAAATATATAAAGATTGTGAGGGACCTGTTGGTGTTCAAAATGGATGCTTATGCTCTTAGGCTGCCAATATACCCTCAGGTTGATTTTAGGATTGGTTAGTTCCAAAATGTATAAGGATCTTAGGGTAACTAGACCAACTATAGGGACAAGACTTCCCTCTTCACTTCTGGCTCTGCAAAACCAAGGCGGGTGCACCTAACCCAGTGAAAACTATACTTCACACACCAAAGACTGGGTCTCAACAACAGATTGATAGTAAGAAACTACTAAATTCTAACCTCACATTCATTGACCCTCCATTACTATACGGTGACAAAACCACACAACCAACAACTTAAAGCTTGAAAAGGTTATTGATTTAAATATTTAGAATGCAATAACTTCAACTAGTGTATGTTAACAAGAGGAATACTCATTTAGGCCAGTGCCTCATCCATTGGGCAAGAGTTCTTAGACACAAACACACACAAGTTTGAGAATACCTAACAATTCATAGCCATAAATACATTTATCCTAATCTTTATTGCTTACAAAACATCCTTACATAGATAAGGGCAAACCCATATCCCATTTAGAGCATAGTTTAATCCAATCTTAGATCATAACTCAAGAATGAAGATATATACATAAAAACAATATGTAATGAGTTAGAAAACTCAAAGCTTACTTGACTTGACACAAAGGAGAGATAAGAACTAGATATTTGTATTAAGTATGATGAATTCCTTCTGTGTACACAATGAATCACAAGACACCTTGCTTGCAAATTATAGCTTAGACCTACAACTTTCTTCTCTCATTAACAAAACACTGAATCAAAATAATTGAAAAACCCTTGGGACCAGAAACTAGGGACCATTTTTGAACTTCTAAATTGGAACCTCTACAAAATCAAAATGTCCACATTAAATACCACTGGTTACCTTGGAATCCCAAATAGGTTAGGATGCAACAAGCTACGGATAATTAGGGTAAGGGTTAGGGTTTCCACCCACCAAACAATTCAAAAGATCAAAATTCAATACATTGGAGGGAAAACCAAGCAACCCTAAGTGATCAGACCTAAAAATTAATCTTCATTTATGATAATTCTTCTGGGACTATACTAAAGATCATGAAATTATTTGTAAATCTATCTAATCAGACACCTACAACATGCCTCAAGCAAGTAAACTCATCCCCTCATGGTACAAAACTCTCTGCAAATAATCATCAAACACACTATACCACACTGCAATAGTCAGCACCACCAAACTAATTGAATCCAGCTGCTAAAACATTCAATTCTGGTCCTTTTTGTTGCTGGAAACCCCAAAAAACTTTGAAATCAAAATACAACGGTCACTTCCATGGCCCCAACTACATATTGATGATCATCATTCAAACTGAGATCAACTTTAATTCGTGACCGTTTGATCTTTTTCTTTCGCAGGCTTTTGTTTGCCAAATCGCCAAAACATTTAGAGCACTGCCACCTTTCTTCGTGAATGAGAGAACCCTTTGAAAATTTGTCGGGCTACTAAATATTTTGTCAAAACCTCTAAAAGATTGAGATTCACCCCTAGGCCTACTTATAAGAAGATCGACGGTCGTCTCATCTTCGCATAGAGCCAGAAGATTCCATCAGATCACACGCTCATCGTCGATGCTCTGTTAATGTCAGAACTACTGGAACTTGGAAATCCTCCACCCAATTGACATAATCCAATTCATCACCATGTGGATGAATGAAAAGAAGACAACTCAACACACTATGGCACATAAAAACCATCTGGCAATCAGTCCCACCTTAATACTGTCATCTGAGAATAAAGTAACATCGACGACTGGCGTAAGATCTCAAAGCTCTAACACATCTCATGAGAACTGACACCAACTGTTGATCAACTACAAATGTTAGAACCCTCTGAGTCTTAGAAAATTAGGTCCCACTAATTTCATATCTAGTCATTCAACCATGGACCAATCAGATACCACCAAATCAGCACACCTGGCATGTGGACCTGCTTTGAAAAGAAAGGCAACGTCATAAAGGAAATTGATGGCAGTCTTAAGATCGCATGCCTCTAACACACCTTATGAGAAGATGTGCCCACCATTAGATTGAGATGGTGTCAGAGAGGCTAGGCCTAGGAAAATACAAAGGCCAAAAACATTAGGAAATATTAAGGCACAAGACTTAGGAAAATATTAAACCCACCGAGCTCCAAGTATAGGAAATATTAACAGGGGAGACTTAGGCATAGCAGCAAATATTAAAGGGGCCCAAAAAAAAAACCTTAGTCACAAGATCACATAGCATGAAAATGGCTCACGTGATCATGCGACAAAGTAGTCAATAATTAGCACATGTGCTATTTAGGACTTTAGTGGCTTGAAAAAGTAACATAAAATTAGAACAGAGCCAGGGCACACTAGGGTTTTTCATGGCAATGGCTAGATTTTTTGAATTTTTGCCTAGGGTTTAGCCAGAAAAGGAAGATAAATAGTTGCAAGGGTCTGGGAAAAGGGTATGGCCATGAAAATTTTTATATAGTGCTAATAGTGGCTCATACTCAGGGACGTGTATCTCCTGCAAATACAATGAGCAAGCTAGAATCTCTTGGAAGAGTAGACCAACTCAAAAATTCAAGCCAAAAAATAAAAATAGATGACTAAACAAGGGAAAACCTAAACTACTACTCATGGAGAAGATACTACAGGAGAATTAAAACTTTAGGAATTGTCCATGAACAGGCAATTCCAAAGTACCACCAGTTAAATCCTTCAGGACATAAGAATGTGTCCCCCATTTGCTTTCAATAAGATAAGGGCCCAACCAAATTGGATCAAACTTTCCATGCTTCCCCTTATCTTCCAATCTTGCATTCCACATCAGGACAAGGTCATCAACCTCAAAACTCCTTTGAATAGCCCTTTTATCAAACAAATTATTACATTTTCTCTGCAATGCTTCATTTCTTTCATGTGCATCTCTCCTTACCTCTTCCAATTGGATCAATTCATCCATTCTTACTCTCATCTCATCATTCAAATCTTCATCATATGCCTAGATGAACTTATACATATGCAATAGATTATTTTGAGGCAATCTAGCACTTATTCCATATACCAAATCAAATGGAGCACAACCTATGACCTTCTTAATAGTTACCCTATCAGCCCATAGTGCCCACCATAACTTTGAGTCCCAGACTTTCTTATTCTTGTCCAACACTCTGTTGAGAATCTTAATCAGACTTTTGTTATTGGACTCAGCCTGGCAATTTCCTTGTGGATGATATGGGGAAGAAAATGAAATGTGTATCCCATATTGCTGACAAAAATCACTAAATTCTTGCGATCTAAAATGCATTGCATTATCAACCATAATTACCTCTAGGCAACCAAACCTGGTAAGGATGTTCTGCATCACAAAGTCTATCACAACTTTGCTAGTAGCCTTTCTAGTAGGGATAGCTTCAACCCACTTGGTAAAATAGTCTGTTGCCACTAGTATGTAAGAATGTCCACCACTAGACTTGTTTGGAATCTCCCCAATAAAATCAATACCCCACTTCTGGAAAGGAGCCTAAACTGTAACAGGTCAGAGTGGAAAATTTCCATTAAATTTCAACTTTCTAGCAAATCTCTAACATGCATCACATTTTCTTACAAACTGATGTGTATCTTTAAAAATTGTAGGCCACCAAAATCTAGACCTAAGGATCTTGTGAGCTATGGTCTTTGCCATATAGTGTCCTCCACAAACACCTTGGTGCATTTCCTTTAACAGAGCTTTAGATCTCTCATGGTCTATGCACTTTAGCAATACTCCTTCATTGCTTCTCCACCACAACTTACCATGTATAATGGCATACCTTTCAAATTGCAACTTGATAGTTCTCCTTCTATTTTCATCCATCTCATGGGGGAGGATCAATTTCTGCAAGTAACTAATAACATCTTCGTACCAATCACAATAATCCATATCACAAATATATGGCCTTTGTTCTTCTTCTAACACATTTACATGATTTGGAATTAAATTGCTTTGTGCCATTAATTTTGTAAGACCTAAGCCTCTTACCAACTTTGTAATCTGGATATCAATATTAAATTCTTGGATCCTATTGATCCATCTACATCTTCTTCCTAAAATTTCTTGTTGCACCAATATATCCTTAACTACAGCACTAGGAACATAAGCAACCACCTTAGCTCCCACAAGGTAACATCTAAAAGCCTTGACTTCTTTAACTAAGGCATAAGCATGTTTCTCAGTAATATCATATTTTAATTCTACTGCTTGTAGGGATTTGCTAAAGAATGATATAGGTTGTTCATATCCATCTGAATTCTTCCTCAATAAAAATGTTGCAACTATATGACAAGAAGTGAAAGAAAATATCTGCATGGGCTTACCATAATCAGGTGTCCTCAAAATTGGAACATCCTTGATGGCCTTTTTGATACTTCTGAAAGATTCATCTACTTCTTCATTCCATTCAATCTTTGCTTCTTTTTTCAACATCCTAGAGATAGGGATACTGATTTCTGCAAAATTTGTAACAAATCTCCTTAGAAAATTTACCTACCCAAAGAAGGATTGTATTCCTTTAACATTTCTAGGTGGTGAAAGCTTGTCTATAGCCATAACCCTTTCAAGGTCAATTCTCACTCCATCCTTGGACACAATATGTCCTAAGAGCTTGCCTTCCACAACACCAAAGGAACACTTCTTTGGATTCAAAGAAATCCCATACTCCAAAGCCCTAATAAAAATTTTCTCAAGATGTTCACAATGCTGACTTTCCTTATCTAAATATGCTGTGAGGTCATCCTAATATACCACTAGAAATTTTTTTATGAAGTCTACAAAGGCCACATCCATAGCTCTTTGAAAAGTAGCTCCTGCATTTGTCAGACCAAAAGGCATTCTGACATAAACATATGTTCCCCAAGGGGTAGTGAATGCAATCTTGAACTATTCTGACTCCTTGACCATGACTTGATTATATCCAGAGAAACCATCCATCATAGACATTAAATCTAATCCAGTAACCTTCTGTAGCATATTTTCCATATTAGGCAAACCATAATTTTCCTTCAAAGAATTGACATTCAAGTTCCTAAAATCAACACATAACCTAATGTCAGCATTCATTTTTCTGACTGGAACCAAGTTTGACACCCAAGTACAATGTCTGACAGGCTTGATGATTCCAGCATCCATCATCTTTTTGAGTTCATCTTGCATTTTTGGTGCCAAGGTAGGATTCATAGGCCTTAATTTTTGCCTAAAAGGTTTAGTTCCTTCTTTCTATGGTATCTCATGCTAGAATAGATCCTCTCTATAGGCTTTCAAATCATCATAAGACCATGCAAAGACATGTCTAAATATTTTGAGAAGATCAATCAAATTGTTCCTAGTTCTTTGGGATAAACATTTACCTGTGTAAACATTTTTGGGTACTTGACTTGTTCCTAAATTTATTTCTTCCAAATCATTGACCTTATCAACAAATTTAGAAAGACAAGTCCTTTCTTTGTCATCAAATTCCCTTTCAAGAGAAACCAATCCCCTTGGGATCCTATTGACCTTAATTGCAAAACTTCCTTCCCAAGGACATTTTCTTTTCCATTTCTGATGTCAACATAAGTGCTAAAATCCATCTCCTAACCATCAAAATGAGAATCACACTGCAAAAACCTTAGTATATCCTGATCATCAGAAAATACCTGCCAATTCTCAACATTGTTTGGGATAGAAGGCCTAGACTTGAACTCAATTTTGGATATCCCCACAAAAGTAATATCATCTGGCCTTAATGCTATGTTTTCCAATAAGTCAACCATCCTATTTTGGCTTCTATCCACCCAATCAATACCAAAGGCACTAAAACCTTCAATTTCATCCCAAACAACATTTCTATATTGTTTTAGCCTTTGATTCTTTGATGCATACCTCGATCTAATCTGAGAGATTATTAACTCAGAGTCACCAATCACCCTAAGATGTTTGATTCCATGTTTTGATGCTTGTCTCAAACCAATTAGTAGGGCCTCATATTCAGCAACATTATTTGTGCAAAGGAACAAGAAAGTGAAAGAAAACTTAAAAGTCTTACCACTTGGGGATATCAATAGCACTCTTGCTCCAGAACCTTCCTTAGAACTTGCTCCATCAAAATATAGGGTCCATAAGACATTACCTTCTACCATGTTATTCTTATCATCAGCCAAAAAGATAAGCCTAACCTTTTCTTGCACCTCTCTCTCCTAAACTTGGAAAGAACCAATATCAGTGTCAACAAAAAAATTCATATCATCATTTTCATCCTCCTCAATCATATGTGGGGTTCTAGCTTCCCTTGAAACTTTCACACTTTCCCCTCCAATGCTAAAAGTAGTAAAAGACCAGTCAGATTGAATAATTCCTCCCATAGAAGCACTCCATTTTCTAGATAATAGCATTCCATACTGAGGAGGAATATCAACTACAAGAACACTCATAGTTAGTTGCTTGTCAGGAAATGCTGCTAATTTATAAGGCAAAGCCTTAATGGTACCAATAACTGGCACTTCTCTTGAGTCCATAGCTTGGCATCTCCATGATGTGTATCAACCTTTAGTCCCAATGACTTCATGATCTCTATAGGCATGACAGTGTTTGATGCTCTAGAATCAATCATGCAATTCTTCAATAATTTTCCATTTATCATAAGAGACAAGAAAAAAGGATCAACTTTCCCTAATGCAGCACTTACCACATTTGCATTCAAAAATATCTGAGGGATCTTAGAGACAATTTCTTCATTTTTACTATT
Source organism: Chamaecyparis obtusa (assembly GCA_027943335.1). Taxonomy (NCBI): domain Eukaryota; kingdom Viridiplantae; phylum Streptophyta; class Pinopsida; order Cupressales; family Cupressaceae; genus Chamaecyparis; species Chamaecyparis obtusa. The sequence goes on from BSBK01000674.1 coordinate 1,170,689, forward strand.
AGGTGTGTCATCTAAAGAAGCCACATGCTTATCACTCCTACTCATTTCTTGGACCTTTATTGAAGAAGCACCATTTACCCAATCCAAGGCCTTGACCTTGTGCTCTTCTATTCTCATCATTTCCAAAAGTGGAACTTTGATAGTTATTTGTGAAAGCAATTTAGTCATATTAATGGGAACATATGTATGGTTTCCCATGTCTTCCTTAATCTCAGTGACATCTTTATCCTCCACTATGATAGTCAAGTCAGATTTACCCTCTTTTACAAATTCATCTTCCTTCTGAGGTATGGGAACAACTACTTCTTATGTTTTTACTTTACCCTTAGGTATTGTAGTAGGCCCACCCCTCTTCTTAATTTTAACCTAACTGACAACACTAGCACTTTTTTCTTTTTCCTCAGGCTATTGTGTATTCCTTTCTGAATTCTTGATAAACATACTACCTGGTTTACCAGCTATGCTTCCAATTTTCCTATTTCTTAAATTGTAATTGCTCCTCACTTGAGTGACCATGTCTGTAGTGATTTGAGCAATTTCCTCATCAGAGGGTCTCCTTAAGGAAACATGTTCCTCACACTTCACTGCACCACATCCAACATCATCAAATTCTTCTTCCTCATCATTAGTAGAGTCAACCTTATCCCATGCATGTGAAGAAGTCATTGCATAACCACTCTGATCATATTGCTTATCTTGTTCTTGGTTCTTAGACAAATTCAGAGCAATAACACAATGTTCTGGACTATGAGGAGATTGACAAGCAGCACACCATGGGATATCATCATTCATGTTAACTAAATTTCTTTGCAAAGGATCAGGGATCCTATCATTAGGCCTATCCCTTTTAACTAGAAAAATGGGCTTGCCATCCTTCCACTGAGTATTGTATGGGTAATTTTGCATTCTTGGTTGCTTGCTAAAATTACTTGAAATAGGTCGGTCATTTGTTGCAACCCTGTTGTTTCTTTTTTCATCATGCTTTAGATCCTCTAAAGCACTTAGAATCTACTTTAGATTATCCTCCTCCTTTGGCTTAAAATTTGCAGACCTTCCCATCTCCTTCTTATTTTGTACTTGAGGCCTATAATCGTCTCTTCTCCCTAATTTTACTGATATTGTTCTATTACTTTCTATGTTGATAGCCAACTTGTAAGCCTCCCCAAGACTTCTAGGGTTCTTATCCCTTAAAAGGTAACTCATCTTTGCATCAAAAGCATTTAAGTATGTCACAAGACACACCCTATCATCTAATCTGATAACTTGCAAGAGCCTATGCATAGCCTTTTGGAATCTTATATTAAATTCAAGAACCTCTTCATTCTGATTTTTCTTTATGTTATTGAATTCATTCAAAATAAAACCCTCATTTGTTTTATCTCCATAATGCTCCTTGAAACAATTCTTAAATTCATTCCAAGATCCTATACTAGCATGGGACAATCCTCTAAACTAGTCCCTAGCATCCTCTGTCAAAGATTGTACAAATAACTTCATTACAACATCATCAGGCTCAACATTATAATCATCTATTACATCTATAAAGTTCTTTAGGTGTTCTTCACATGTGATGACATTGTTCCCAGCAAACTTTGGGAGCTTCTTTCTAATTTCATCAGGAATTACATTAGGATAACTAGGAAAACCAAAAAAGATAAGTTGTTTGTACCTTTCATGAATAAGAACTCCTTGAGGTGGGTCCATTCCTTGAGATGTAGATGTCCTTGTATTTGAACCAGCAAGAATTTTAGCAACACCCGGAATGCCATTTGTCTGAGTTGCAAGGTTACCATGATTTCCACCTTGTCCCAAAAAGGAAGTAGCAACATTTGAAGGTCCTAAGGTATGCTTGAGAAAATCAATCTTCTTCCTTATTTCTATAGTAGTGGCCTCCAATTCTTCCTTCTCTAATTATTTAACTAATATTTCTTTTTCCTTTCTAGCCTTCTCAAGGTCTACATCTAATCTCAACCCTTGCTCTAATGGGTTTTCCACATGAACTTGTTCATTGATTTGAACTCCAAAAAATTTCTGTTTGCCTTTATCTCTAGGCCTAGTTATCTCATATGTTCTTTGCACAACAGGTTGTTCCTCTACTCTTTTAGGCTCTAGGACAAAATTAATTGCCTCCAAATCTAACAACTGCCTCTTTAGCTAATCAGCGCTTATCATGGCTTGTCTTACTTTGTCTTCTTTATCTTTCTCTCTTTGTTGTCTAATAGCAACTTGTTCTTGGACTCTTTTTTCCAACTCATAGAGCTCTTCAAAGAGCTCTTATGATTCTGGGAGAGTAGTCTCAAATTTGTCATCTCCCACTTGAAATTCATCCTCATACTGGTTCAATCCCAAATCAATAGCCTCTTCATATTCTAAAATATTTTCTTCTTGACCAAGCTTGGTTTGAGTTTCTTGCCTTGTATCCTTTTTACTTTTCCAAGTATGAGAAACATTTATTTTCTTCTTTCCTCCCCTTGTCTGAATAGGCCTAGAAGTGCTTCGAATACCTTCTTCCATTCTATCTTCAGGATGCCCCTTTCTCTGAGACCTAGTACCTTTGTAACTCATTTTACAAATAATCTACTGACTAGCACTACTGCAGAGATGTTTGAGTCACCAGCCAAGAATATTGGGAATCTTACAATACTATTTCCTTATTAACAAATATCCAAAAGAGCTTGACAAGACAAGGGACAAGAATAGCCCTGTTTCTTCCAATGATGACCTACTGGTTATTATAGACTTGTGTAACATTCCCCAGTAGAGTTCCCATCTTGTTGGTGTTCAAAATGGATGCTTATGCTCTTAGGCTACCAATATACCCTCAGGCTGATTTTAGGATTGGTTAGTTCCAAAATGTATAAGGATCTTAGGGTAACTGGACCAACTATAGGGACAAGACTACCCTCTTCACTTCTAGCTCTACAAAACCAAGGTGGGTGCACCTAATCGAGAGAAAACTATACTTCACACACCAAAGACTGGGTCTCAACAATAGATTGATAGCAAGAAAGAACTAAATGCTAGCCTCACATTCATTAACTCTCCATTACTATACGGTGACAAAACCACACAACCAACAACTTAAAGCTTGAAAAGGTTATTGATTTCAATATTTAGAAAGAAATAACTTCAACGAGTGTATGTTAACAAGAGGAATACTCATTTAGGCTAGTGCCTCATCCATTGGGCAAGAGTTCTTAGACACAAAGACACACAAATTTGAGAATACCTAACAATTCATAGCCATAAATACATTTATCCTAATCTTTACTGCTAACAAAACATGCTTACATAGATAAGGGAAAACCCATATCCCATCTAGAGCATAGTTTAATCCAATCCTAGGTGAGAACTCAAGAATGAAGATACATACATAAAAAAATATGTAATGAGTTAGAAAACTCAAAGCTTACTTGACTTGACACAAAGGAGAGATAAGAACCAGATATTTGTATTAAGTATGATGAATTCCTTCTGTGTACACAGTGAATCACAAGACACCCTGCTTGCAAATTATAGCTTAGACCTACAACTTTCTTCTCTCATTAACAAAACACTAAATCAAAACAATTGAAAAACCCTTGGGACCAGAAACTAGGGACCTTTTTTGAACTTCTAAACTGGAACCTCTACAAAATCAAAATTTCCACATTAAATACCACTGCTTAACTTGGAATCCCAAACAGGTTAGGATGTAACAAGCTATGGATAACTAGGGTAAGCGTTAGGGTTTCCACCCACCAAACAATTCAAAAGATCAGAATTCAATGCATTGGAGGGAAAACCAAGCAACCCTGAGTGATTAGACCTAAAAATTAGTCTTCATTATGGTAATTCTTCTAGGACTATACTGAAGATCATGAAATTCTTTGTAAATCTATCTGATTAGACACCTAAAACATGCCTTGAGTAAGTAAACTCATCCCCTCATGGTACAAAAATCTCTACAAATAATCATCAGACACACTGGACCACACTGCAATAGTCGGCACCACCAAACTAATTGAATCCGGCCACTAAAACATTCAATTCTAGTCCTTTCTATTGCTGGAAACCCTCAAAAATTTGAAATCAAACTGCAACAGTCACTTCCATGGTGCCAGCTGCATATCAATGCTCATCATTCAAACTAAGATCAACTCTAAGTTGTGACTGTTTGATCTTTTTCTTTCATGGGCTTTTGTTCGCCAAATCGCCAAAATATTTATTGCACCGCCACCTTTCTTCGCGAATGAGCGAACTCTTTGAAAATTTGTCAAGCCGCTAAATATTTTTTCAGAACCTCCAAAAGATCAAGATTCACCCCTGGCCCTACTTATAAGAAGATCGACAGTCATCTCATCTTTGCATAGAGCTAGAAGATTCCATCAGATCACACACCCATCATCGATGCTCTGTCATTGTTAGAACTACTAGAACTTGGAAATCCTTGGCCCCACTGACATAATCTAATTCATCACCACATAGATGAATGAAAAGTAGACAACTCAGCACACCATGGCACATAAAAACCATCTGGAAATTGGACCCACCTTAATACTGCCACCTAAGAATAAAGTAACATCGACGGCTGGTGTAAGATCTCAAAGCTCTGACACATCTCCTGAGAACTTACGCCAACCATTGATCAACTACGAAAGTCAGAACCTTCTGAGTCTTAGAAAATTAGGTCCCACTAACATCATATCTAGTCATCACCTATGGACCAATCAAATACCACCAAATCATCACACCTGGCATGTGGACCCGCTTTGAAAAGAAAGGCAACGTCATAAAGGAAATCGACGGTAGTCTTAAGATCGCATGCCTCTGACACACCTTATGAGAAGATGCACCCACCGTTAGATTGAGATGGTGTCAAAGGGGTTGGGCCTGAGAAAATACAAAGGCCAAAAACATTAGGAAATATTAAGGCACAAGACTTAGAAAAATATTTAACCCACCGGGCTCCAAACTTAGGAAATATTAATGTGTGTGTGAAAATTGTACCTGATCTGTAGACACAACACTCAGTAAAACATTAGAGGTTAGCAAAAATCAAAATCATGCAAAATTGAAATCTATCTAACCAAGCAATTTACTGCCTTCTAATAGGTGCGAGATTAATGTTCTCAGATTGTAATCGAGATCAGTGACCTAGATGACACCTAAATGAAGGATTTGAATGCAATTGATCTAGATATGAGATTGAATGCGATTAAGCTATTTTTTTTATATTTTCTATGCAATAAGAATGATAAAAACTGATATGAATCTATGAATGCTATTGAAAATTGATATGAATCTATGCTAGATGAAATTGATATGCTATGAATGCTATTGAAAATTGATATGCAATGCTAATCTAACAATGATATGCAAAGCTATGAAATTCTATGCTAAGATATAAAAAGCCATGCAATTGAAATTGATCTCACAAAGCTTTGAATTCGCAAGTTGATTCCCTCAGCCTCCAATTCTCCAGCGTGATTGTGCAGAAATATGAGATGCTTGGATGAAAATTTGAGAGATATGAGAGATGAATTATGAAGAGCTGAGCATTGTTTTTATAGAAATCCAAGGCTTTGGAGGTGCATGAAAAAAAGCCATAAATCACTCAAATAACTCAGGTTGATTTTTGAGTTATTTTTAAATAAAGGATAATTAACTCACAAAAACATGCAAAAGCTAAGCTTTAACTCAAAATAGAGTTTAGCTTTAATTGATAATTGATAGCTGTTTGCTTTTATGATTGTGCATGTTTTAATTATGAATTAATTTAATAATAAAGTGATTTATTTCCAACTTAACTGATTTTAAAAATAAAACAATTGATTTATGGGTTAATCAATTATTTAATCAAACTTTTATTAAAAACTATATTATTAAATAATGACAACTTGCTTTAATTAATTAAATAAGAATTTAATCAATTATTCATATGATATTAGATTTATTGTCAAAATTAAATAATACAATTAATAATAGATAGAATTAAATTTAATTACACAATTAAGTGACAAATATTAAATCTAATTAATTAAATATGAAAATATTCAATTAATCAAACTTTAGGATAAATGTGATTTATTGCCAAATAATTATAAAATTAAAGGTAATTATGATGATTAGGAATATTACTAGGAATATTCCCTAATGCAGAATTTAAGATAATCAATTATGATTCGATGATGTTTAGATGTGCCTTAGATTAGGACTTTGATGTCGATTTCGTTCAAATTGAAGATGTAGGAGATTAATGAACTTATAGCCCATTTTTGGGGTATTACATTTTTCCCCTCTTTGAATTACTGTGCGAAGCACAGTGGTTTAAAGACAGTCTGTGTTTGATAAAGATATGAAACTGATTCAAAAGATAAACCGATCTCAAGATAGAAACCGATTGAAAGATATTGAGATAGGAGGTCCTGAATGACCAGAGATAATGTTCACTATAACAGCAATAAATCGATGATTGCGAAAAAATGTAAAAATGCCTGATTCTGAACCTTAGGATTGATAAGAAGTGAGTGACCCATTCTAGACTTGATTGTCTTAGCAGAACTAGCAAGTATCACATCCGAATCCTTCAGTTGCTGAAGAACCAAGGAAAGAACACTATGATCTGATGGTTGCAAAAACTGATACAGATTACAAGATTAAGAGAATACCAGATTGATATGGATCGATGAATCTGATATGCCCCAAGTGATGATAGATTTGCCCCGAGTGATGAGGACTTTTGATGAATCAGCAACTAGACGTGATTGTTTGTCTTGATTACTGATGAAAGATATTGATAGATTTGATTGATAGACTTTGAATAATGTACAATACCATGCCCCCTTTAGGATTAAAATTGAAATCTAACAAGAATAAGTCAGCGTTATAGTTTAGAAGCATGTTAATTGATTTGAGAAGTGTGGTGAAACACATTCAAGAACACATTCTGCATCGTTGGAAGGTCCCAAAAGACCAAGTTTGACTAGGTTTGACCATGAGTTGACCATGGTTGACCAAGTTGAAATTTTGATAGTTTGATGTAAGATAATCAGTTAAGTTGAATACTAGATTCCTGTGATGATTGAAGGTTGATTATGCAAGCAATTAATAATATGAATGATCTCAGATTTCAATTTTGATCCCGAAAAGGATTCTACTTGCTATTTCATTGGAGGAACCTTCGTGTGAGATTCAGCTCTTATTAGACTTGAAGATGCGATTTGAAGAATCATTTAAGCATTGAAGTTCATTTAATCATTGTGAGATCATGCAAAATGCAATGAGACATGCAAAATGAAATGCAACCTAAGACCTAGAACCTAGTCACTGATCATATGTCGATTTTTTATCATCATTGAACTTTTAGGTAACTGGATAAATCAATACAATGCCCACTAGCCATGAAACCATAGACATATGAATATTGATTTGTATGCACAAGAATCAATACAACACCCACTGGTTATACAACCATGGACATATGAATATTCATTTTATTTTTGGAATGTCAGAGTAGATATAAGCACCAAGGCACAAATGCCAGGATGACCTGAATATCATGTCCATTTTGATATAGCAATTTGTACAAGCATCAAAACATAAACGTTGTGATGACCTGAGTATGCCTTGCATTTAACATACACATCAAACAATCAAAAGATCATTCTAAATCTAGTGTGAATTACCCGTAGTGACCCTTTATCGTTCACCTCCTTAGGCAAGATTGCGTTTCATAGTAGGAGAAAGAATTTACTTCAAAAAGATAATAGTTAGATCAAACATCCTTGAATTTTTTAGGTATCAATGGTTGAGGTATGCATGGCCATCCAATTTGAGATAGAGGCTCTTATAGTCGGACACCATTTCAATCCGAAATTTTCAAAGTTATAAGATTTCACATACAAGCAGAAAACCAAGAAAAGATTATGCCCCTAGTCATCACTCTCTAAATCCTGTAAAGGACATCATTGAGGAGCTCGAAGGGAAACAATATGCAAAAATCTCAATGTGAATCAGTAAGCATACAAGGAGATAAAAGCATGAAAAGCACATATTGTTTTCAGTTTGAGTTTAATTGCGTTGTTATAGATGCAAAATCTTTTCTGGAGACAAGACAGACTGACTGACTCAAATGAAGCTTCAAAGGACTCTGAGTGGATATGACACATCTAAGATACATTGGAGACTATAAGATATGACATTGATTGCCCCAAGTTTGAACATTGATAGGATACAGACGCGCAAGCTGATTGGTGTACAGACCGACTTATTGAAAATTAGAAATGTTGAAACAAACCGGGAGATATGTACAAACTAAAGCAAGACTGAAAGCTGGGAAAGACCAAGATTATGCTGATAGATGGAGCATTTTGAACAAGTGGTGCCCGTTTTCCTGGTTTTCACCATCTTGGTAGAGATTCTATTTTTGCTACCAAGGCGCCTGTTTCCAGGTTTTCACCAAGGCACTTTTTCTTTTTTTCTTTTTTTTTGTATTTTTCATTTTTCAAATTTTTTTTTTGAATTTTTGATATTTTTCATTTTTTTTTGTGAATCATCAAGGCGCCTATTGCTAGGTTTTCACCAAGATGTTCATTTTTTCAGGACTTTTTCTGATTTTAAAATTTTTTTAGGACATTTACCAAGCACTAAATGCCTTAGGCATAGAATTTCTTCAAATGGAGAATGTTGATTGGTTCTTGAAGCTTTTCTCCTTCAGTCATTGAGAGTTGATAGGCACCAGAGCCAAAAGTAGCAGTGATAACAAAGGGACCCAGCCAATTGGGTTCAAACTTCCCCTTGCGTTCTCGATGTGATTGATTTTTAGGATTTTCTCTCAACACTAGATCGCCAACCTGAAATTCTCTGTCTGACTTTCTTGTTGTAGCCTCTAGACATTCTTTTATGATACACTCTAAGATGATCATACGCTGCTTGCCTGAGTTCATCTAGTAATTCAAGTTCTTGTAACCTAGACACTCTGTAGTCTTCATCAGTGACAAGTCCATGCATTCTGATTCTGAGTGATGGGATTTCAACCTCAATAGGCAGTACCGCTTCAGACCCATAAACTAAAGTGAAAGGTGTAGCCCCTGTAGGTGTTCTGATACTTGTTCTGATACTAGTTCTGATACTAATTCTGATACTAATTTTGAGAATTGTTTTGATATTGGTTCTGATACTGATTCTGATACTGATTCTGATAATTGTTCTGATGCTGGTTCTAATATTGATTCTGATAATTATTCTAATACTAGTTCTAATATTGATTCTGATACTGATTCTGATAATTATTTTGATACTAATTCTGATACTGATTATGATAATTGTTATGATACTGGTTCTGATTCTTGTTTTGATACTAGTGATACTTGTTTTGATACTGGGTGTGATACTTGTTGTGATACTGGTTCTGATACTTGTTCTGATAATTATTATGATACTTGGTATACTTGATAGCATCTTTTTCCATTTGCAAACTCCCAAGCAAGATCATATCGTGCAGTCCCAATGTCTAGCAAGGTGGAGAATAAGAGGGATTAGCAAGCTGGTGGAAGAGATGGAAGACAAGAGAATGAAGGAGAATGAAGGGAAGAAATCCTCAAGGGAAAACTCCTCAAGAATACTCAAGCTAGGGAAAAATTATCATGTAAAGCATATTTGGATAAGCAATGAAAGGCTAGCATAGGATAAGTCACAATAGTGTAATGCCAAAGAAGGAAAGGATGTAGTCCAAAAGAGGAGACATGTCAAGAGGCTTCATAGCATCGTGTTTTACTCTTTCTTTCTTTTTTTTATTAGATCAAGACCAAAGGGAAAAAGAATAGCCATAGGTGAAAATGAATGGAGGAAGATGGATATGAAGGCTAAACATGGAAGCAATGAAAACAAGGTCATCGTAAGATAGCTCACAAAATAGCCAAATGTTCGTGTATAGATCAACATTGTCAAGATCAAAGAGAGAAGATGGAATGGATGAAATATGTAGAAGAACTACGCATGATGCTTGATTGCCAAGTTTTCATCATGGTACTTATCCAAGGTGCCACAAGGAAGTGGTTTTCACCATAGGATGAATTTATTTCTCTTTAATTTTGCTACCAAGGTGCCTGTTTCCAAGTTTTCACCAAGGCACATTTTCAATTTTATTTTATTTTATATTTTTTTTTTGGAAGAAGTAAAGCTTTTTAGATAATGCTCCTTGAAAGGATAAACCATGATATGCCAAGGATTCAAAATGACACGCTCAAAGATGTTGATAGGGAAAGGGAGATGAAAGAGAAAAATAGAGGATAAAGTTTTATGTAAAGCGAGTGAGGTTGGAAGATAGGAGGAATAGGCAAGTGAGGAAAAAGGATAGGAGGTAGAAGGATAATGCATGGAAGGATTATGAAAGGGTAGATGGAAAGGAAGGCAAGTTCAACATCAACACATACATTGAAGGGTGGTGAGAGAATGGAGGAATTGTGAATGAAGGAATACGTGAAGGAATATGGCGAATGGATAGCAGAGGTTGTGGTTTAGGCACATGAAATGGAAGAATATTTTTGGAGGGAGATGAAGTGGAAGTCTTTGGAAGCTTGAATGTCAACTTAACTTTTTTCTCAACACCAGACTCTTTCAAGAGAGACTTTGGAATCCATATAGCCATAGGCTTTTCATTTCTTTTTGATAATTTGGAGAGAATATCTTCAATGATGGATTTTGGAACCCATACTTGTCTTGTAGTTTTTTTCTTAGATATCTCTTTTGACTTTATGTTTCCATGTCTATTAGAGGATACATGGTGATCTTCTTTTTTTGATGGATTCTTGTATTGATTCTTTTTCTTGTATTGAACATTCAAGTTACTTCCAAAAGACTTGGGACTTGTGGAAGGAGGATATGACTGGTTTAAATGGGTGCGTAGATGAAATGGATTCAAGGGTATGAATCTATGTTGATCTTGAGGAAAGATGGGAGATGGAGGGATGTAAGGACCCAAGATGGATGGTGAATTAGGAGAGTTAGGAGGGGAAAGTGAAGGGACATAAGGACCCAAGATGGATGGAAGGCGTAAAGCCCTTTGTAGTGGTGTAAGAGGTCCAAGGATGGAAGTGGAAGATGCAAAAGGATAATCAATAAGTTCATCAGCATCTATATGACAACCAAGGATATCAACATCTTTAGAGTGAGCATTAGAATTTTCAATAGAATCATGGACATCTTGAATATGAGAACCTTCTTTGATAGGATTTTTCAAAGCTTGCAAAGACTTAGGAAGAGTAGAAAGTGGAAGTGAACATGGAGTGGTAGAACAAGAAGATGAAAGACTTTGATCTTGACAAGGATCTTCGGATAGCATAAGCACATAATTTTTCATTTGATTTTCAATAGGCTTAACATTGGAAGTATCAACACCATTTTTAACAACCTTAATGAAAGTATCATCTTTGGAAATTGGAAGTGGGGTAAGGTTATTTTGATTTTCAATAAGCTCAACAGTGTAAGTAGTAGCTTGATCTTGCTTAGGCGAAGACTTAAGACATGGTGGAATGCATGAAAAAGGGTGTGCAGGATCAAAAGAACCCTGAGGCAGATAAGAGACATTGGAAAAAGGAGTGGATGAAATGGAGGTTTCTTGATCTTGATCTTTCTTTATGTTCTTTTTTTCATCATTTTTGGAATCCTCTTGACATGGAGCCACTTCTAAGGACAAGGAAGCATGTTGGGATTATATGGAAGACTATTGCAGAGATGGTGAAGGACCAGCTGAAGTAGGCATTGTAGAACATAAAGGCTTAGGCTCTTTAGGTTTATCATTATTGAAAGTATTTGTAGCCAAGTGAAGGTTAGCTTGAATTTCTTGAAGAGGTAGCCCTGGAGGATAACTATAGGGAACCGCATGAAAAGTATCAGGGCTTGTTTTGGATGAAGGTTCTATGAAAGATTTGAAAGACTCAGAAGCTTTAGGAAATGTATGGGTATTGGAGGAAGTAGGGGATGGAAGGGAACCATCACCAGACAAAGGTTCAGCATTAACATGATCTTTCTTGAGAGTGTAATCTTTATTTTCAGCTGGAGAGTTCTTAGGAGAAGGATTCTTATAATATTGACGTTTCAAGCTAGCATGATGTATTTTATAGTCCTCAGCAGTAGTAGATGGATCATCATCAAGGTATTGTCCACAAAAGCCATCAAAATCTCTTTCAAAATCATAATCATATGGATTACCATCATGATCTATCCAATGTGATGACCCATTTGTAGTAAGCAGGAAGGAACGATGAGGAGGATTCTTAGGAACGGAGGTGTCATAGGTATCATTATATCATCTATCATCATAGTCATCATAGTCTCCAAAGCTGGATGTGTCACTCTCTGTGGAAGAGGTATCATAAGGATTGTCACGTTGCTCATATTTTGTCTGGGGGCATGGTGATGTGTACAAGTCTTTATCAAATGGAAAAGAGTATAAAAATTCCATGGAGAACTCTTTAGATTCCTTCTCTTTCTTAAGATTGTTAAGTTCAACTTGCATAGCTTGCAGCTGCTTCATCATAGCGGCGATCAAAATTTCTTCCTCATGTGTACTAATTTTTTGAGACATGTGTACTGATTTTCAATAGCTACTGATTTGTTCTTGACACAATGATATTTTTGACAGATTCTGGAACTAGGCTAGAATATTGGATATCTTGCAATTTGATAATTTTTGACAACTCTCTCAAATTTTTCCAAACAACACTCTGCAAACTCGTATGACACTGGGTAGTCTATGAAATGACAGTTGCTAAACTCGTACGATAGTTGGGTAGCAATGAAATGATAGTTGCTAAACTCGTACGACAGTTGCTAACAAGGTTTTGACTTTCTTGAATTTGCTGGTTTGAAAACTCATACGACACTGGGTTCTCAATCATATGACAAATGGGCAATACTGAAACGACACTTGACAAAACTCGTATGACTTTTGACTTCTTGAAAGGACTTTTGACTCCAGAAAGATTTTACGTCAATTTTTGCAAAATTTAAGGTCTTCAGTTTTGGATTGTTTGCAAATTGTACTGTCCAGATTTTGAAGGTTATACCAGATTTGATCATTTTTAATAGCCAAGTAGATAAACAAGCACGCAGAATAGAAAACAAGTGATTCCAAGCACGTTTGAAAATAATGAACAAGGGCAAAAGAAACCTTGCACATGAACAATCAAGTGACCAAATTGTGCTAATCCCTGAGAGTACTAATTGTGTATGTTCTGAAAAGTTTTGCAATAACACACATATACCTAAGAATGAAAAAAATTGGCCTCTCTAGGGTTTTTAGTAATGGTTTGACTCTGCAACTTTTATGATTCAAAGGGGTGAACTCCAATCCCGGTGCACCAGGGTTTTGACACAGTCTGAGAACTTAATCTTCAAGAGCTGCTAGGGAGATCTGACAACCCAACAATGAACCATACCCGTGGAGATTTCTTCCACAAGGACATTTATATAGCGGCTGTCACTACCATGGTGAAAATGGCTATTACCGCTTGAGGTTCCATCAATGCAGTTTTCCCTATGAAGGGATTGTCTGCTATGATTAACCCTCTCTAAAGGTGACTCACAGATTTATACCACAAGGGGACTTGGCTCCAGATTCAAGGTTTTGACACCTCTTCACTTTTAACCCAAACAAAGCAAGCAGATTAATCTGACACGCTAAGACAAAGTTTTGTTCCACCAAGGTCTGTGATATCAACTCCACGTGATCTATCAACCTCTCCAGGGAGAGAATGTATCAATCAATAAGAGAAGATGCACTAACCAATTTTGATTCACCAAAGTTCATGATATCAACCCCACGTGATCTATCAACCTCTCCGGAGAGAGAATGTGTCGATCAATAAGAGAAGACTCACTAACCAAGTTGAATATGAAACACACTAAGTATCCTCCCTACCTACAAGGATTCTATCATCAAGAAAGATTTCTCTAGGAATCCAATCTCTCAAGAATCACGAATAGTGTTCATAGGGCCTAATTACTATGTGAGCATAGATATATTCCTGAAAGCAAATCTACCAAAAGCATCCAAAAAGTAGAAAGAGGAACACTTAACGCTTAAAGAAAATATGAGATGAGTCCACAAGGTGGAACACTTAACACCTCACACAAGCTGAAAATGAGTCCACAACTTAGAAAACAAGTGAGTTCCTAAAAGCACAAAAGGGTTGTCAAGTGGAACACTTAACGCTTCTGTCCTGTTGACCCCTCCCCTTTATGGCACTGAGATTGCAACCACGGGGCAGAAATAAGGGGCTAGCAGATTAGCAAGTCCAATAACCCAAGATAGAAATCAAGATCAATCACAAGTATTCTAAGACTACTTAATGAATCCTTAAGGGATCACAACCTAGTATCAATTATGCAAGTGTGTAGAAATAGACAAAAGCATGAAAAGATGCACACAAGCCAAACACATAAGAGATTTATTTTAAGTCCAAATCAAAATGTTTTCAGAACAAGGAGAATACCTCATGATCCTCGCAACGTGCTTAGTATATTTTACCTAATTTTTAGCAATTCTTGTTGAGCTTTACTATGCAAGCAAGCTACGAACTCTCCAACAAGCCAACAAGCCAACAAGATATGCAAGGTATATTCAACTTATGAAAACCCTAGGGTTAGATCTAAAAATCAATTGTCAAGACCAATAATAACCAGAAATTAATCCAAATGACAACTCATATCATGCATTTAATTATATGAAAAATAAGTGCATACCCATCATAAAATTTTAATTTTTTTGCACTGCATTTGACCTAGTCAACAAGATCTAATTTTTTTGATATGATTTTGGCCACAAAAATAGAAATTCAGAATAGAGACCCCTACTAAAAAATAGAGAGCTTTCCAAAAATGCAAAAATTTTTAGAAAAATCTCTTCATTTGTGCCCTAGAGACCCGTTTTATCAAAATAGACCAGTTTTTGTAAATTGACTATTTGAGCTACTAAATTGCATCCAAATTTAAAACAAAAATAAAAGACCCCTGTAGAATTTGAAGAGCTTTTTGAAAATGTAAAAATTTAAGAAAAATATGCTGATTTGCGTCAGATATTAATTTTTTATGAAAAATCAAAAAAAAATTATCAAAAATTCAAAATAATTCAAAAAATTCTGAATTTTTTTCAAAGCTCTCTTGATATGTCTCCAACCTGAAAAAAAAAATTTAGACCAAAACTCCAAGCTATTTGTGAGATAAAATTAAATCTTTGAAACTTTAGGGTTTTAGCTCCAAGAATCAAAATCAGCATGCAAAGGTGGGTTGCCCCATGGTGGGTGCCAGAAATGTGTGTGTGAAAATTGTACCTGATTTGTAGACACAACACTCAGTAAAACATTAGAGGTTAGCAAAAATCAAAATCATGCAAAATTGAAATCTATCTAACCAAGCGATTTACTGCCTTCTAATAGGTGCGAAATTAATGTTCTCAGATTGTAATCGAGATCAGTGACCTAGACGACACCTAAATGAAGGATTTGAATGCAATTGATCTAGATATGAGATTGAATGCAATTAAGCTATTTTTTTTATATTTTCTATGCAATAAGAATGATAAAAACTGATATGAATCTATGAATGCTATTGAAAATTGATATGAATCTATGCTAGATGAAATTGATATGCTATGAATGCTATTGAAAATTGATATGCAATGATAATCTAACAATGATATGCAAAGCTATGAAATTCTATGCTAAGATATAAAAAGTTATGCAATTAAAATTGATCTCACAAAGCTTTGAATTTGCAAGTTGATTCCCTCAGCCTCCAATTCTCCAGCGTGATTGTGCAGAAATATGAGATGCTTGGATGAAAATTTGAGAGATATGAGAGATGAATTATGAAGAGCTGAGCATTGTTTTTATAGAAATCCAAGGCTTTGGAGGTGCATGAAAAAAAGCCATAAATCACTCAAATAACTCAGGTTGATTTTTGAGTTATTTTTAAATAAAGGATAATTAACTCACAAAAACATGCAAAAGCTAAGCTTTAACTCAAAATAGAGTTTAGCTTTAATTGATAATTGATAGTTGTTTGCTTTTATGATTGTGCATGTTTTAATTATGAATTAATTTAATAATAAAGTGATTTATTTCCAACTTAACTGATTTTAAAAATAAAACAATTGATTTATGGGTTAATCAATTATTTAATCAAACTTTTATTAAAAACTATATTATTAAATAATGACAACTTGCTTTAATTAATTAAATAAGAATTTAATCAATTATTCATATGATATTAGATTTATTGTCAAAATTAAATAATACAATTAATAATAGATAGAATTAAATTTAATTACATAATTAAGTGACAAATATTAAATCTAATTAATTAAATATGAAAATATTCAATTAATCAAACTTTAGGATAAATGTGATTTATTGCCAAATAATTATAAAATTAAAGGTAATTATGATGATTAAGAATATTACTAGGAATATTCCCCGATGCAGAATTTAAGATAATCAATTATGATTCGATGATGTTTAGATGTGCCTTAGATTAGGACTTTGATGTTGATTTCGTTCAAATTGAAGATGTAGGAGATTAATGAACTTATAGCCCATTTTTGGAGTATTACAATTAATAGGGGAGACTTAGGCATAGCGGCAAATATTAAAGGGGCCCAAAAAAAACCTTAGTCACAAGATCGCATAGCATGAAAATGGCTCACACGATCATGTGACAAAGTGGTCAATAATTAGCACATGCACTATTTAGGAGTTTAGTGGCTTGAAAAAGTAACATAAAATTAGAACAAGGCCAGGGCACACTAGGGTTTTTGATGGCAATGACTAGATTTTTTGAATTTTTGCCTAGGGTTTAGCTAGAAAAGGAAGATAAATAGTTGTAGGGGTCCGGAAAAAGGGTATGACCATGAAAATTTTTATATAGTGCTAACAAGACCAATATAGAAGGGCTCTAAAGGATAACCCAAAGTACGAGCATCCTCCTATGATTCCCCTGATGGAGTGGAATGAAATAATGGAAGATGCAAAAGAGAAAAGGCTAAAGGGTAGATGAATTCAACTAGAAGATGACAAAAGAAGGTATGTCATGATAGTATTAAGTAAAATTTAATCATGCACTAATTAGTGATCTTTGTAAATATATAATCTAAGATGTTTCAAACTTTGCATAGACTAAAAGATACATCAAAAGCTACAGAAGCGAGATTAAAAATGGTTGACCAACAAAAACTTGGCTCTCGTGGCTATATGAGACTTCACTCTCAACTTGTAAGTGGAAGCATTGGAATTTCATATCAAATTTTTATATATAAGGTTGCAAACAACTTTGTTTAATCAAATCATACATACAAAACTGACGATATTAAACAAAAAATATAGGGTACAAAATTCAATGTAGAGCCCATGGATGAAGACAACATAATAGCCTTGAAGGAAGGCTATAAAGTCATGGCTTCACACCTATGCCAAGAATCCAAAAGCCATAATGAAGAATCTACTACACTAGATGAGACACAATTAAATTGGTCAAATGAAAAATAAACCAAATTGAATAGTTAATTTCGAACATAAATTGACTATTTCATGATAACAATGTGCATGCCATTTCGCTGCAGCCTTCAAATCCTATCACAGAACCTAGGCATGATGAAGGCCATGATGTGCATCAAATTGTTGGAGGGATTAATTTTCTATTGGAAATAAATTATGTAATTATTAATAGAATTTAATATCTTTAATTAAAATTGCCCGTGTAACCTTTTTTTGAATATTTTAGAGCATGTTGAGATTTTTGAGGTGGCGGTAGATCAAAATGTTATTGTACATGATGTGGCATTTTTAGGTAAATAAAAATGCATGTTATGTTCTACTGGTTAATGAAATACATGTAATAGTAAAAAAAAGTATGTGAATTTAACACATTTTCTTGTTATTGCAGTAGAGCCCCCTTTAGTGCAGAAGCCTCGTGCTCCTCAAGACATGAGGAAGCATCATAATTTGAGATCACAACCACAAGAGGAGGAGGAAGATATTGATGCTCCTCTCAGCCTTTACCTTAAGAAATCTAAGAAAAAACCAAAAAACAAATGATTCCTTAAAAATGCTCTTTGATAAAACTTGTGTGATTAACTTTGTTGAATAATGAAAGAACATTGTTTTAAGTAATTATCTATAATGTTGTGTATTAATATTGAATTTTATGTGATTTTAATGAATATTGTTATGTGTTAATGAATTCTTGATTAGTGTTGTGTATTAATGAATGTTATGTGATTGTATTGATTTAATGTTATAATTCACAAATGGATGAATGAGGTGTGTAATTATATGTTAATGGAGAATTTAGATTGATGTTAGGCAGGGGGGGAGGTGAGGCCATATGAGCTTCCACCTTCACATGGTTTTCCTTGTTAAGTAGAGAATATTAAAGTATTCTCAAAACCAAGTGAAGCTCAAACTAACATACCTTCATTATTTAATCAATTTCATTTATTCTAGGTCTTTGCTCATAAGTGCATTTTGATGTGTCATTGTCAAGCAACTATCAAATAACAAATTAGAAGGGCCAATAGTCAACTTGGCTGGCATGATTCGACTACATTTTGTGTAAGTATAGTCTTCTTGAATGCAACAACCTCTCTTGGCCTAATCTGAATTATTTCATTGGTTTTTGTTTTTTAGTAGGTGAAGTGTTAAATTAGTTCCTTTGGACTCCCATTTCCTCACATAGAGTAGTAATATATGTTAACAATATGTAATTTGCATGTAGCATTCATAAATAATCCACCTAGCTTATCAATACTTCCACATGTCATGTACATGGGACATGTGGCAGATGATAGCTTTGCATGGTGTTAATCTTGCTATAGCAATTTAGCCCAACAAAAGGGAACGTCTCCTGTCATTCTCACATTACATCTATTGCAAGCAATATTCATTCACATTGTACAAAAACTCACTCATCTCTTCCTGTTTATTTCAACGATGCCACCTCTTCTTCCTTCATCTCATTCAGTGGAATTGTTGCAATTAAAGAAGAAAGAATCCTAGATGTGATCACTTGTATCCATCTTTGTTAGGTTAAGGGAAATGATAAGGTCTTACAAATTTTGGGCTTCACCTTCCAGTCTTCAAGATTGAGAAGGTGATTGTAATATGTATAGAATGGTCAAATTATGGACATGGCAGTGAGTTGTCTGACATAATGCCTAAAATGAAACATGAAATATCATGGGATATAATGTTTGTATGTTGATATATTGAAGGAAATGAATTTCTAGAAGCATTTTTGTGATTTGAGGTTTTGATTTGCGGAGAGGAATGGTGTTGGATTCAGGGGGCAGCCAACCTAGTTTCTTGATGTAGTGTTATGTTTTAACGCATGGATCATTTGTCAATATGAGCAGAGATGCTGGGTATTATTGGCTTAGGCTTGTCATCTACATTTTTCTCACAATTTGTATAGGAACCATCTACTTGAATGTTAGTACATCCTATAATTCCATACTAGTAAGACTGCATTTTCATGTCACCCCTAAAATTTTCATTGACATAAGTTTTGTGCTACTCAAATTTTTTACTTAAACATGTTGTACAATATATGTTTAGGCTAGAGGAGCTTGTGCTTCCTTCATTTTTGGCTTTGTTACTTTCATGTCTATTGGAGGCTTCCCATCTTTTGTTGAAGATATGAAGGTAACTTCATTTATCTAAGAAAATTTCATGATTCTAATGAATTATTATTTTTATTGTGTGATGTAGGTATTTCATCTAGATCATTATGGACTCTGAAAATTTCATGATTCTAAATGAAATTATTATTTGTATTATGTAATGTAGGTATTTCAGTGAGAAATCATGAATAGACATTATGGGGTTGTGGCTTTTATGGTGGGCAATACTCTATCAGGGACCCCCTATTTTCTTATGATCTCAATAATATTAGGGACAGTTTGTTATTACATGGTTAGGCTACATCTTGGGTTCAGTCATTATGCCTTTTTTGTGTTGTCCCTATATGCAAGTGTTACAGTGGTGGAAAGTCTTATGATGGCCATAGCTGGTGTTATGCCTAACTTCCTCATGGGCATTATCATTGGTGCTAGAATTCAAGTAAATACTTTCTATTCTTGCATTTTTCTGTTGTTCTTGAGAGAATCCTTATGAAAATATCAAGGAAATAAGACCAAGAGGTCTTCCATTATAAATTTGGACAAGAATAAAATAATTAAATGAGACATTATCCATTTATTTATGTATCAAAATCAGCATTATTAATTCTTACAAGGTTCTCAAAAGATACCCAAATTAATTACTTCTCTAACATTGGTCATAGTTTACCTTTGGGATGGATAAATGATAAATGCAAGATTTTATTTTTTCCATATTAAAAAAAAATCCATCCAAGAAGAAATGAACTCAACCTAGATCATGTTCCCCCATTGACAACATTGAAAACCAATAACTCTTGTAAACCTATACAATTATCTGCTAGTTTCCTCACTTGTTCTGTGCAAAGGTCTACAATTTCATTTCCCAAGTTATATTAGAAAAATAGGGATCAAAGAATATTTACAAGCCAAATAGCTATCAATATAATGTTAAAAGGATGTATTAATATACAATGCTCAAGAAATACCCACATCACAATGTAATAATGTAAAATATAAGCTTACTCAAGATGTTGATCAACATGATATTGAGGGTAATGAATACCAGGATTTAATTTTAGTTATTCCCAAACTCTATCTTTATCCCAAAAAATCTCCTCATATAATTATTCTAAACCTTTTCCTAAGAAACGGAGCAGTAAATCAAAGGTTGCACAATTAAAAGAAGAAATTGAAATGGGTATACAAACAATGCTTTAAGAAAGCTCTGCTTAGGGGGCAGTACCCATTATATTGCAGAAAAATGAAATCACAAAGGGAGATGAATATGCAACTCCATATTTGAGCAATCGACAAGGGTCAATGATACAAATACATGATCCCATTGCCAATTGACATCATCCTAGCTCCTACTTCCTCTAGAAAGAGGTTCCCATTTTCTTGAACAAAAGCCTCAAATTTGGCCAAATCGTACTCCTTTACGATCCCTATCTTGAAGGTTGCCCAAGCCTTATTCATCAATTTTTTCTTACCTTCTACCTCAAGAGTAAAGTGACCCAACAAACAACTATCTAATAGCTTCATTTCAATTTTGTCCATTGCAACGACCACTTCTGAATACAAGTCATCTGCCACTATCCTATGCACCATGCCAACTGCAAGTAGTGAGTGGCTAAGGACTTGAATGATGGGTTGGAAGAGATCTGTAATCAGCCTCCTATCATGAATGTGTTCTCTCACCCAATATTCTACTCCCAAGATCATCACCATAGTCATCTATTCCTGCTCGTTGGCCTAGCTGAAAATCCTTTGAATCTATTCCTCCCACAATTCCATTAGCACCTCCACTTTAACATAGCAATAGTTGATGCCCAAATGATTCGCCATCAACTCTGAGATGAAAATGAGTTCCATGGAGGTCATTTATAAACAAAATATGGCTTGCTAGTGGTGTCTCTCTGCAAAAAGATAACTCTTCATACCTAACTAACTGTTACAAAGGACTGTGTCCAACAAGGGTCATGTGATGAAGACTGTCAAAAGAGCCATGTGTTAAATCTATGCAACAAGCACACGCACTATCCAACATCCCATCCCCCACTGCCAATGCCATCAAACATCTAAATCTATCCTATTCCAACCCTCAAGGATGAATCAAGATCTATAGCGATAATGTTTTGTATATCACATGGTAGCGGATCATCTTGACTGAGCTCCAAGTCCAACACTTCATCAATCCCCAAATAGAAAATGATCTGTAGATATGTCTTTCCCCACATGACTTCCCAATCTGCCCATAAGATATATAATAACATTTATAATCACTCAGTTAAGGGGCATCTGGAAAAAAAAAAATCCATATACTTTTGAAATCATTGCCCTCAATCATCAAATGAAAAAAGAAGATCATATGTCCAGTGCATGGAGTTAAGCTGTTTAATCAAACAAAACTTCCATCTTATATTATAAAATGAATGTATAATCATCAGGTATAGAGCATGTTACAATCAATGCTAGAAGGCTATGAATAAACACTTGACATTATGGAGCAATAACTCCATATGGGAATGTTTAATTCGGTACAATCAAGTAGCCATTAGGATGAATAAACATCAGTTACATAGATATAGTCAGTAACTATGTCGGGATCTCTCACATATTCAATGATTTCATTGTACAGAAGGAGATTACATTGGAAATTAGAGGATCAATTACTACTTAGATGCAAAGTATTTTTAGTTTTTGTTGAAGATTCATATCCACGGTTACAAAGACAATACCAGCCTACACTAGCACATTCTTAGGAATCACAGGATACTCAAAAATATTAAATCCATTGGCAAACTCATCATCATTTCATAAGATAAAATCTGATAAGAAATTATGAGATCAGTAACTACTCATATAGTTATATCTATATCATTACATTGAGAAACAAACTCCACATCAACATATCAATAATAGTTATATACTACGTATTCAAACATTATTATAGAAATTACATATATGGGAAAGAAAAATCCACAAATCATTTATAGTTCTTTTTTAGTTAGTTTGTTGAGCATCAGA
Source organism: Chamaecyparis obtusa (assembly GCA_027943335.1). Lineage (NCBI taxonomy): Eukaryota > Viridiplantae > Streptophyta > Pinopsida > Cupressales > Cupressaceae > Chamaecyparis > Chamaecyparis obtusa. The sequence goes on from BSBK01000674.1 coordinate 1,193,352, forward strand.
TGGTGTGGAAAATAGGGAATTTTAATATTATTCTTATGCTTCTTTATTTCATGTACCAGTTACATCTAGAGCCAAAGGCTAAAACTGTTAAGGAAATGACATATGAGTGGGAGCTTCTAAATGATGTCAAGGTAGTCTAGCTTCAAAATCTGAAGGAGGTCACTGATGAAGAATATTCCAACTTATACCATTCACTTTCAAAGGTTTGTGAACTGCAACTTTAAAGTTTGGTTAGTCTATTTTTAGAATATTGTGAATACATCTACTAGGATGATAATAAAAGGCTCTTTAACAATAGACTTGAAGAGCATGGATAAGACATCAGAAGGATTTTAAGCCATAATGTTTTGAATGCTAAATCATTTAACAATCCTAATTTTTTTGGTTTTTAATAATGTTAGCACTCATACTTGGACAAAATGATTTGTAGTATTACTATTAGTTTGTCAACTTCAGATGATAGTTTTCCTTAGTAATAGAAACAATTTTGTCAAAAATGAAAGCATATGGATAGATGGACACATCACTTGAAATCAGGTAAAGACATATTCAGTTATTCACAATTTCACATTTCTATAGGCTTGGGCAACAGGTGGAAATACACTTATTGTAGTCATTGAACTACGTTGTCTAGGCATTCATTGAATGTTGATGTACTAAAGGATGTATTTAATGTAGATGCTGACTCAGAAATAGATTCAGAGAAAAAGGTCAAGTACACCAAATTCTAGAATGAGTTTGGAAAATCTATCAAGTTAGGTATAATCAAGGATGCATCAAACAGAAATAGGCTTGCAAAGCTTCTGAGATTTGAAAGGTGACTGTTACTACCCATTTTGAAAGCATATGATTTTTTTTCTTTATTGTGGATGAGTACCTTACTAAGGTGTTACTCTATATTTTCAATCATTAAAATTTTCATGCTACTCATTTATACCGGTATTCTCTGTCTATTTTAATAGCAAAAAATATGGCGATAAACTTACATCGCTCGACCAGTACATATCAAGAATGTAGAAGGACCAGAAAGATATTTACTACATTACTGTTACTAATAAGGAGAAAATTGAGAATTCTCCATTCCTTGAGAAGCCGAGGAAGAAAAACTATGAGATTTGTAATTTAACTTTTAATTTTTGTGAGTGTAGGTTGAATGTTATCATCATGGAAATGGTTGGAGGACCCTATATTCAATAGATGTTGGCAAGCTATTGTTGTTTTATAAGGTTTGTCTCAATCCCAATAGGTTTTAGTTTCTTTTTCTAGATGCGTAAGTGTGTGTGAGTGATTTACACCTTCATGAAATAACAAGATTTAAAGAGAATTTACACTATTCAAAGCAAACTAATCTAAATAATGCACAAATTAATCTAAATATCTCATGGTTCTCTAAATTGAAGTGGTAAATGAGGCTCTCAGCTGCAAATCCTCACTAGTGACACTCTAATTATGAGAATTGAACTAAGAATGATATGCAAACTAGATCTAATTATCAAATTCTAGCTCTATTTGATAAGAAATCTACAAAATGATCAACAATTGAAGCTAATTATCAATGAAAATTGCTAAGTGAGTGATGTGGATGCAAATTGCAAGAGCTTTGCTGCAATTCAAAGATATGGAGTGGATGAATTATGCTTCTAAATGCCTTCAATATATAAGATTTTCCCAAGGGTAGGGGGTAGAGTGAGATAACCATGGTTATGCTTGGGTAAGGTCAATTGGCTTTGCTTTGTCCCTAAATGGGGGGACAAACATTTAAATGGTTTCAAAAGGCTGGACCATTTCAACAAAAGTGAGTGATTTGTGTCCATTTTGTCTCCTTTTTTGCTTTGTTGAGGGAATTTAGTATTTATTAATTAATTAAAGTAATTAAATTTAGCCATGAAGGGTAAGAGGTTCATTTTGATTTTTCATTTCAACAACTATGTCATTAATTGAATTTAATCAATTTCATAGTGTTTTTCCCCTTTTCAAGCTTTATTTAATCATTTAATCATTTAATTGAATTTTCCTTTGATTTGAATTGCCTTTGTTCCATTTATTAATTTTTTATATTATTTTGATGATTTGATTGCACCTTTTTATTGAATTAAGCCTTTGCCAATTTTTCGTGTCTACAAATGCCCCTCTTTGAGTTGATGTGAGAAGAACACTGATTCAAAGATTCCCTTAGTCCGATGATCTGATTCAGGTCCTGGTTCTGATATGCCTCTGATCATTCTGATTGATGTACTTCCTGATGACGATGATGTGCCTCTGATATGATATGGGTCCTGATTTGATGATAGGTCCTGGGTTCATTGATAAAGGTCCTGGGTTTTATTGATAAAGGTCCTGGGTTAATTGATTGCTGATATGTTGATAGGTTTGATATGATATGGTAAACTGATTTGATACAGATTTACCTCCTGATATGAAATTGATATGATATGATAACTTGATATGATATGATATGATATGATATGCCCCACTGATAAATTTTTTTGATGTGATGCCAATTTGATACTCTGATGCCCCCTCAGAAATAAAACATATTGATTCCTTGATTTGAAAGATTTTGATTGATTGGTCCAATATGTTTTCATTTCTAAAAAAAATATTGATGATATGCCATGACTCACAATTTGCATCCAAGATAGATAGGTCTGTTGTAGTTAAGCGAAACAAGTGATTAGGATAATAGGATAATGGTACCAATGAATGTGATTTGTCAATGTGATAGGATAGTAAAAATCATATGGGATAAATCAATCAGTGTGAAAACTGATATGATTTGATACTGCTGCTTCATTCTCAGGACACAGAGACACGAACAAATGGTATGGGATGTGATTGCTTGATACTTTGATAGGATTGATTGATGTAAGATGACTCACTGATATAAAATACTGATATGATTCCCTTGATTTGTGAAATAGGCACATTTTCGTAAATGATATATATATATACGGACCTTAGCTTCTTGGCTATTTGAATTTAAGTCATGGGTTTGACCCAGCTAGAGTATAGGTTATTAAGATGATTGATTATGGATCTCTTTCAGTTTGTTGATATTGTATCATGATATTTCAGTTATTGATCAGGACTTTGATGTATCACTTTGAGGACATTGTATCTTTGATTAGACAAAGTTCATGGATCTTTGATGTTATGGACACTTTTTGATTTATGGACTTTCCTTGATTCTTGATTGAATGACCCATTTTATAATTGATCAAGATTTCAATTGAATGACCCCCCTTTTCCCTTGGAAAAATACTACAAACAAATGCACATGCAATTAATCTAACATGATAATGCAATTAACCTTCCATGATAATGCAATGCAATGCAGCTAAGTGTCACTAGCTTTAGCAAATAAATGCCTTGAGGATAAATTTTCATCATTGAGCACTTGGGACCGGAAAGTCGATACAATCACCACTGCCCACTGACATGATGATATGAATACCACTTTTTATTGTATTTGGTAACCTCCTTTTTGAACTAGTACAACCCACACTAGTCGAATAAACCAACTATGAGAGTATGAATACCAGTTTCAACGAATTCAATGTTGCATAAACAAGCAAAGGTCAACCTTCCACCCTATATGAAAGTCCTCGATGGTTCTTTGATGACCATGTCGTTAGATAAATTCACATAAGTTGTTGGATATCCCTCAAGACAATCACTCAAAGGCAAGAAAAATATCATGTCTCCATCATTGCCAATCTAGTCGAAACATCATCGATTAACTAAAAAGATGTGATAAAATCAATGTAAGTAAAGATCATCAAAAGAAAGCTTAAAGTGTTTTGCATTGTTTCATGATTTTCAAAAAGTATTTCCAAGCATTCTGATCTTAAAGTGTTGTCAATTTTTAATCTTGAATAATAAAGTCAATGAAGGCTCATGGATCAAGTTGTGGTAATTGAATTCTTGGTTAGTGAACAATGATATCCATCAAAGGTTCACGAAAATCACTCTCTTCTGAAGCTCTGATAAGTCTCTCTGATGTGACTAAATATTGTACTATTGAATTCTTTTTGGGTTTAATGCCTTGCTTCATGTGAATTCATGCATGTTGTTGAAATCCACTGATTAAGATCAAATGCCCCAGTTGGATAGAAAAAATGTTGTACTTGAGCAAACTTCCAAAATATTACCAAAGCTCAGTTTATGCAAGATGCAGCTCAAAGCACTTTATGCTTTCCTTTTTACCATCTCTCAAACAAGATCACATTGGTTTTCCCCCAATGTCTTAGCAAGATATAGGACACGAAGGATGGATTTTCTAGCTGATGGATTAGAGATGGAAAGGCTATGATGGAAGAAGTATGTGAATGTGACCCATAGGACTATCTCCTCAAGAGTACCCAAGCTAAGGAAAAAATGATATAGCAATGTGAAGCATGTTTTTGGATAAGCCATGAAAGCCAATGATATAGTGTTAGATAGCCTATAGGATAATGATCTTCTGCCATGAAAAGGAGTGATCCAAAAGAGTGGACATGTCAAGAAGTTTTTGATAACAATTTTTTTTTTTTTCATCTTGATCAAGACCAAGGGTCAATTTGGGTAAGATGTGGATAAGATAACACAATCAAGATAAAGGAGTGATGGAGGCTATGAAGGGATGTTTTGGGATTATGAAAAAGCTATCAAGGAATAATGAAGGTGAATTTGGGATAAGCAAGATCATGATAAGGTAACATGGATGCAACAAGTACATAAGCTGATGGAAAGGATAACAGATGTCAAGATACTCAATGCTCATGGATATGTTCAACCTTGTCAAGATGAAAGTGATAGAGGAAATATGAATGAAAGTGAGGTAAATGATAGGAAGATGGAAGATGGCATGGATGAAACTTACCCCCAAGTGTAGAGTGCAAGAAGGAAGAATTACTCATGACGCCTGTTTGCCAGGTTTTCATCATGGTACTTGTCTAAGGCACCACAAGAAGTGGTTTTCACCCTAGATTTATTTCTTTTTATTTTTGCTACCAAGGTGCCTATTGCTAGGTTTTCACCAAGGCACTTTTTCTCTTTTTTCTTTTTTTTCTTTTTTTCTTTATTTTTTTCTTTTTATGTATTTTTCAATAATTTCCCAACATTAGAATCTTTGGACAATGCTCCTTTGAAAGATATGTTGTAATAAACCATGGGTATGACTAGGATGCTCAAAGATATTGATAAGAGGGATGGAATTATAGAAAGTATGCATTGGAAAATGAATGTGAGGATAAGAAGAAGGTATGTTGAAGATGGAAATGTTGGCAAGATCAACTTTGACACACACTTTGAAGAGTGGTGGAATGATGGAGGAATGATAGATGAAGGAGGTAAGGGTCCTTTTGAGGTAGTGGATTTTGGGATGTAAGAAGATGAAGGATGTTTGGAAGGAGATGGAATGGAAGCCTTTGGAAGCTTGAATGTCAATTTTGATTCTTCTTTTGTGTGCAAGTCTTTCAAAAGTGACTTGGGAATCCACATATTCTTTGATTTTTCTTCCTTTTGGAATGCTTTTGAATGCATTTCTTCAATGAGGGATTTAGGAACCCACATTTTATTTTTTTCTTTTTGCTTGATGGACCTTTGCGGCCTTTTGGATATTTCATTTTTATTTTCATTCACATGTCGATTAGATGGGACATTGTGATTTTTATGCAAATCTAGATTCTTGGATTTATGATTTTTATGTTGCACATCAACATTGCTTCCAAAAGACTTAGGAATTGTGGATGAATAGGAATAATATGGATGGTTCATATGGATTGGTGTTTGGACATTCTTCAAGTATGTGTGTCTTTGTTGATCTTGATACATGGTAGGGTAAGTGAATGGATAACTAGGGATGATAGGAATAGATGATGGAGGAATATATGGACCTAGTATGGATGGAAGGGATGAAGACTTTTGTTTTGGGACATAGGCACCCAAAATGGATTTGGAGGATAGTGGAGGTATATGGTTGCATTTGAATGGAGGGATATACGGTGTGAAAGGGATATCAATATCTTTGGAAGGAACTGCATCACCAAGATTCTTATCTCTAGGATTTATCTTTATACCAATAGGCTCATGAGTAGCTTTGATAGGAACACATTTGATAGGATCAACTGCAGCTTGAAGGGATTTATTATCTTGCAAGGGATTTGGAAGAATGATGTTTTCTTGAGGTGAACATGGAGGAATATGACAAGGAAATGATGGGATACTTTGATCTTGACAAGGATCTTTGAATTGTGTAGTGAAGGTATTTTTCTCTTGATTTTCAATATGCTCATTGGAATTTATGGAAGGGATATCTTGATCTTGCTTGGGAAGTGGAGAAAATATGGAACTTGGAAGGGTACTTTGTTCTTGGAATGGAAGGATATCATCTTGAAAGACATGAAAGGATGCAAGGGCATCATCACAAGGTTCAAGGGATATGGGACCTTCATCAAATATGGGAGGGGTTTGTATATAATCTTGATCTTGATCTTTATCAATATTTGTTTCTTTTCTTTTTAGATTATCCTCTTTACATGAAGCCACTTCTAAGGACAAGGTAGATGTTTGGATATGTGTGGGGAATGTTTGGAAGAATGGTGTAGGATCCTCTTGAATAGGTATAATAGGCATTGAGGCACATGAAGCTTTGGGTTCTAAGATCTTTGAATCATGGAAACAATCTGCAGCAAGATGTGAGTTAGCTTGGGTTTCTTTTAGAGGTAGCCCTTGAGGGTAGACATAGTTAATGGGAAAAGTGTCATCATTAGGCTCATTCTTTGATGGAGGAATTTTGGATAATTGTGGAGCTTTGGGAGATGAAGAAAAGATGAATGGAATGCTAGTTATGGGAGGGTCTTTGCTAGATAAAGGTTCGGAAGATGGATGAAGGATGAAAGGTGTACAAGTAATCCAGGGAGAAACCTTGTTAGGAGATGGACAAAGGATGAATGGATTACTCTTGCTATATGGAGGTTTTTGAATTAGATCTTGTTTGAGAGCGGTATTTTTCACTCCATATTCTTTATTATCTTGATCACAAATAGGTTGATTATGTAATTTCCTTTGATCTGAGATAACTTTGTTTCTCTGAAATGCTTCTTTTTGTGAGGAGGATGAAGATATGGATGACCCATCATCATAGAGGAAAGGAAAAATTGATCTTAATGATGGCTCTTTAGATAAAGTATCTTTTTTCTTTTCTTCATCCTTTCTTAAAGTTGATATGTCAAAATTATGAGGAAGCTTAGCTCCTGCTTGAACTAACTCCATGAAATATGCTTCTTTATCCTTCTCCAAGACTAATTTCATTATTTCCATAAACCTGGGATCTTGAATTGCTTCTAAAACTTCTTCTTCAGACACCTCATCATTTTGATTCCAATGGACATTCTGATATGAGGACAATGAAGATATGGATGGCCTATCATTATAAAGAAAAGGACACATTGATCTTAATGATCACCTTTTAGATAAAGTATCTTTTTGTTTTTCCTCATCCTTTCTTAAAATTGACATGTCATAATTGTGTGGAAGCTTAGCTCTTGATTGAGCTAAAGTCAGGAAATATGCTTCTTTATCCCAGTTCAAAATTCATTCCATTATTTCTATAAACATGGGATCTTGGGATGCTCTCACAACATCATCTTTAGACACCTCATCACTTTGAAAAGAATAGCTTGATAATAATAATGGCCTTCTATATGATGTATCTCTTTGGTTTTCCTCATTCTTTCTCAAGGTTGATGTGTCATAATTATAAGGATGTTTAGCCCCTGCTTGAGCTAAAGTTAGAAAATATGTGTCTTTATCCCACTTCAAAAGTAATTCCATTGTTTCCAAAAACCCGGGACTTTGGGATGCTTCAACAACATCATCTTCAGACACCTCATCACTTTGATTCCTATAGAGATCTTGATCTTGACTTTGATAATTATGCTCCATAATAGGATTGATTTGTTTCTCAAATAGGCTCCTCATTATGGATCAATCCTTCCTTCTTTAATTTCAATCTGATTGGGTTGGTTTGGAACATGTCACAAGTCTTGATCAATTTTTAAGATTTAAAAATTTAATTGTATTTTGATCAAGTACTTTGGAACTTCTTGTTTGAAAAGTTGAAGACAATCTCAACACACACATCAATAGTTCACCATATCCCTAGATCACTCTAATGTGTATATTCTCAAATGTTTCCACGGGTTTGATCACAAGAAAGACTTCCAAGCAAGCTACCTAGCACAAATTTGGCTTTTAAATGGCTCTATTAGGTAGTTTTTGCTATTTTTACTATTTTGTAGTAAGTTTTCTGTTCAAAATAGATCTTAGCCTTTCATCCCCCCAAGTATGTTAAGGGGCTTCCCACACGCACCGAAGCACAATTTTGCGCAATCTGTTAAGACTACTAGAGGAAGTTTGAAAGAGCTAAAATCCTTTTTGTCGTGCACCCCATTAAGGATACATGCATTTCATTTTATAGTGGGTCAGATTCTCACAGCAAAAGAAAGTGTATCCCACTTTGGGTTGTCCCTCTCACAGGCACTTTTAAGGCAATCTCGGGAGGCGAGCCCACTAAGTTTTAAACATGTTCATTTGAAAGCATGAAAAGTGGATTTGGTAGAGCAAGTTTGGAAATTTGATTCACTCAAAGAGTGAAGAGCATATCCCTATTGCTTTTCCCTTATCCCAAACACTCACAATCAATTTGGTTCTTTTTCAACCCTGTGACAAAGGGATTCTTAGAATTGAAGTGTTTATTTTTTTCTCTTAATGATTAAACTATGTTTTGAACTTTGAAATGCCACAAGCTAAGGGAATGTGCAAGCTTGATGAGAAAAATACCTCAAATGATGCTAGCAAAGGCTAGGCACATTTTTAAGTAGTAGATTTTCTCATTTTCTCTCCAAATCCTTCCCTTACCTTAGCAAAACGTTCCCTCCACCAACAAGTTAGTCAACACAAATTCATACAAAGTGAGGGGAAACCAAAATCAAAAAGCTTAAAATGATCAAATTGATTATGCTCTTGATTTATTTTGAACTCAAATATTTGCAAATTAAATCCAAAAGGTGCAAGGTATACTCTAATAGTAAGTCAGAGGGGGCTTACAATAATAAATCATGTAATGTTGTTTTGAATACGAAGAACGCTAGTATATACAAATTTCATTATTTAATTATGAAAATCTATTAAAATGTTTGCAGTTGCCTCATTTAGTAGCTAGTAATGAGCATCAAATAAGTTCATAATAAACCATTATGCTAATACTAAAGTAACATAAAAAAATACACAGCCATATATATTAATGCAAAGTAACACCTGAAGATAAATATCTAGACTAATCACTGACCAAGATGTCGTTGGTGATTACTTTGGATATTTATCTTTAGGTTTTTTTTTTTAACATTCCATATTAGTCAAAATTTTGACTAACTTTGGTCAAAATCCTCACTAAGACTGGTCTACATATCGACCATTTTGTATCAAAATTTAGCGTCATGGGTTTTACATCTTGGATGGATGAGCCAAACATTTCGACCGACATTGGTCACAAGTTCGACGAATAAACTTGCTAATTGCAGATGTCAATTTTGACCAAGATTGGCATAGAACATTCTACCTTAACAACGATGTGTCAAAATTTTGACTAGAAAAATAGAGACAAGACCATTTGTAGATCATTTGACCAATCTTGGTAGAAAATTAAACCATTTTTTCATCAAAAATAGGTGCCAATTCTACTAGTGACAAAATTTTCAATGGGGTCAAGTACTGCCAAAATCGGGGCACTAGTCAATTTTTCCTTAAGTATCTGAAAAGCTTCTAAATATTTCTCAATCCAAATGAACTTCTTCCCTTTCCTTTTAAAGGAAGTGATGGGATGAGCTAACCTAGAGAATCCTTGGATGAAGCATCTATAGTATCCGGCTAAACCCATGAAACTACGAACCTCTGAGACATTGGTGGGTGTTAGTCATTCTACTATAGCTTTTATCTTTGTGAGATAAACTGCTATACCTTCCCATGAGATAACATGACCAAGATACTTAACTTTTGTGTGGAAGAATTCACACTTCTCCAAGTTTGCAAATAATTTATTTTTACGAAGGCATTGCAAATCTTGTCCAAGGTGTTGCTCATGTTCTTCCACTGATTTAGAGTACACCAAAATGTCATCCAAAAATATTATGACAAATTTATCGAAGAAGGTCCTGAATACCCCATTCATGAGACTCGTGAACACCAAAGGTACATTTTTTATACCGAAAGTTACTATGGTAAATTCATAATACCCATACCAAGTATGAAAATTTTTGCAGTGAATGTCAGCTTCGTGAATCCTTAACTGATGATAGCCTAACTTCAAATTAATTTTGGAAAATACTTTGGCTCCTTTCATTTTATCAAATAGATCATCAATTATTGGCAAAGGGTACTAATTCTTAATGGTTACTTTAGTGAGATCATGATAGACAATGCACAACTTAAGTGAGCCATCCTTCTTCTTTACAAAGATAACCAGAGCTCTCCAAGGTGACACACTCGGTCTGATGAAACCTTTTTCTAAGAGTTCTTCTAGTTGCACTTTTAACTCACTTAACTATTGAGTGGTCATGCGATAAGGAGCTTTGGAGATGGGTTTGGCATTTGGCACCAACTCTATGTGAAAATCAACGTCTCTTTTGGGATGCATCCCAGGTATCTCAACTAGATAGACATCCATAAACTCTTGAAGTGTCATGCGCATAAATCTACACCCAAAAAACAAACCAACCTCTTTTTTGAAAGGAATATAAGTTTATATTTAAAGGTAAGAGTAGACTAAAGTTTGAACGGTTAAACCTGGTGGTGAGCTGGTTAACATTACTGATCACATAAAAAGGAATCCCTAAGTGTTCAAGTTAAACTAATCATGCTAATGTAAGTAACATAATGAACAAATTGTGGTCTAGATTTAATCTTTGACTAAACATTTTATTTCAATGTAGATGCCACTCAAAAATGAATTTAACCCTACTAATAGCTTTAATGACTATGTCATAATTACAATTATTACAAATTGACATGATCCCCATGATGACCTAACAAACCATTAATCATAACATTCAATTACATTTTAGTTTTAATTCACTAAATTTAAACTATAATATCCATACAATAGAAGCATATTGTAACCCCTTATTAATTTAAATAAATTTAAATAAAACATAATTGATTAAGAAATAATTATATTAATTAAAAGAATTTATTAATATAATTATTAAATATCCAAATAAATTAATTATTAAATAATAATTATATTAATTAATAATATGTATTAATTAGCATAATTATTAAATAATAAAATATATAAATTAATAAATATTATTTATATTAAATAAAACTATTAATATTAATTAATATAAATAATAAATAAATTAATAAATATTATTTATATTAATTAATATTCTTAATATTAATTAATATTCTTAATATTAATTAATATATATAATACAAAATAACTTTAAAAAAAAACTCGGCAAAAATAATATTGCGCATGATTTTTTATAGTCCCTTTGGGACTGGTGGGTCCATGCCGTCGGTAGTGATCCTATCATAGCAGTATTGTCGTATGGCAGGCAGTCTGCCGTGAGAGACTGTTTGTCGTGCAGCAGAGCCCTGTTGCGGCAGAGTCCTCTGCCATAGCAGGGGTGGGGTGTGGGGCCCGCGAGCCCCCCCACTTAACAATTTTTTTTTTTAAAAACAACACATTAAATATTTTTTTTTCTAAATCTTAAAAAAAAAAAAAAACTCTATGTGACTTTATATTATAAAATCTATTTTTTTTCAATCTTTCTTATATATATATATATATATATATATATATATATATATATATATATATATATTTGTTAAAGGGGCCCTTTTTAAGGCCTTTTTGGGGTGACAACCCAGGTGGGTCCCCCGAGAGGTCTAGACTTCTAGGGTGGATAGAATAGGCTCTATTTTATTTTTTTTACCATAATCTTATTTTATATTTTCTTTGTTGCCAAGTAGATGTAGGATAATAATTGTTTATTGACTATGTTTGGAAAATGTATGAGAATTTTTCCCATACATTTTTCAGAGACCTGTAGGTCTCTATTTTGCACTTTTCTCTTATTTTTTTTTCACTTGTTTGTTTCAATAGATTTCTTCTTCTTTCTTTCCTTTTTTTTAAAGACTACTATTATTGAACTAACAAGAAGGATTATTTGATTAAAAGATCAAAAGGAAATTGTCTAACATTTATTCATTTATTTTTCTTAAGTGTATTGTTTTCAACACAAAATATACTACCATAGAAATATGAAAACAATAGCATTGACAAAGAGAGAAAATATGTTTGAATCATTCATTTCCTATCATTATTATTTTAATCAAGTGCAATCTAAAAAATGAAATTATAATGATACTACCTTAGCTCTCATTCCTTAAAATTTTCAACATGGTTACATATATATTATCATTTAATAATTACACAATGTCCTCACAAAACTATTCCAACAAGAATTTACTTTTCAAATGAAATAATACATTATCCATTCCTTATTGAATATAACAAGAATACACTAAAATCTTCCTTTGAACATCAATCATTAATTTCATAAGAACAAGAATCTTTCAAAAGGAAAATACAATTATACATTCCTTCAAAACTTTGATGCAACATCACTTTGATACAACAAAAGTTTGGAGTGATATCTCCATTACATAAATACAATGAGCTCAAGGGATCCTTAAGATTCCCTCACAATAACAATAAACATAAAATAAGTAAAATCCATATCAACATTCTGAATACATCCTCAAGTATCTTCAAGAATACAACTTCAAACATGAAGTCTTCAATGGCTTCCAATCCTGTAATAAAATAATATATAGGCCATGGAGTCCTCACTTCCCAACCTAGGCTTCTATGAAGCCACCCCCGAGCTTGGAGACCCATCACATAGAGAAGGTTTCACAATCAAGAAAACCAAAATCTTACTAACACAAAATCACATTTAAACTCCCATCCAAGGCTAAAACAAAGAGTCTCCAAATGACTCAAAAATTGGTGTGAAGGTGGAACTAAAACCCAAGGGGAGAGAGCACATTTCATAAAAATAAAAGACAAGCCTACACTTGGCTTTCTCATCACACATCTTTCCACAAAATCCCAACACAACAAAACTCCTTATAACCCCCATGGCTTCAAACCATACAATCCCTTTTGACCCCCAAAATACAAAATAAATGGCTACATGGAGCTCATACATCCATGTTTCTTCCTTCTCCATACGAAGGAGAGACTCTACACTCATGGTTGTCCCAAAATGACCTTCACCCTCAAGGCTACTCTTCCCTCCCAAGGGTGAGTGTAGCTTTGAGAAAACTCACTTAACAAAATAATACAACACAACAAGAAATCTTCAAGATATCCAAATTTCACATTTACAATACAAATAAAACATGCACTACAACAAGCTCAAGATTTCACATAACATCTACTAACACACAATAACAAGATTTACAAATTTTAAGCACATAATAATACAAACACTAGTTTCTCCATGCAAGAATGAAAATATTCTTGAGAAGTCTTCCACATGAAAACATCACAAGTAGAATAAAGAATTCCACCAACCTAGATCCAAGCTTATGGAAGAAATTTGATGAAGAGCCTCCTCTTTTCCTAAGTCTTCTTTCTCCAAATTAGCAAAGTCTCCAAATCTAAAGAGTGGGTGTCAAACTCTTCCAAAAGAAGAGTCCCCTCTAAAAAAACCTCCACATAATCTCTTAGGGATAGGATCTCACTCTCATTGGATGGTCTTCCCAAGTTTCTTACATGATTTCCAAATATGGATTTCTAAAAAGGTTGGCCAAAAAGATGGACCAAAGACTTGCATCATAATTGGATGGAGCTCTAACCAAGCCCTTGCTTCAAAAGTGGATTTTCGGCTATTTTAAAAATCTAACATTTGGAGGGGTCTTTTGGTCAACTATGAGTTGTCTTATAGTTAAAAATGTCCCTTACCCATAGGTATATCAAGTGGGCTTACTAAAAATAGCTTAAACACACCCCTAAGCACCTTTTAAGCCCCCCAAAACTCCATGTAAAGCTCAAATTCGAAATTCATGAAATGACTCCACCTCAAGCTCCCTAACCAAGAGATTCTCATGGGGATCCTCAAGAGTACTATCCTAGGTTGATGGGCATCCAATCCCCAATTGGACATGTCTTGGCCACATGTACACACACAAGTGTCAAGTGACACAAAAAAAAATAACACATCACAAGCCATGTGGCATATCCACTTGGGCTTACTCAACATAAATTACTTTAACAATTAAACATATAAATTAAATACATTCATGCACATTACTTTCACAAATAAAATATGATAAAATTAAGTTTTTGCCTCTCACTAGAAGCAACCTTGGCTTGAACTGATTTACACATAAGTCTATGCTTTGGTTCCCTGAATTTACCATGGCCTAATTCCCTGCACACTAAAGTTCAACATCAATAGTCCAAGGAAATAAATACATGTAAATTCATAACATTTATAATCAAGATAATTCATCTGAAATATCATAATTCACATGGCATAATCATTCATGTATAACATACATACAACTCATCATGAAATACATAATTCATCACTAAATTAAGCTTATAGCATAATCATAGCATAAATAATTCAATTGCAATTAAATATCATCATGAGATCATAATCATTCCTAAAATCCACTTAATCACACATAAAGGTTCCAAATAAATATCACAGTTTTTCATCAAAATAACATAACTGAATGTGCATTCTAACCTTGAAGGTGATAAAACCATAATATAAAGTATCATTAATCCACAAAGCATCAAAATATAACATCAAATAGGTCTATCTCAAATGCAAAAACTAAATGGCTATGATAGGCTCGGGGTGAGGTGTTGCATCCTCCCCCACTAGGCATGAACTTCCTCTTGGAGTTCATCGAAAAAGGTGGGGATGATGTGCTCTCATCTGTGCTATGTCCTCTCATGATGTTGTAACCTCATCATAGAAATCCCACTGGACCCTAACCTGGTCCAGCTCTCAGCATTGAAGTGCTAGCATCTGGCACACCAAAATGTGGATGGGCTCCAAAGCCAATTGACCATATGAATCCACCTACAAGGCATACCTAATGTAGGGGCACCCAAGGTTTAGGCAAGGGCATTCTATGTCCTTGGAAAACTACATGGAGTGTTTGTATTTTAGTCAATTTTTACTCAGTTGCAGCCTTGATCGATGGTCTCAGTCATTGAAGGAAGCTCGGTCACTAAAGGCACTCAGTGAAAGTGCTACTCGGTCATGCCTATGGTGCTTGGTCAATACTAGTGCTTGGCGATGCCTAGCATGCTTGGTAATTTTATTGTTTCTCGGTAGTTCTTACTTACCGATTGGTTTTCTGTGTGATTTATTGAGCCGACTTGGTGAATTAATTGTTGGTAGCCATTGTCTTGGGCCGACATGTAGAATTAAATTTTTTTATACATTTGTAAGCCAACCTATATGGCATTTAATTATTATTTTGAAGAGTTAAGGGTTTCATCCAGATGGCTTGTGGCTGACGATTAGTATTTAAGAAGGGTGTGGGTAGATGTTTTGGGGGATGGATTTTGGGAGATAGAACTTAGAGAAGAAATTTCATGACTTGGAAAACTTAGTGATTCAGATCTAAGGTTCTGAAAGCTGAAGTTGGCAAAGTTGTGGAAAAGTTCTTGATGTTCTTGTAGATCAGATTTTAATCTGATAGTCATTTGTAGCAGAGCTAGGGGTTTGTATACTTGGGAACAAGGAGATTTCTTGGAGGCTTGCGAGATCAATTTTAGATCTACCTTAGGGTTTCCATCAACTTCTGATTGTCTTAAGAGTTGAACTAGTTGAAATTATATTGGATCTAGTTGTGGATCTTACAGAATTGTTTCATTTTGTAATTGGCGCTAACCCAGAAGGCCTTACAGTCGGGCATGTTAATGAAAGTTAATTGAAACATTTATGGTGTTGTCTATTGTGTTGATTATTCTACTATGTAATTCTTTTGGTTGCAAGGTTTGGATTTTCCTTCATTAGATCCACCATCTTTGACTGCATAGATCTCAATCTATGATATGAGTCTCATCAAAAATATAATTCCTCAACACTGACACATGAAAAACATCATGGATGTGTGACAGGCTTAGTGGAAAAGCAAGATGATAGGTGATAGGACCTATCCGCTTAGGTATCTCAAAAGGACCAATAAATATGGGTGCAAGCTTAGAGCCCTTTCCAAATTGGATTGGACTCTTATGAGGTCACACTCTCAGAAAGACTCTATCTCCAACCTGATAACTATGATCTTCCCTCTTGGCATCTGCATACTTCTTCCTATCCTGTACCTCCTTCAGACACTGTCTAATTAGAGTCACCTACTACTCCAACTCTCACACTAACTTAGGACCTAAAGCAACTCTATCCTCAATGTGGTCCCAACTTAATGGTGTCTTGCATGGTCTGCCATCTAATGCCTAATATGGAGGCATACCTAGAGAAGTGTGATGCCCATTATTGTAGGCAAACTCCACCAAATGAAGGTACTCCTCCCACCTAATATGATGATCTATGACATACATGCAGAGCATATCCTCCAACACCTAATTTACCCTCTTTGTCTGACCATCATTTTCTGGGTGATAAGCGGTGCTAAAATTGAGCTTAGTGCCAAAAGTTGTCTGTAATCCTTTCTAGAAAGATGATGTGAAGAGAGAATCTCAATCATAAATAATCTTACAAGGTATTCCATGAAGTCTAAAAATATCTCATAAGAAAACTTGTGCTACTACTGGGGCTATAAAAGTGGTCCGAACAGGTGAAAAGTGGGCTACTTTAGTCAGCTTGTCAACTGTCACCATGATGGCATCATGGCGTCAAGATGACATAGGGAGACCAATGATGAAGTCCATAGAAATAACATCCCACTTCCACTCTGGTATCTCATGAGGTTGAAGTAAACCACCAAGGTGATGATGCTCTGCCTTAACCCTCTGACACTCAAGACATCATGCCACTATCTTAGCTATGTTCTGTCTCATCCCTGGCCAATGATATAACTGCCTCAAATCTACATGCATCTTCTTGACTCTGGGATGCGCTAAATAAGGTTCTCTATGAGCTTCTAACATGATGAAAACTTGAAAATCACCAGAGTATGGGACATAGATGCATCCTTTATGGCATAAAAGCCCATAGAAATCTAGGGAATTTCTTGAATATTTTCCCTCAAGGGTACTCTGAGACCGAATAACCTAACTAACCTCTGCATACCAAACATCCTCATGTAAGTGATGTAATATATGATCCCTCAACTTAGTACCTACTATCATAGAGTAGGCCCCATGGTGTCTCCTACTCAAAGCATCGACAACCACATTCTCTTTCCCCTTGATGTAGTGGACATCAAAATCGTACTCACATAGGAATTCCATCCACCTACACTGATGTGCATTCAGGTTCAGTTGAGTGAATATATACTGTAAGCCCTGATGATCTGAATGGAGCTCAAATCAATGACCTAAAAGGAAAAGCCCCCATCTCACTAAGGCATGAACCATTGTAGCTAACTCAAGGTCATGAGTGGGATAATTGAGCTCGTGAGTCTTAAGTTTCCTAGACTCATATGCAATGGCTCACCCATTCTGCATAAGAACTGCTCCCAAACCATCTAACAAAGCATCTATGCATACAACAAAATTTTCTTAAGGATCAAGCACTGCTATAATAGGAGCCCTGGTTGAGTTCCTAAAATGCCCTCTCGCACTTCTTGATTCACTCAAATTTATTTCCCTTACGCTGAAGAGAAGTGATGGGATGTGCCACTCTAGAAAAACCTTCTACAAAATTCTTGTAGTAGCCTACCAAACCCATAAAACTCCTAACCTTGGTCACAAAAGTAGGTGCAGGCCAATCCATGATGGCTCTAATCTTAGATGGATCTACTAAGATACCATCTCCTGAAATAACATGCCCAAGGTAATGAATCTTTGTCCTATAAAAAACACATTTGGACAAGTTTCCATACAACTAATTGTCTCTAAGACACTGCAACACCTATCTCAAGTGCTCTTCATGCTCCTCTTCATCCCAAGAATATATCAATATATCATCAAGGAACACTATTACAAACTTATCTAGGAATGAGTGGAATACCCCATTCATAAGGCTCATGAAAATTGTTGGTGCATTGGTGAGTCCAAAAGGTACAATTGTGAACTCATAATGCCCATATCTGGCATGGAATGTAATGTTAGGGATGTCATTGTCAACAATCCATAACTAGTGGTAACCCAACTTAAGATCAATCTTGGAAAACACTTTAGCACCCTTAAGTTGATAAAATAAATCATCAATCCTGGGGAGTAGATACCGATTCTTGATGGTAAGCTTATTAAGCTGTTGGTAATCCATACATAACCGCAAGGATCCATCCTTCTTCATAATAAAGATAGTGGGTGTGCCCCAAGGTGAAACACTAGGGCATATGTGTCCCTTCTCCAAAAGTTCCTCTAAATGGATCTTGAGCTCATTAAACTCATTAGTGGTCATCTTGTAAGGTGCCCTCAAAACTGGAGCAGCTCCTGGCACAAGATCAATATGGAAATCTACTGCTCTATGAGGAAGCATGCCTG
Source organism: Chamaecyparis obtusa (assembly GCA_027943335.1). Lineage (NCBI taxonomy): Eukaryota > Viridiplantae > Streptophyta > Pinopsida > Cupressales > Cupressaceae > Chamaecyparis > Chamaecyparis obtusa. Next base: position 1,212,046 of record BSBK01000674.1, read on the forward strand.
GAAGCTCGATAGGAAACACATCTACATACTCCTGAAGTATAGGATAATTATCAAGAGATGGTTCCCTTTCCTACTCACCCTCTCTATCACTGATAGTAATAGAAAAAAGATGACACCCCTTCCACATGCTCTGCTTAAGCTACATGGCTAAGATCATACAAAGGGAAATGCCTCTCTAAATTCTGCAAATCACAATAGGTGTACCATGATCATTAAGGCACTCAATCCTCTTTTTTCAACAATCTAACTTAGATCTATAGGTGTAAAGCCAATCCATGCCAAGCACTATGTCATAAGAACCAAGAGGTGTGATAGGAAGATCCATAGTAGTGATGAAATCACCAATCTACACCTGGCTATCCTTCACTAAAGAGTTGACTGACACTCTAGACCCTGATGCTAACTCCACTTCCCAACTAACTTCCTTTTTAGCTACCAGAAGCCTGCAATGCTCCACAACAAAAGGAGATATAAAGGAATTAGTAGCACTAGAATCAAGCAATATGGTAACACTAATACCAATGATCATACCTACAACCTCTATCACTGTGGCCTGGTGCTCATCCTAGCGATTATCAACTGCTAAAAATACCTTATGAGACTTTCCAAAGTCTCCAACTATAGGCTCCAATGCTGTCATATGCTGACCATCTGTCATCTAACCCTATGGAAAATCATGAGCTAAGTGCCCCATGGCACCACATGCATAGCAAGGACCACGAGTGTGAGCCTAAACTCCTTGTGGCCTAGAGAACTGTTGTCCTCTAGTCCTACTAGAACTACTAAAACCACCCCAAGAGGACTGGTGAGTCTGTGTTGGGGGTGCATCTATATACTATTGTCGCTGATCCTTCCTCGGTCCTTGTGTCTGCCATTGTTTGGGCTTAGAGCCCTGTTGTCCCTTTGGTGGCTTATGTTTCTGATTTAATCAGTCTGCTATTGTGGGTTCTTATTAAAAGACCCTGAAGAATACCTATTGTTACTCTTCTAGTGACTCTTCTAGTGCCCTTGTGACTGAGATGTAGAGTTATAGTTCTGAGACCTATCACGAGTGTCTCTAGACTTACCCCGAATATCTTCTACAAACAAAGTCATCTCTACTACCTCACGAAGGGTCCCTGGTGAGGTCATGCAAACCTATCCCTCTATCCAATCATAGAGTCCCTTAACAAAATGGTTGACTTGTAGCTTTTCATCCTTCATGTAGTCTACATAAGGTAACAACTCAAGGAATTGGGTCTCATACTATAGTACTGTGAGTCCCCTTTGTTGGAGCTTGTGGAACTCATTAATACGCTACTATGTATAGTGATCTAATAGGTACCTATCTCAAAATATCTCCCAAGTCATAGTGTCCATAGTAGTATTGTTCTTAAATTCTTCATGTTTCCACCATGTGGAAGCACCTCCTCTCAAAAGGTGTACTAAAAAATGGGCCTTAACATTGCTATCATACTAACGCAACCCAAAGAATCTATCTAAGCTCAAAAGCCATGCCTCAGCATCTGTACCCTCTATAGAACCATAATACAAAGGTGGTTGTAACTTTAGGACATCTCTAATATGGTCCCCAGCATCACAAGGTGCCCTCTAAACAAATCTAGGTGGTGGTTCCGGCATGTGAACTGATTCCACCTCATGTGCCCCTTGTCCTTCCTCACAATCATGTGGAGGGCTCCTAGTCCTCTCTCTAGCCTCTAACCTATGCCCTTCTGACAACTGGTGCTCTGACTGAGGATTAACTAGAGGCAACCTTTCTTGTATAACCCTAATGAGATTCTGTAAGGCTAACAAGACCTCCTGATTAGGATTTGGCGGCGGCGGTGGTGGTGGTGGCTGATTTATGACCGATATCTTGGCCCTTTGTTCATCTTCCTCACGAGCCGAGGGGGCTCACCTACCTCCTCGTTGTCTAATACATCTTCAAGCTTGACGTGTAAGGGGAGGCATCCTAACAATTTCAAAAGGAGTTAAAATTAGCTAAGAAACGTAATGGGTTTAGGTTCCAATGTTGAAACCAAGGCTCTGATACCAAGTGTCATGCCCATAAATCTACACACAAAAAACACACCAATTTTTTTTTTTGAAAGGAATATAAGTTTTTGTTTAAAGGTAACATTAGACTAAAGTTTGAATGGTTAAACCTGGTGGCAAGCTGGTTAACTTTACTGATCACGTAAAAAGGAATCCCTAAGTGTTCAAGTTAAACTAATCATGCTAATGTAAGTAACATAATGAACAAATTGTGGTCCAGATTTAATCTTTGACTAAACATTTTATTTCAATCTAGATGCCACTCAAAAATGAATTTAACCCTACTAATAGCTTTAATGACTACATCATAATTACAATTATTACAAATTGACATGATCCCCATGATGACCTAACAAACCATTAATCATAACACTGAATTTAAATAAAATGTAATTGATTAAGCAATAATTATATTAATTAAAAGAATTTATTAATACAATTATTAAATATCCAAATTAATTAATTAATTATTATATTAATTAATAATGTGTATTAATTAACATAATTATTAAATAATAAAATATAGAAATTAATAAATATTAATTATATTAATTAATATAAATAATAAATAAATTAATAAATATTATTTATATTAATTAATATTATTAATATTAATTAATATATATAATACAAAATAACTATTAGAAAAAACTCAACAAAAATAAAATTGCACATGATTGTTTATAGCCCCTTTGGGACTAGCGGGCCCATGCTGCCTGAAGTGGTCTTGTCGTAGCAGGACTGTCGTGCCGTAGGTAGTCTGCCGCGATAGATTGTCTATCATGTGGCATAGCTCTACTTCAATAGAGTCCTCTTTCATAGTAGGGGTGGGGTGTGGGGCCTACGCCCCCCACTTAACAATTTTTTTTTTTTAATATTTAAAAAAAAAAAACAACACATTAAATATTTTTTTTTTTAAATCTTTTTAAAAAAAAAAATCTAGGTGACTTTATATTATAAAGTCTTTTTTTTTTCAATCTTTCTAATATATATATATATATATATATATATATATATATATATATATATATAATATATGTATATATATGTATATATATATATATATATATGTATATATATATATATATATATGTATATATATATATATATATATGTATATATATATATATATATATATGTATATATATATATATATATATATATATATATATATATATATATATATATATATAATATTTAAAGGAGCCCTTTTTAAGGCCTCTTTGGGGTGACAACCCAGGTGGGTCCCCCAAGAGGTCTAGACTTCTAGGGTGGATAGAATACACTCTATTTTTTTTTTTTTACCATAATCTAATTATATATTTTCTTTGTTGCCAAGTACATGTAGGATAATAATTGTTTATTGACTGTGTGTTTGAAAAATGTATGGAAATTTTTTCCATACATTTTCCAGAGACCTGTAGGTCTCTATTTTGCACTTTTCTCTTTTTTTTTTTTTCACTTGTTTGTTTCAATAGATTTCTTCTTCTTTCTTTCCTTTTTTTGAAGGCTACTATTATTGAACTAACAAGAAGGATTATTTGATTAAAAGATCAAAGGAAATTTGTCTAACATTTATTCATTTATTTTTCTTGAGTGTATTGTTTTCAACACAAAAACTTCTACCATAGAAATATCAAAACAATGGCATTGACAAAGAGAGAATGTATTTGAATCATTCATTTCCTATCATTATTATTTTAATCAAGTGCAATCTAAAAAATGAAATTATAATGATACTACCTTAGCTCTCATTCCTTAAAATTTTCAACATGGTTACATATAGATTATCATTGAATAATTACACAATGTCCTCACAAAATTATTCCAACAACAATTTACTTTTAAAATGAAATAATACATTATCCATTCCTTATTGAATATAACAAGAATACACTGAAATCTTCCTTTGAAAATGAATCATTAATTTCATAACAACAAGGATCTTTCAAAAGGAAAATACTACTATACATTCCTCAAAACTTTGATGCAACATCACTTTGATACAACAAAAGTTTGGAGTGATATCTCCATTACATAAATACAATGAGCTCAAGGGATCCTTAAGATTCCCTCACAATAACAATAAACATAAAACAAGTAAAATCTATATCAACTTTTTGAATACATCCTCAAGTATCTTCAAGAATAGAACTTCAAACATGAAGTCTTCAATGGCTTCCATTCCTACAATAAAATAATTTATAGGTCATGGAGTTCTCACCTCCCAACCTAGGCTTCTATGAAGCCACCCCCAAGCTTGGGGAACCATCACATAGACAAGGTTTCACAATCAAGAAAACTAAAATCTTAATAACACAAAATCACATTTAAACTCTCATCCAAGGCTAAAACAAAGAGTCTCCAAATGACTCAAAAATTGGGGTGAAGGTGGAACTAAAACCCAAGGGGAGAAAGAACATTTCATAAAAATAAAAAACAAGCCTACACTTGGCTTTCTCATCACACAACTTGCCACAAAATCCCAACACAACAAAACTCTTTATGACCCCCATGGCTTCAAGCCATACAATCCCTTATGACCCCTAAAATATAAAATAAATAGCTACATGGAGCCCATACATCCATATTTCTTCCTTCTCCATACCAAGGAGAGACTCTACACCCATGGTTGTCCCAAAATTCCCTTCACCCCCAAGGCTACTCTTCCCTCCCAAGGGTGAGTGTGGCCTTGAGAAAAATCCCTTAACAAAATAATAAAACACAACAAGAAATTTTCAAGAGCTCAAAACTTCACATTTACAATACAAAGAAAACATGCACTACAACAAGCTCAAGATTTCACATAACATCTACTAACACACAATAACAAGATTTACAAATTTTAAGCACATAATGACACAAACTCTAGTTTCTCCATGCAAGAATGAAAATATTCTTGAGAACTCTTCCACATGAAACCATCACAAGTAGAATGAAGAATGTCACCAACCTAGATCCAAGCTTATGGAAGAAATTTGATGAAGAACATCTTCTTTTCCTAAGTCCTCTTTCTCCAAATTAGCAAAGTCTCCAAATCTAAAGAGTGAGTGTCAAACTCTTCCAAAAGAAGACTCCCCTCTAAAAAGGCCTCCACACAATCTCTTAGGGATAGGATCTCACTCTCATTGGATGGTCTTCCCAAGTTTCTTATATGGTTTCCAAATATAGATTTCTAAAAAGGTTGGCCAAAAAGGTGGACCAAAGACTTGCATCATAATTGGATGGAGCTCTAACCAAGCCCTTGCTTCAAAAGTGGATTTTCGGCCATTTTGAAAATTTAACTTTTGGAGGGGTCTTTTGGTCAACTATGGGTTGTCCTATGGTTAAAAATGTCACTTACCCATAGGTATATCAAGTGGGCTTGCTAAAAATGGCCTAAACACACCCCTAGACACCTTTTAAGCCCCCCAAAAACCCATGTAAAGATCAAATTCGAAATTCATGAAATGACTCCACCTCAAGGTCCCTAACCAATGGATTCTCATGGGGATCCTCAAGGGTACTATCCTAGGTTGATGGACATCCAATCTCCAATTGGACATGTCATGGCCACATGTACACACACAAGTGTCAAGTGACACAAATAAAAATGACACATCACAAGCCATGTGACATATCCACTTGGGCTTACTCAACATAAATTACTTTAACAATTAAACATATAAATTAAATACATTCATGCACATTACTTTCATGAATAAAATATGATACAATGAGGTTTTTTTACTCTCACTAGAAGCAACCTTGGTTCGAACTGATTTACACATAAGTATATGCTTTGGTTCCCCGAATTTACCATGGCCTAATTCACTACACACTAAAGTCCAACATCAGTAGTCCAAGGAAATAAATACATGTAAATTCATAACATTAATAATAAAGATAATTCATCTGAAATATCATAATTCACATGGCATAATCATTCATGTATAACATACATACAACTCATCATGAAATACATAATTCATCACTAAATTAAGTGTATAACATAATCATCGCATAAATAATTAAATTGCAATTAAATATCATCATGACATCATAATCATTCCTAAAATCCACTTAATCACACATAAAGGTTCCAAATAGATATCACATTTTTTCATCAAAATAACATAACTAAATGTGTATTCTAACCTCTAAGGTGATAAAAGAAGAATATAAAGTATCAGTTATCCACAACGCATCAAAATATAACATCTAATAGGTCTATCTCAAATGCAGAAACTGAATGGCTATGACAGGCTCACGGTGAGGCCTCACATGAACTAAAGGGTGCTCAGGTGTTACTTCTCTATCTTCTTTGTCAACCAAGTCATTAAATGAGACTGCAAGAAGTTGACATACCTTTCTCATGCATTTCTTAAGTTGCATTTCTAATATCATCCGAAGTGATCTAGTTCGTTGGATTCCCACAATAGTGTTGGGTTGCTCCAAATAATCTATGCAATGAATGAGATTCTTTCTAAAATCTATCCTGGCTTCATGAGCTGCTAACCAGTCTATTCTTAGAACAACTTCATATGATCCAAGAGGAATTACTCAAAGATCAAAATTGGTAGAAAAGGGTCTTAATCCCAAATTGCAATCTTAAACACACAAATCTATGTTCATTTTAGCCTCAAAGGCTAGCTCTACTTGCCACTTAACTCCATGCCCTACTGTTGCTAGCCCACACTTTTTTATTAAAGAAGGAGATATGAAGGAGTTGGTTTCTCCTGAATCAAAGAGGATAGAAATAGGTTTACCCTTTAACAAACCTGAAGTATCTATGACTATGTTCTGGTGATCATCTTGTCTATGCTCTGCTATGGAAAATACCCTATCAGACCGGCCAACATCTCCCATAGTTGGTTCTGAAGATGCCTGATTCTGATTGGTGAAATTAGTGTACTAAAGGAAATGAACTATGATGTGTCCTTATTGTCCACAAGAGTAACACCTAGTATTTATTCCAAAGTTCTTTGCAGGAGGTGCACTTGATTTCTTATAACCCCCTTTATTGAAATTCTAAGAATTTTGGGATGGTTGAGGGGGAACCCTATGTTGAGTCTGATTATTTCTATAGTTCTGGGGTTGTTGAAACTTTCCATTTCTATGGTTGTTATTCTGGAATTTCTTTTTATGGAAATTCTATCCCTCTTTAAAAGATGATTGTTGGTGTTAGTATTGTTTTAAATTTTGATCCTCATACTTAGACTTTTTGAGAATTACAGTTCTAAGGGTTTAGCCTTGTGCATTGTTACTAAAACCCTAGTTTGGTCTAAACATTGTTATGTTTGAGCATTACCTTTTTGTTCATTAACACTTCAAATAAAACATGTGCATTTTTTACACCCTTTATGAAATGCCCAATTTATGTGTTATACCACTAGGTTGTCGAGCAGGGTCCCCTTTTTAAAATAAATTATTTCAAAGCCTTAGTTTTCCCGTTAATATTTCCAAATGACTAACCCTTTTAAACTTGTGGCTATCGTTAAATCTTGAGCTCTCAGTTGTCATAATTTTTGACATGTGCTTTAGCGATAGGATGACATCTATCCAAGTAGGCACGTCTTCACAAGTCTGCTATCGATTAAACATTGGGATCAATCAATAGTTTTTGTTATACTGTTGGGTCAAGATTACTGTTCTTTAATCATCATGCTTTAGCGACAAGCATTTAATCAAGACCCTTTATGACGTTGTAGTGTTTTGACAATTTTTCTTCTATGGTAGTTCTTTATATTGACACTTGTCTTGGCTGACGTAGTAGCAGTGGGGTCAGATTTTTCAAAGGGTAAAGCTCTGATCAATCTTGCAGTTGTCGTTATACCATTGAAAAAAGATGTGAGATGTTTAAGGTTTGCGGTATAGCTATGACTGTCTGATTTTATATGAAGGATATGATATGAAGTGGGCCCTTAATTTCCATGTCACACTGATATATTTGTTTTTCATTGGTTGAAGTAAGTTGTGATATGGTAGTTGTCAGGGTGTTTGGTACTAAGAAAGAAAAAGGGATAGGTTCGCCTACCAGTTTTTGCAACGTGGTAGTTTTTGATTCGATGAGGAATTAGTAAAGTATAAAGTGGGACCAAATTTTGTAGATTATGGTGATCTTTCAATTAGGATGCATTGACGGTTATCATTATATCTTAACCTAACAATTTTGACATTTCTCTATTAGCGCTTTAATGACTAGTTGACACGTCTCTTGCCATGTTAGTTGTCAGCATTCAGAAGCATTCAGACATCTCCACATGGATTTTATTGCAGTGGGGTCACCATTTTTATAAAGTGATAAAGACTTGTTAAGTTGAAAAAGATCTACAGTAGTCGTTATACTACTGAGGAAAGGTGCTCGAATCTTATGCTTGCACTTTAGCGACAAGTTGACACATGTCCAGTCTGATCAAAGCTTAAACTTTAAGATATAATTTTCTGCACATGCATAATTTGGACTGTTCTCATTGATCGAGAACTCGTCTAGGGAAAAGTAACAAAAGGTTATGCTGCTGATTTTGTTAACCGTCTGATGCACCAAAAAGGAAAGAGGATCAATGGTCCAAATTTTAAATTTCTCTCTGTGACGTTGCTCACATCCTATGAATGTTGAAGCCACTAGTTTTCAATAATGGCAAACTTAATGAGCTTCATGCGGATGAATTATAAATGGTTCACAAAACATTATATACCCTAATTTGATTATTGAATTGTTTACCTCTCTCAAAGTGTCTTGGCGAGCAAGATTGGTTTTTCTCTCTGAAGTGATTTCAAGTGAAGTTTATCAAAGTGTTTGGTAGGCTAAATTTCTAACTTGAGAAGTGCATAAATTTTAAGGAGAAAGTAGTGTGAAGAAATTGGTTTTCTTGGTTATAGTTGTCTGGCAATATTTGGGGTTTTTCTCTGTTATTTCTGCATTGTCTCAAACCCTACCTAAGATGTTGCCTAAGAGGGGATTATCGGGAAAGATAGAATATAAAGATAGGGGTTTTTTTGAGGACTTGATGTAGTTGCTTCCACATTCAAAGAATGGGATAGATAAAGTGAAGGAATTAGTCCCAAGAAACCCTAGGGATTCTGTAAATGATTGACTTCATGATAGGGGGCTCTAGATGAGGGATGCTAGGGTAGGAAAGGATCACAATGGTTTGATATTGTTTAGGGAAGCATACTCTCAGAGAAATTCTTGTGCCCCTCTTAGCAATATATGGTAGTTTGATATAGGGAAATTAGTTGTCCCTGTAGTGTTCATGGATATAGACCTCCTCATTCAGGTTGCTAGGTCTTATTGTTAGGAATGGGAACACTAAGAGGGGGGGGGGGGTGGTGGGGGTGAATTAGTGTTCACTGTATTTTAACTTTTCACTTTAATCTGAATACGGAATTATAAATGCTTAAGTACTGAATTAAAAATTCACATAAACATGAAACATGAAATCACCACATGACACCAATATGGTTATGGGGAAACCCAAATAGTTAAAAACCCCAGTGAGACTTGATACCCACTAATAATATGCACTAGTGTTTTTTGATCCTTGTTAGAAGATCCTTTACCCTGTTAGGAGTAGCTTTACAATGCTTTTAGTAAAGTAGACCTTGTTAAGGGTCAGACCCTATTAGGAGTCTTTTACAATGATCCTTTTTAGGGGAGTGGACTCACTTTCCTAGAGATCACTACTCAAATGATGAAGGCTACAACCTTCTGAATCAGATACACACTATAGCTACAGGTGGACTCTCACTATGACACTAACTATCAGATTAGTTACTTTGGTGCACTAATGCTTTGACCTCTTGCAAAGCTCTAATACATCATATGCTCTCTTTGCATATCTCTACTCTACTTCTCACAACTCTATTTCCTTTTTCATACCGAATACAATGGGTGCACCTTATATTTATGCACTCATACCAATTATACAATTAGGTCAGCCTTATAACTAATTAAAAATAATGCTTCCAAATGAATTGGCTTAAGCATGCTTACAATTATACATATACATATGTCAAAAACCTAAATACAATGGGCACATAGCCTCTACAAAATTAATTTACAATCACAAACCAAAATAGTCACTGTTGGCTCTATGCTCTATTCTCTGCTGGCACACACTGGCTGTACAACTTCAACTGATTGTAACTTTCACATCAGTGCATATCTACTTACACACTCTTAGACTAAGTAAGAATATAGTCTAACAAACTTAAATTCTAGGGCGCATACCATAATTCATCTGTACGCATGGGCGTAGGTGCTCTGAGCTACAGGAACTCTGTATGCTATCCAGTCTTCAACACTTCGCTGATTTCTAATCTTTACACTTAGTGTGTTGACTTTAAACTACTATATGACTTTGTTTCCATAATGAAAACACTATCTATAGTCATATACTTCAATATAGATAACTTTCCAACAATCTCCCCCTTTGTCATTGATGGCAACAAAGGAATATGGCCAAGTCTCTAACTATTCCTTTACACAAAAAACTTTTATCTTCTATATATTTTATACAAACTCTTATATCTCCCTATACATATATGTACTCCATATTCTCTACAACTCCACCTTTGACATTAATGACAAAGGTGCATCAAAAAAATTTATCTACATACACTTATTGAGGGAAAACATTCAGATATGCAATCTTGAGTTTCTGGATCTCCTTCTTCCAAAAGGTTATTAGAGAATTGACTATCTGTAGATGGGTGCATAATGCATATTAAAGCTTCTCCATCTTCTCCAATTCTATGCTCGAACCTTGATCATAGGTTATCATGGTTGGATCAATCTCCTTTATGTTTTGACAGAGAATGTCTAGTGAGGGTGCAAGAGGATTCCTCAATTGAGTATGTCTAGACCTTAACTTCTCCATTTCTTTCTCCACCTTCTCAATTATGTCCAACTGACCTTGGTAGACATTGTTTCACATGTTTACATCAATGGCTATGTCTAGCACTAAAATCTTCACCTTCTCAATCATTGCCTTTGCATCTTTGATCTTCTTAAGATGGGCATCAGTGAACTTATCTTGATCCATGGATTTTACAATGAATTTCCTTCCTTGATTTGCAAACTCCTTCAATGATGCCCAGCCAAACTTAAGAGAGTTCAAGTCTAGTGCAAAATTACTTATTAGTTCATTGAGTCTCTTCAAGTATTTCTCCTCTACCACTATGGCCGTAGATTCTTCTAGGCTTGAAAATTTTACTTTGAACTGAGAGATGACTGTGCTCACATCATCAACTAAATGTACATTTACCATTTTCTTATCCTCTAGCAACAAACTGTTCAAAATATTTACTAATTCTACTAGGAGAGGATTCCTCATTACTTGCTTCTCCTTCGCCTTCTCCATAGCTAGGATGTTGAACTTAATCAGATCTTCTTCCTTCCAGGAGTCCAAACTGCTAGTGTCAAGTATGAAACTTGACAACAATGCTGAGGAGGGAGTGATGGGAGTGCTATCCATCACCTTTTTCTTAACATAAGATTCATCTTTCTTTTCTACCTCTACTCCATCTTTCTTTTCTTCTTCTTTCTCATCAGATATATTTTCTATGATTAATTCTTCTTGTTGAGTGGGAGGGGTATTGCTACATAAGATTTCTACTTCCTCATTGCTGAAAAATGCTTCCTCAAACTTGTCCAACTCCTTATTAGTAGCTGCCATGGCTATTTCCACATTATTTATGATAATTATGTTGTCTTTGGGTGATTTTTTCATAGGCGCAGACTGATCTACTTCTATTTCAGTTTTTGCTATGGGCATTGAGTCCTAAGGACCTATCATTGGTACATTAGTGGGTTCTACCACTTTATCTTCCTTGATGGGTGCATGAGTGATGGGCACAGTAGGTGGTTTGATCTTTTGTTCCAACAACACCTTCTCAAAGGCCTTCTTTGTTTCCTTTATTATCAACTCATAATCTTTGTTCATAATGTGAAGAATTTTCATCTTTGTTCTAAGGTGTGGCTTTACCAAATTCAATATCAGATCTATTTCTTCTTTAGAACATACAGGCAGAGTGTCTTCTAGCACTTTTTCCCTGATCCTTAGGTCTGCTTCATTTGCTTGTCTTTTAAGGTTTTCTAGAATGTCCCATACATTATCTGGTATTTCTATTTTCAATTCAAGAACTTTCTTTTTGAACTTTATCATATGTTTGATAATCATACCATGAATTTCAAACTTATCAATCTCACTGTATGATTCATAGAACTTCCCTATTTGATCAATCCTTCCCTCATCAACAATTCTTGCATATAGAACTTTGAGGCTAGGTATGAATCCTACCTAAGGAGGTGCTTGAGTGTTTTTCCTGCTCCTTAATGCTCATGATGATGGATGACTGGTGCTAGCTTCTTTCTTTCTCTTGAATAAACACTTATACTCTGGAGGAGTATCTTTAGGCACAGAAGGAGTACTATCTTCCTTATCCTTCTAACTGTCATCTTTCTCAATTTTTATCTTCTTTACCTTGGGATATTCTTATTCTTCTCTTACGCTCTTCAATTCTAGAGAAATCTTCTCATCTCTTTCTTTATCAAGGTCTACTTGTGATACACCGTGAATCCTTAGAATCTCTGATGTGACCTTTGCAACCTTTCTTTTTATTGTAGCACTGTTCAACTTAGCATCAACTTCTCTAGTCTTTTCTTCATAGGTTCCCCACCTAGGTTCATTAACATCCTTAGGGGCTGATAGTAGTACCTATGCATAAGCTTCAAGAACTTGTTCTTAAACCTCATACCCAAGTGGATGAATCCACTTAGTTCTAGGTTCCACAGCTTCCATACAAGTAGTATCAATCTCCACCATGAAGCATATTGTATCCTTATACTTCTCTACAATAATATCAGGAATCTTGTGCCTCCTCTGCATTATTGCTCTAAAAGTCTTCAATTCTAGGTTAATGTAATCTCTAAGTGTCCTTTCTATGGTTGCCTTGTTTGATATCTGAGGCATGGTAGGAATGGACTTGTCTAGATACAAGTCTGATACTTTACCAACTATATGAAGGTACATATAGATGATTAGGGACACAAACCTAAATACCTTAGTTTTATCATGTTTGATGGCTTTGATATTTTCTATCAACTATGCGTGCAAGATCTCACACAAGTTGAACTCTCCATCTTCTTGCACAAGACAAATGGCTGCTAGAATAGTGCCCGCAGACACACTATTCACCCTGCTGGTGTGATGAAACCTATAACCAAGTATCTGTTATAAACTAAGTTTGCACCCTTGTTTGAAGCTCTCTTGGTCTTGATAACTTAGTATAACATGGGAATCATCTCCAAGTGTGGGACCTATGCTAACTGAGATGAGACCTCTAGGTTCTAGGCTCATTCCTCTTGGATAATCACCTTAATTTGCTTCTTGACAAGAAAGTAAATTCTTGAGGGGAAAAGGGATAGAAGGAATGCATGAAAGGATAATAACTAAAAGAAAACTATCCTACTAGGTGATACACTAAAAATGAAATGAACACAATACACTAACCAAACTAGCATGAAAGCTCTCAGATCTAATAGAACACAATCTTTCTAAACAAGCTTGCATAAGTGTTTCACAGAGGGGTCTGAGAAAAAGACACAGACTGTGACCTATAAGCAAACATTCTCTTCAGCAAAAGGGGACTGGAATGAGATAGAATGACAGGGGGCTGAAGTATACCCACAAACTCACTCAAATCAAACTAGACACAGTAGTACACAAATAAGTTGAAAGAAAGAAGGGCCCTGGAACTCTAAGATTTCTCTAATAAAGCTAGTATATTATATTCAATAAGAGAAATACAGACAAGGGAAAGACCAGAGGGAAGAAAAATTGCCACAGATAGCCTCTATTGAATCTGAGATTCTAATGAAAGATTACAAACTGTAAAAGCCAGAGGGCAGAACAATTGCCTCAGATAGCTCCTAAGAAAGAAAACTCTTTTTACAAAATGTAAACTCTCCCCTCTAAAAGCTCCCCAAAAAACTAATATATACATCTCCTTTTTTACACAGGTAGGAGCCAAAACCTCTAATTAGGGTTACATAGATTTTCATAGAATAATGGAAACCCTTTCTCTATCAAGTTTGACCATAAATGCATCACTCAATTATCTTGGTCGATCATATCTCTGTACCTACATGTCCATTTCATCACTACATCTACCTGCAGACAAGCCACCTTAATCTATCTACCTCTCTACAACTTGGGCTCACCATAACTGCTCAAATCTGGTACTCTCAGATATTTGAATTTAAAAATATAAATGGTCATAGGTGGTGCCAAGATTTCCTTTATCAACGGTTGATATTTAAACTTGATCTATCTTTAAAATGTAGCTGTCAGATCTTTCTATTTTACCCGAGCATCACATCTGATCTTAACCCTAACTCTGCATTCACCTTAGGTTCTATTTTCCCTTTAGTCATTGAATCTCCTGAACTTTTCATTAACTCTAGCTTGATCTAGTGATTACACAACAAGCGTTGATCCTACTTTGATAGTCACTAAATTGCTTGAGGTCTTTAGAATATTCCTTCCAATTGAGCGATTGCCCGACTGAAGAGAAATCTCATAGTCACTGAATGAAAAAGAATATTCTCTCTTTCATTAGGTGATCACCTTACTGAGCTACAAACCTAGGCCCATCCTGCCACTTGTCATCATACTACTGGCCAGGCACCTCAGATCTATCTGATATAGGACCCACCTGATAGGAGCACTGAGCTAGAGAGAGGATCGATGGTTTTCGATATACCATGATGCTTAAAAAGGCATCATCTTTACCTAATGGTATAACAATAGCCATAGATCATGCTCAAACCTTAACTGCTTTAGAGCCAAGACCGCTAGGAATAAGATAACCATTCACCAGATCGCTGGATGCTAATGACTTGACCACCAGGAATAAGAGATCTCACAAAAACATAGTCACTTAGTTGCTAAATAATGTCTTAACCCTCTCAAAAACTAGAGACCTAGCGACTGCATCTTTGAAGAACTAGGCCCATCCTACCAAGTGTCACTATGTTATTTTCTTTTGACTACCTCCTCAGCTCTGACAACTACCAACTGTTCTAACAAAACTCAACCTATTATTGACCATGAGAAATCAGAAGATCTAGCGACTACATACAATTCCAAGTCTCATGATAATTTTTGACCTTGGGTTTGATCACGAGATCACCCGACTAAAGGAAAATCTCACTCAGCTTTAACCTCTACCTTTAATTAACCGATCACACAACTATGCCCTCTTCTCAGTTGCCGAATAAACTTTCTTTAGTCCCTGATCTGGCGACTATAGGAGCTCATTCAATCTTTTAATTTTGAAACCCAGCAACTAAAGTCTATTTCATTACCTGACTAAGCACATCTAGAGATTTAGCAACCAAAGGAAGTCTCTTAATCGCTGCAACCTTTTGACTTTTCAAATTTCTTCTAGAGACCTAGAGGCAAACCATGTCACTAAATCACTGGAAGTTAAGCACTTAACTATCAGGAACAAGAGACCACGTGACCACATAGTTGTTGTATCACTGAATAAATACATAACTGCCAGGCCAAACATAACATTAACCTTAACCCAACCTGGGCAAATCTGGAGATCACGTGACAAAGGTCTTCATTGAATCTCACAATCCTTTTCTTAACTAGGGTTAAGTCCTAAGATCACATGACTAAGACCATTCTCGATGTTGTGGAAACATTTCTTTACCTTGAGTTAGATCTGGAGACTTAGTGCCAACCACATGATCAACATCGCATCAACGGTCCTCACTTAATCTTTGAATGTTAGAGGTCCTGACCACCAAATCATGAGATCATGTGACAAAAAGGAAAAATATAACTGTTCACCAAGATACTGAAAGAAAATATGTAACTGCCAAGATCAGGAGACTACAAGACCATACAATCACGAAATTGCTAAATAAAAACTTAACTGCTTGAGGATTCAGAGATCTGGCAACTACAAAGAATATACCACTACTTCATATTTGGATATTTAGCGACCAAAGGGTAACCGCTAAGTCTCAAAAAGATAAGGAATATTCTTTGGACATTGAGAGATTGCACGACTAAAGCATTTCTCATAGTCGCAGGAAGGAAAGGAATATGTTGTTTTGGTAAGGAGATGAAGCAACTGACTAAGAGGATAAAATGTGCACATGCTTTTAAGATCACTGAAGTGGCTCAAAAAAGGTAATGACAAATTAGAGCCTGGCCAAGATAATTAGGGTTTTTACCTCCAATAGTTAGAAATATGAATTTTGAACCTAAGGTTCAAGGCCAGAGGCAGGGAAAACATCTGTAGAGACTAGAGAAAACTATATAGCCATGAAAAATTTTTGCAGGTGCTAACATGTTCAACAGGATTAAAATGCAAACCCTTGGATAGAGCCCAACCTATAGCCAAATTTTTATGGAATCAGGAAAAATTGGGTAACATTTTGGTGATTTCTACTAGATGTCAGCCTACTAGACATTAGATTAGTGGCCTAGATGCAATTCATTGGGCATGGAGTCATCACTTTGAACATAGAACTATTCCTAACAAAGAGAGAGACTTGGAACTAGAGGAACAAAACTGTACATGGGCACTTCTTGGAAAATAGGGAAAACTAACCTAGAAAGCAAGGAAAGAAAGCAAGAAACATATTCACAGAGATTTACAAGGAAGGATTGACCTCAAAGCAAGGATTCAAGTGGAATTCATTAAATGATATAGGCAAGACATCTCCTCCAAGAGTTGATAGTTGAAAAGCATTAGGCCCCTTGCATTCTATAATAACAAATGGTACACCCTAGAAGGAATCAAACTTTGTATGTCTACCAGGTTTTGATCTGAATTCATCCCATTTGAGAACTACATCTCCAACTTTGAAGTCTCTATCCCTAGCTCTTCTATCAAAACTTTTCTTTGTTTGTACCTGATGGAACTCGATATCCTTCATGGACTTATCTGTGAGTTCTTCTAACTCTATGAGCTAAGCATACCTAATTTGTAAGGGATCTCCTTCTTCAAACAAGACATATTGAGTGGCCAAGTCCAGAGCTGGTAATTCAGTTGAAATGGACAACTTGGCCTCTCTACCATATAATAACATATAAGGATAATTCCTAATGATCTTCTTTGGGGTAATCATGTCTAACCATAAGGTAGATTTCAATTTAGTATGCCAATCTCTTTGGTTATCCTATAGATTTTTCTTGATTATCCTAATCAAGTTCTTATTAGTTGATTCTACCAAACCATTGCCCTAAGGGTAGTAATTTGAACTTGTATTTAGATAAATGCCATTCTTGATTGCCCATTCTGAGACATTAAGGCCTATGAATGCCAATGTATTATTTGATATTATGGAGTCTAGAGTGTTGAATCTATGGATTATATCATCATAAAAACTCAAGACAACACTCTCATTTAATTCTTTCAAGGCAACTACCTCTATCCATCTAGTGAAATAATCTATTGCAGTGATTATCCACTTGTGACCTGCACTAGATGGAGGGTTAATCATACCAATAAATTCTATGCCCCATCTCATGAAAGGTTTCTCTGTTCTTATTGGCTGAAGGGGCAGAGCTGCAAGCCTTTCTTTTCCTACAAACATAGCACATTTGATGCATTTTCTCACATACTCGTGACTATCTTTGAAGATAGATGGCCATTAGTATCCAACCCTCATGATTTTAAAAGTAGTGGTCCTAGGAGAAAAATGACCTCCAAAAGGTCCATCATGAAATTCAAATAGGACATCAGCTATCTTTTTTGAATCAATACATCTTAAAAGGACACCATTGTGATCCTTTCTAAAAAGAACTTCATCTATTAGCACAAAGGGAATAGATTGTAACCTATAATATCTTCTTTTTGATGAATCTAGGCCTGCAGGACATTGTCTTGTCTTCAAGTAATGAATCATGTTAGGCAACCAACCTGATGCCTTGGCATGTTCCTCTATGGAATGCACAACCAAAGATGAATATGTTTGCTATATTTTCTTTTAACTTTCATCCCCTACCAAATGCTCACAAAGACCTCTTCCTCTAAGTAGCTTGGTGGTTTGGATATCAATGTCACATTCCATTACCTTGGTAATCCAACCAGCTCTTTTCTCATTTAGGTCCTTGGAAAGAAAAAATTCTTTGGCACTTGGATGAGTAACCTTCAAGTGTACTTGATTATGGGTCAATAGATATCTCAACTTTTTAAGACTTTTTACCACAACAAGTACATATTTTTCCTCAAAAGAGTATCTTTGTTCATACTCTTCTAAACCTTTGCTGAAGAAAGTAATAGGTTGCTCCAACCCTTCTGAATTTTTTTGAGTCAGCATTGCAGATATAGCCTCATGACCTCCATAAGCATAAAGGATAAAATCCTTACTAAAATTTGGGTTTAATAGAGCAGGGGCTTCTATCAAGGCCTCCTTGATGGCTTGGAAATTGGCTTTCTCTTCTTTAGTCTAGTTGAAAGTTGAATTCTTCTTTGACATGGCTATCAAAGGCTTCAATAAATCTGCAATATTAGGCAAGAAATGCCTAACAAAATTAATCCTTCCTATGAAAGAGTGAAGGCTTTTCTTATGATATGGCAATGGTAGCTCTAGGATGGTTGCAATCCTCTTAGGGTCTACTATAATTCCTTTCTTGGATACTATATATCCTAGCAATTTCCCTTCATGAACTACAAACACACATTTCTTGGGATTAAGAGATATCCCAAATTCTCTACATCTTTCAAAGATTTTCCTTAGATGTTTGATATGATCTGCTGCATGTTTAGAATAGATAGTTATGTCATCTAAGTAGACCAGTACAAATTTGTACATGAGGCTTTTAAAGGCCATATCCATTGCCTTTTGAAAAGTAGCACCTGCATTTGACAAACCAAAGGGCATTTTTTGATAAGCCATGGTTCCCCACTTGGTTGTAAATGTAGTCTTATATTGATCCTCCTCATTGACTAGGATCTGATTATATCCTGAATAGCCATCCAATAATGAAAATCTCTTGGATCTAGAGACACATTGTAAGATTTTCTCCATAGAGGGTAATGGATGGTGGTCTTTTAAAGAGGCCCTGTTAAGATCCCTAAAGTCAACACATAACCTTAACTCCCCATTCTTCTTCCTTATAGGAACAAGGTTGGAAACCCAACTAGTATGCTTGATGGGGTAGATGATACCACTTTCTATCAATTTGAGCACTTCTCTATGCATAAGTGGCTCAAGCTTGGGATTACCAGGCCTTTGTTTTTGTCTCACTAGTTTGGCATTACGTTCTAATTAAATAGTGTGTTGAGTAAGGGCTGGATTAAAACCTTTAAGGTCTTCATACTTCCATGCAAATACATCACTAAATTCTTTGAATAATTGGGTGTAAGCCTACTTTTCCAAATTGTAAACTTTTACCTAGTTCCAACTCTAATTCAACACAATGCTCTTGTTGAACTACCAAGCTAGCTTTATTCTTCTTGACTTGATCATCCTTGTTGAAGACAGTCTCTAAGGTGACAAGACCTTTGGCATTTTATTAGACTTAAGTTGTATTACTTGGTCACAATAATTTTGCAATAGCCTATCTTGGTTATGCTTTGAGAAGACATCCTCTTCAAATAGGAATTGCAAAATTTGCTCATCATTGTCAAACACTTGCCAATTAGTATCATTATCAGGGATAGAAGGTCTGATAATTACTTTGATATACTATTGGGCCTCCTCCTTTGAAATACTATTAGGAATGTCATACTGAGATCCAACAGCAGCTAATCTATCTAAATTTTGATTTAGCTTGCGAGGGATGGCAACAATATTGAAAGCACAAAAGTCTCCAATTGCATCCCAAACTCTATGTTTGTATGTTTTCATGGTGTCATTTTTGGTTGCACTTATCCCTCTCACTTGGCTGACTACTAACTCACTGTCACCATAAACTTTTAGGGCTTTGAGCCCTCTTTTCCTATCCCACTTCAGTCCATTTACAAGGCTTTCATATTCTACAGTGTTGCTAGTGCAGGAGAAACTAAATCTGAAAGCTATATAGTATCTTTCTCCTTTTGGGGACACTATCATAGCACCACCACTAGAGCCATGTCTACTTCTAGCTCCTTCAAAAAATAATTCCCAAACCTGGTTGCTCTGATCCTCTAAATCAGTGTCCTCTTTGAGAAGATTTGGCTCTATGGATCCACTTTCTTGTATCAAATAGCTTCCAAACTAGTATCCCAAATAACATTTTCTTGGGCCTCTAAAGCCTTCTCTGATTCTAGTTCATCTAGTAAAATATTAGGGATATTTTCTATCTTAGTGTTTGCTTCTCTGATAATTGGGAAGTCATTGCTATCAAATGCAAGGCAGTTTGCATTGATGGTGTTGGACACATATGGTTCTATATGGTGTGTTGCCAATGATTTAGATTTGATGGTGACCTTGGTACCATATCTTGTGTGAAAAATTATGTTAGACCATTCAGAGGAAAGGTAGCCCCTATTTTGGTTGTAAACTCCCTTGATAGACATATGGAAAATAAAGTAGGGAGATCTATGATATATATATATATATCAAGTAGGATGGAGAAATTAGGGCTTGCATGAAGGATTAGACTGGTATCCTTGGCAACACCTATAGTGTTAACTAAGGATCCATCAAGTTGTGTAACCTTCTTTTGGAGGGGTTCATATTTAAGCCCTAATTGGTCAGCCATCTTTTTGGGCATTACAGTGATAGTAGCTCCACTATCTACCATACAATTGTGTACCAAGGATTTTCCAATAATTAAAGATACATAAAAGGGAGGGGGTTTTGAGTTCCTACCTTGAATGGTATTTGCTTTGGAGTTGCAACTTGGAGCCTCCTTTTGTTAATCAATGTTGACCAACACTGGTTTTGCAGTTTCTTTTGTATGCTGAGGAGTTGTCATTTCAGTCATAGCCTTCTTCAAAATCTTAGGTTGTCTTAGAATAGCCAAAGAGTCCCACATAGACATAGTAATGTTCACCTTCTTCATGTTGTCTACAATATTGAAAGGTGTCACAGTATGTACTCTATGCTATGCTTTTACTATAATAGGCTCCACTTCTTTAAGAGTATGGCCTTCTTTGCTTGTAATGACAGGAGCCTTCTTGAATATGATGGGGTTAGCTTGTTGCATTGGTTCTACTGATGTAATAGCTTTAATCCCAAAATTTGCTCACTCCATGTCTTGAGCTCTTCTCTTTGACCTTGTGTTGGTAGCAATGGAAAGCTCACCAATGACTCCATTGAAGTCTTGCTACTCCCAATTGAAAAGAGTAGTTTCATTATCTTGTGCTTCTTGCTAAGGAATTGATCCACTAGAAGAAGCTTCTGACTGAGCTTGTGAGGTATTTTGAACCATTAGGGCTTGGTTCATCCATCCATTAGAACATGTAGCCTGATTATGAGGCTGATTACAAGGGAAACACCATTCATTGTCCAAGGCCATATTATTTTGACTAGGGACCATGTCCCTAACTAGATTTACAGAATTGAGAGGTGTAGGGTTGTATGGTTGGAATGGTCTTTGATTAAAATTTTTCCTTTGTCCTTGATAACCTCCTTGGTATGGTGGCCTATTTTGTTGATAAGGCTGTCCTTAATTTTGATATTGTTGATTAGAACTTTGGCCTTGTGGCTAAAAGGGTGGTCTAATTCCTTGCCCTTTCCTCTTTAGGTTTGTGACCTCTTTAGTCAAAGTCTAGAGAAAATTTGTCATTTCTTGCTGACTAGTTTGTTGACTACTCTTCATCTCTTATAGCTCTTGAGAGAAACTTGCTTTTAGCTCCTCACTGCTAGTATTGGCCGAAGGTCCTAATATGGTGGGAATAGGGGTAAATGGGGGTACTTGTAAAGGTGCAATGGGCTGAAGGCTAGGAAAGATGGGCATGGGTGGCCTTCTAGCTATCATAACTGCTTGGATTAAACAATTTTCAGCCCTGACAGCTATGTCAAAAGCTTGGGGTAGAGAGGTACCACCCATAGATTGGATCATGATAGAAATTTGACCATTCAAACTTTGCAAGAAGTATATGAAAGCATGGTCAGCTGATGGCCTCACCGAGACTGGAATTCTATTCCATGTCTTGAGAAATCTATTGTTATAATCTGTGATTTGTTCTCGAGGATCTCTTTTAATGGTTGTTAGCTTCTCAACCAAAGATAAGTTGTCTGATTTATCCTCAAAATGTTTACTCAATGCATCCCCTAATCCATCCCATGAATTAATGGAACCAATAGTTAAATTTCTAAACCATTCAAGGGCCTTACCCTTGAGGGAGGCTGTTAATAACTTGGTGGCCACGTCTTCTTGAGTTATATTATGTATGCTAGTGATAGTGGTCACATCTCTAATGTGTTCAAAAGCTGTAGTTTGTCCCTCACCTGTGAAATCAAGCAAACTCTTTAATGCCACCAAGGGCACATCATGATGTTGAGAAAAGACTAATGGACTCCCTTGGTTGAAAGGTGCAAAAGCAAATTGTCTAGCCATTGTAGGAGCTAAAATTTGATGAGTAGCAACCGTGTGAGTTGTATTTGGCGTTGGATTTGAATCTTCTTCTAGATCTCTAGTTAGAGATCTTCCTCTTCTTCTGAGATGAAAGGGAAAAGGTCTCCTTTTTGAAGTATCAGGTGGTGTAGACTATACTCTCCTTGCAGGGGATGTTCTCTTAGTTAACCTACCTTTGTAGCTTCTTTTTGAGGGAAACTTTGAAAATTTAGTGGGCTTTGAGCTCCTAGTCTCAATCTTTCTCATAAAATTTGAACAAGGTTAGCCTAAATCTGTGAAATCAGTGGAGTCGCCAGATATACTTGATAGAAAAAACTTCTAGAAAGTCTGTATTATGCAATCAATATATCAAAGATAACATAATCTTCAAACATAAACTTCTTATGTTGTCCCATCGGGTGTGCCAAAATTGTTATACACTAAGTTTGCACCCTTGTTTGAAGCTCTCTTGGTCTTGATAACTTATTATAACATGGGAATCATCTCCAGGTGTGGGACCTATGCTAACTAAGATGAGACCTCTAGGTTCTAGGCTGGTTCCTCTTGGATAATCACCTTAATTTTCATCTTGATAGGAAAGTAAATTCTTGAGGGGAAAAGGGATAGAAGGAATGCATGAAAGGGGAATAACTAAAAGCAAACTATCCTACTAGGTGATACACCAAAAATAAAATGAACACAATACACTGACCAAACTAGCATGAAAGCTCTCAGATCCAATAGAACACAATCTTTCTAAATAGACTTGCATAAGTGTTTCATAGAGGGGTTTGAGCAAAAGACATAGACTGTGACCTGCAAGAAAAGGTTCTCTTCAGCAAAAGGGGATAGGAATGAGATAGAATGACAGGGGGCTGAAGTATACCCACAAACTCACTCAATCAAATCAGACATAGTAGTACACAAATAAGATGAAAGAAAGAAGGGCCTTGGAGCTCCAAGATTTCTCTAATAAAGCCAGTATATTATATTCAATAAGAGAAATAAAAACAAGGGAAAGACCAAAGGTCAAAAAAATTTCCACGGATAGCCTCTATTGAATCTGAGATTCCAATGAAAGATTACAAACTCTAAGAGCCAAAGGGTAGAACAATTGCCTCAGATAGCTCCTAAGAAAGAAAACTCTTTTTACAAAATGTAAACTCTCCCCTCTAAAAGCTCCCCAAAAAACTAATATATACATCTCCTTTTTTACACAGGTAGGAGCCAAAACCTCTAATTAGGGTTACATAGATTTTCATAGAATAATGGAAACCCTAACTCTGTTAAGTTTGACCATAAATGCATCACTGAAATATCTTGGCCAATCAGATCTTTGTACCTACATGTCCATTTCATCACTACATCTACCTGCAAACAAGTCACCTTGATCTATCTACCTCTCTACAACTTGGGCTCGCCATAACTACTCAAATCTAGTACTCTCAGATATTTGAATTTGAAAATATAAATGGTCATAGGTGGTGCCAAGATTTCATTTATCAACAGCTGATATTTAAACTTGATCTATCTTTAAAACTTATCTATCAAATCTTTCCATTTTACCTGGGCACCGCATCTGATCTTAACCCTAACTCTGCATTCACCTTAGGTCCTATTTTCCCTTTAGTCACTGAATCTCCTAAACTTTTTATTAACTCTAGCCTGATCTAGCAATTACATGACAAGCATTGATCCTACTTTGATAGTCGCTAAATCACTTGAGGACTTCAAAATGTTCCTTCCAATTGAGCGATTGCCCAACTGAAGAGAAATCTCATAGTCACTGAATGAAAAAGAATATTCTCTCTTTCATTGGGCAATCACTTGACTAAGCTACAAACCTGGGCCCATCCTACCACTTGTCATCATACTATTGGCTAGGCACCTCAGATCTATCTGACACAGGACCCACCTAACAGGAGCGTTGAGCTGGAGAGAGGATCGATGGTTGTCACTATACCATGATGCTTAAAAAGGCATCATCTTTACCCAACGGTATAACGACAACCATAGATCATGCTCAAACCTTAACTACTTTAGAACTGAGACCACTAGGAACAAGATAACCATTCACCAGATCATTGGATGCTAAGGACTTGACCACCAGGAATAAGAGACCATGCGACCACATAGTCATTGTATCATTGAATAAATACATAACCGTTGGGCCAAACAAAACATTAACCTTAACCCAACCTAGGCAAATCTGGAGATCACGTGACAAAGGTCTTTGCTGAATCTCACAATCCTTTTCTTAACTAGGGTTAAGTCCTAAGATCACGTTGTTATCTCTTTTTCATTTAGAATCACCAATATAGTTTTCAAACTTGACTCTCGAGTTCTCAACTCTGAATTCTTACAGGGAAAAGGCTAATTGATAAGGACCAAGTCCTTCTTCTACTTCAGGCTCCACAGACCCAGGTGGGTGTACCTATCTTCAAACTCAATGCTCCACAATGATATTAACAAAAGTAAACATTCATTACAGAAAAATGGCAAGTGTGACAAGGATAAACTCCTTCTTCTTTTCGAGCTTTGAACTTGGGTAGGTTAACCCCTTTTTAGATCTACTTCTTGAAAGGATTGCAACACTAGTTTATATCCTTGATACAAACTTTATCTTCTCAGTCGTTCAAACATACACGAAAGTAAATTATTATTTAAGTTTTGTTGAGGGTGAGATCTCTGCAAATCGAGGATAGACCAGTGCCTTATCTTCAGGTATAAAGTCAAACAGTGAAACATATACTTACAGAAATCTTCTAAATGAAACACAAACAAATCCCAGATGAAGTGCCTTACAATTCATCCTCTCTTAAACAAGTTTGATCATCAAATTCTTGCCAAATTCCTAAGCTCTTAGAAATTAACCTAAAGACATTACCCTTTCCTTGAAAGGAGTTAGAGATTAAAATCACAGATACCTTGTAAATGGTATATCAAAACTACCTTATAGATTCAATACACAAAAGCCACATAATTCAAACAAGAAGACAATTGAAATCATGCAAGGGAATTCTGTTGTATTCCAATAAAATCTCACTGTATCAATACATTTCAAAATCTGATAAAATATTCTAAGATTTCAAAAATGGTGCCAAGCCTCTACAGTATATTTTTCAACCTCCTTGAAATGAACAAAGACTTACTATTTATAACATAACCATCTTGGAATCCTCGAAAGGATGCAACAAGCTTGGGATGGCTAGAAAAGATCCTATACTAGAGACAAGATTACAAACTAACAAACAGATTGTAACAACACATTACAAAGATCTTTTTTCAACAATTCCGCAGGTGGCATCTTTGTCTAAAGATATTTCAAAGCAGTTGCTAAATTCCCTGCATGAATGATGACCGCCATCTGGCTAATTTACATCAACCTTTGTTTGAAACTTGCTCCTCCTCATTTTCTAGATCAGATGCCATCTGCAACTCTATTCCTCCTCCTCCTCTATAAGTTGGACAACTAGCCTCTTTTTCTTCTTTATTGTTAGCTTCACCCAAGCCGCTACTTCATCATCTACTGGCTAGTTGTAAGTCTGCAATTCTTGTAACAAGCTAACCTCCTTGTCCCACATGGATTTAGTTATATTTTTGGCTTCTGCCACAAATCGTATGCAATCATTTTCAATTATAAATAAACTATCAATGATGTTATTACACCTCTCAAAATCTAGAGTATTATCATTATTAAGGAAAGCATCTTGTGTAATCACCAACTGATCCATTGACAGCTTCCATTCTTCCAACTTGATCAGGTTTCCATTGTCATCACATACCGTAGGCAAATACTTGCTATAATGTTTATCAAACATAAACAACTTAACCCTCACCTGGTTAGACTTACCTTTAAAAAACTTTGAAATAGCATTGATTAAGCCAATCTTCTCAAAAACTTCTGTAACTACTCTAGGGATCTTAGGCTTATGCTCTTGTAAGCTATCAAGTTTATGAAACAACAAACTTCTTCCAGACCAAACACTATGAAGTGGCTCCAAAGCAGCCAATGATTCATTTATCTTTCTGTTTGTCTAGTGTAATTGGCTGACTAATTGATAAACTGTATCCATTTTCTCTATTATCTTATCTCGCCTGCATTGTATAATCTTTGACATGGTGTCCAAAGATGCCTCTATCCTTACCTTATCTAAATCTTCATTAGGTCCCTCAGGTACTTCTTCATCAATTTGAATTGGGACCTCAATCTGCACAGGGGGAACAACAACCACCTTCGAAGCTTCTTCCAGCTTAACTTTGATCTCTACCAATTCATCTTCTAGCTGCTTGATCTTCATCAATTTTAAATCTCTATCCTTGGCTACCAGGTTTGCACTTTCAAACAACTTTGAGTACCTTTCAGATAATTGAACTATTTTTGCCTCATTCAGGTTAGCCCAATGAGTCACTGCCTTAGAAACTTCAAGGTCAGTTGTATTCTACACAGTCCAAATAATCTGATTCCCTTCCATCTTATCTTCTATACTCAATAGGGATGACTTTTGATTCCTAGGGGCCATGGACCACATTGCAACAACTTGAGACTTAGGGTCATAGCCACTTCCTCTTATCATATCACCAATGTGAACCTCATATGATAGGCTTCCTGGTGGTTGCTTTCTTATTTGATCTATGATGAATGCAGAGGTCAGATCCCATCTTGGAGTCAATAGCATTCCACTTGACTTGACTAGATGTCTAGCCTCATCTACAGTTATAGGATCAAGGGTAGGATCATAGGAATTTAAGGCTCTAAAAGTCTCTTCACTTGGCTCCATACCTATAGGTAGAAGTTTCCTCACTTCTTGCTGCTTATTCCAAAAAAGGAAACTCTTGAATTCATCAGTTTTAATAAACTAGTCATCACTCAAAAATTCCTCCTGATAGACCTCTCTGTTATCCCTTTCTGACCACAAGGACTATTCCTTATCTGCTTCATCAGAGGCCACCTTCATTCCTTCTCTTATTGCCTTTCTCAATTGGTGATGGTAAACCCTATCACTTGGCACTAGAGCAAATGCTCTATCAATTGTTCTCCTCTATTTTTCCTACCTTGAAGGCTCTCCCACCTCAAGCCTCTGTCTCTTCAAGGGTGGCTCTAGAGTATCCCCTATTTCTGGTTGGTCTTCAAAAGGCCTAACACTTTGTACATCTTCTATTTGTGGTGGGCTGTTCCCTTCCTGTGATTCATCAGAAAACTCCTCTTGATCAGAAGATGAATAATCTTTCATTTTCTTTGGTTGACTCTGGTCAATCAACTTCTCCAACTGATTTGATAGAGTGTCATGCATCTCTATCATCCTGTCAATTCTTTTTAAATAGGGAAGGTCAGGGAAGAAACCCTCAACAGGAAGCCGGGCTGCCTTTACTTGTTTTGACAAATCTATTAAATCAAAGTACCTATTCCATCTCCTCTTGACCTCATCATCATCAATGATATTTCTGACTACATCTTCCTCATCCAAGCCTTCATGTTCTTTGTTCACACCAATGTTTGGGATGTATAGCATCCTGGCAATTTTGATAAAGCCCTCAGGATCTACATGTCTACAAGCACCAGTAGCCATTTTAAACTGATTTAACCATGTAGTAATTTGAGGAAATACCCTCTTTCCTACCAAGAAGTCACCTATCTTGAATTGCCTAGGTGTGAATGTACCCTTCCTATGAGCGGCTAGAATTTCCCTATCTGTCCAAATCAACTGCCACACAAATTCCAAACAACCAACCCTTGGAGGCACAAATTTTGGTAATAGATGTGGGGGCTGGGGGCAACTGTAGACTCTCAAAATTGTAGCATTCTCCCCTAAGTAAAAATCACCCCAATTGTGATCTCCCTCCCAATTGTTCACAAACTGCACTAGTCGTAGGAGCCTAAGGACCCTTGGGGATATCCTTGTAGTGTTGATACCTAACATCCTTACGAGAGGATAGACAGTGAAATTATGAAAGAGATAAAAATTCCCCTCATTGGAAGTAAAATTCTACATCCTCACCCATAATTGCACTGGATTATACTGGCCTTCAAAGTTAAACCTTGGCTTTAGCATGTTCGAATAAAAAATACTAATATTGAAGAACAAAATTAAGTGCATTAGCAAAGAATAATGCATGAACTTAATTGGGCTCTTACTATCCCTGACAGAAATCAGACCCTCATGCATTCTATCAATGATGTACTAGATATAATCATAGTCAGTGTTAACCAAAGAATTTTGGATATCCAGGATGATCATCAAAAGGTCAGCTGGTAAAAATTCTACATCTCCATCAATTCCCAAAATCCTACACAACCCATAACAAGTTTGCTTCATGTAATGCTGAAGGGACTTAAATTGGTAAGGGGCATTCATGTGAGTAGGGAGGGGAGCTATATACTTATCTTATTTCAGGATATGCTTCGTTATTTGGTCCTTCACTATCCCTATATTCTTCTTATACCTCTCCTTTTCTTTTCTCAAATCAATTTCAGTAGAAGTGGATGTATAAACATTAAAAGCCTTCATGAACAAACCCCTATCAAGAGTAACCAAAGTTGGCTGGTCCTCTTTCCTAATAGTCTTAGAAATAGGGTCGTAGCGCCTAGCTAGAGCAATAATTAAATCTGCATCCAGGAATACATCAGGCACTACTAATTTCCCTAACCCCAAATCCCAACCATTACATATAGGGATATGACTATCTCTATTTTTATAAAAGAAATTGAAGATAGTATAACCTGTGGTATTTGGTGTGATAGGATCTCTGCAAAACCCTAGAACATCTTCAAAAACATCATCAGGAGCTCTTTTGTTTTGACTGGAACCAGGTAGCAATTTTAAAAACTCATCTGAATAATTAGGCTTGCCCTTATCTTCACCACTTTTAGCCTTTGCTTCACTGCTGGAAGATGCTGCTCTTCTCTCAGGTTGACTCATCTTGGCTTCAGAATTATCTTCAATCTCTGCAAAATGGATTCACTTGGCCTTCAAAAATTGCTTCAGAATGACACAATTCTCTTCGAATGATTTTGGACATAGGAAACAATGAGCTTAACTTATTTATCAATGCAAACAAGTATGTACAACTACCACAATCATTGTAAATCTCCTTAATTGCTCCTGCATTCAATTTTGCATGTCACCAATTTTTAAAATGGAGCTAGCCGATGTATAGATGTTGATAGATAGATTTTAAAAACTTGAAAACAAGGCAAAGAGGAAAATGATTAAGCTCCTACACTTTAAACCTATTTACGTCATGCAATCTTCCTTTGAAACTAATTGGATGGCTCATCAGTTCACTTTCTAGCTTGATACTATACTTTATCCATGCAGGCAATGGTCCCTTTCCTTTTCTTTCATTACCTTTTCCAATTGGGCCCATTTAGCGAATCCGTGACTAAAAGCTTCTCATGATCGCTGAATGCAATGTTAACCCTAGCATATATTCAAAGAACTAGTGACCAAAGCCTTCATGGGTTCTCAAAATGCAACCCTTAACTCATGATATTTTTCATGAATTAGCGAACACAGCAACACCCTTCGAGCACTTGACTGTAGTTATTATTTGGCGAACCAATGAACAAAACCATCTCGCATTCTCTTAATGTTGCGGCTAACTATTAAATCTTTTGGAGATTCAGCAAACAAAGAGTTTGCACATTCGCTAAATGGATCACCTAACCACTAAATTACTTAGAGAACTGGTGAATCCTTCAATCTCTGAATCACTGAATCTTTCTTAACCATCACCTTTAACTCTGAGATTCTGAATGAACCGTTGATCTTGTTGATGATCTACGGCTGTTGCTAGTTCCCTGAATTATTTGATCATTGGTCATTTGATTACGAGATTCAGTGAACAAAGGGTTCATTGAATCACTAGGTCATATTAAACACTGAATATTTCAATCCATGATTAATTGACTGAAAACTCAAAAACTTAGCCAATCCTTTTATTCGCGCATTCGCCAAATGATTACTACCCTTTACCTTTTCCTTTTAGAGAACCTGTGACCACATGACTCACTGAATCACTAAATCATTTAGCTTATTACTAATTTATTCTGAGAACAAGTGAACACTTTAAAACACCCATTCCACAAAATTCTTCATACCAAACTGTCGGGGCCGCCAAACTTTGAAGTCTTTACACATTCACTTATTCACCAAATGAAACATGTAGGACCCAATAATACCTGAGATTAAACCACAATCGTCAATCCTAACCATGATCTATGGTATTTGCCAAGTTGCTAGGTTATTTTTCCTTTATCCACTAGATTTAGAGAATGAGCGGTAACCCTCGTCACCAAGTCGCTGAAATATTTGCAAAGAACCGCCGAGGAATATGCGAATTCAAGATAATGCATTTGCCAAATCGCCAGATGTTTTCTGATAACCGCTGGATATTTGGAGACTATGTGAACAAAGATGACACTTAACATTTTTAACATATTCTCCAGTTCGCTGAATAGCTGAGGTGTTAACTGGGATACTTAGAGACCACGCGACTAAACTGACACTTAACATAAGATTGACTTGTTTGCTAAATCTTTGAATAATATATGAGACATGCTATGACCTTTTTCGATTCAATGAACACAAAAATTAAGCACGTGCATGATTTAATCCACTCAAGTGACTTAAAAAGGTAACAATAAAAAGAAGAATAAGAGGCCAAACATGAGGACTTTTGCATGAATTCAACATTATTCAAGGACAAGACCTAGAGTAAAGATTTTTGAAGTGGGTTATGACAAATTTTTGAAGAACTCCTGACACCTATACCTAGGAAACTTTACAGACCAGAGGACTAAACCATCATTTCGACAAAAACCTCAGAAAACTAAGAATATTCCCAACAGTGGCTCTATCTGAGGATGCTTGATTGCAAAATCATAGCAAGAACTTACGAATCTCTGGGAGGTAGACCACAAAAACTTAGCCTAAAATAGGAAACAAACACACAACAGAAAAAAACACACCTATACATATATACAAGCCTACTGTGCATGGAAAAAGAATTAACTGAAGAAAATTTTCAGAAATTGTCCATGCACTGGCAATTCCTGCTCTTCACCACCCAAATTTTGCAAGAAATATGAGTCCTTACCATGGGTCTAATGAACAATATAAGGTCCCATCCATAAGGACTCAAATTTTTTGTGTTTCCCTTTATCTTCAGCCCTGGCATTCCATTGGAGAACCATATCACCAGGCTGGAATTTTCTCACAGTTGCTCTCTTATCAAAAAGATATTTCATCTTCTGCTGCAACTTCATATTTTCCTTTTGTCCCTCCCTTCTAATCTCATCTAATTCAATTAGCTAAACCATTCTCTCCTGTAGTGGATCACTGATTTCCATGTCCTCTTCTTGCATAAACTTATAGATTGGAAGGAGGTTATTTACTGGCAATCTTGATTTAACACCATATACCATTTCAAAAGGGGACTTACCAGTAGCCCTCTTCTCAAAAATCCTATCAGCCCATAGTGCTAACTTTAATTTTACATGCCAGCTTCTCTTATTCTTTTCTAGGGTTTTCTTCAGAATCTACAAAATACTCTTGTTGCTAGATTCAGCCTGTCCATTGGCCTGTGGATGATAAGGGGATGAGTAAGACAATACTATGCCCATTTCTGAACAAAAATCAGTGATCTCCTATGACCTAAAGCTCATAGCATTGTCAACAATGAATTTAACAGGAACACCAAATCTAGTAATTATGTTGTTCATCAGAAATTTGATCACAACAACACTGGTTGCCCTTTTGGTTGGGATGGCTTCAATCCATTTGGTGAAATAATCAGTAGCCACCAAAATGTGACTATGTCCCCCACTAGACTTCTTAGAGAATTCTCCAATAAAATCCATACTCCACATTGCAAAAGGAGCTTCTGCAACCATAGGGTTCAATAATAATGCACCTGAAAACTTTAATTTTTTAGAGAACCTTTGACAAGGTTCACATTTCCTCACATAAGAATGAGTGTCTTTGAACAACATAGGCCAATAGTATCCTACTCTTAAGATTTTATGAGCTATTGATCGAGCATAATGATGTCCTCCACACATTCCAGAGTGCATTTCCTTTAACATTTTCTTTGATTGATGCTTATCTAAACAAAAGAGTAAAATACCATCATTATCCTTCCAATACAAATCACCCTGGATCAATACATATCTCTTAGCTTGCAATCTCAGACTCCTTCTTTGGTTATCATTTAAATCAGGTGGACATTTAGCATTTTTAATAAAATAAATAACATCCTTGTACCAGGGTTGCATTTCAATACTAGTAATCATATCAATGTTAGCAGCAACATTATTTACCTGAACAAGGTCCATGTTTTCCTCAGTCATTAACTTAGCAAGTCCCAATCCTCTCACCAATTTTGTAATATGAATTTCCAGGTCAAACTCTTGAATCCTATTTATCCATTTGCACCTTTTTCCTATGATGTCACTTTGTGTTAAGATATCCTTGACTGCAACATGAGGCACATAAGCACTGACCTTGGCACAGACTAGATATGGTCTGAAAGCTTTGACTGCCTTCATAAGTGCATAGGCTTGCTTTTCAATTAGTTCATAATTTAATTCAGCAGATTGTAATGACTTGCTGAAAAAGGCTATAGGATGCTCATACCCTTCTTGATCCTTTTGCAAAAGGATAGCTGCAATAGTATGAAAAGATGCAAAGGAAAATAGAGAAAATGGTTTCAAGTAGTCAGGGGATACCAAGACCGGGGCCTCTTGAATTGCTTGTTTGATTTTTGCAAAAGCTTGTTGAGCTTCAAGGTTCCAATCAAACTTCACATCCTTCTTTAGGAACTTCACTATGGGCTTGACCAATTCTACAAAGTTAGCAATAAATCTTCTTACAAAATTAATTTGCCCCAAAAATGACTAGACACCTTTTATGTTCTTTGGTGGAGGGACCTTTTGAATCGCTTCTACTCTTTCAGGATCAATCCTAACTCCTTCTTTTGACACTATGTGTCCAAGTAACTTCCCCTCTGTCACAGCAAATTGACAATTTTTGGGATTCAAGGACACACCAAATTCTAAGGCCTTAAGAATGACCTTCTCCAAATGGAAACAATGATCCTCAGCTTTCTTGGAATAAGCAGTGAGATCATCTTGATAAACAACCATTAAAACATTTATCAATTCCTCAAATGCAACATCCATGGCTCTCTAAAATGTTGCTCTAGCATTTTTTAGACCAAAAGGCATGTGAACATATACATATGTTCCCCATGGGGTTGTAAAGGTTGTCTTAAATTGTTCTGATTCTTTGACCAGCACTTGATTAGACCCAGAGAAACCATCCATCATTGACAAGAGTTCACATCCAGTCACCCTATGCAGCATAGCCTCCATATTGGGCAATCCATAGTTATCCTTAAGTGAAGCTACATTCAGGTTCCTGAAATCAACATAGAGCCTAATGTCACCATTCTTTTTCCTTACTGGCACAAGATTCGAGACCCAAGTTGAGTGCCTAATTGGTTCAATAATACTAGCATCTCTCAGTTTTGTCAACTCAAATTGCATCTTGGTAGCCAATAAAGGGTTAATGGGTCTCTTCTTCTATCTAAAAGGCCTGGTTTCCTCTTTTAGAGGAATTTCATGTTGAAACAAGTCAGCCCTATAAGCTTTGAGGTCATCATAGGACCAAGCAAATACATGCTTGTACTCTTTCAGAAGTCTTATCAAATTTGCTCTGATTTCTTTGCTTAGTTTCTTGCCAATGTATACCATTTGTGGGAATTTTTCTGAACCCAAGTTTATTTCCTCTAAGTCCTCCATTTTAGTGTTAGACTTCTGAGACAAAAAACCATCATTTATCTTGAACATTCTTTCCAATTCTACTAACCCTTTAGGTATGTGGTTGGATGGAAACTGCACTATCTCATTCCCCATGATGCATTCTTTTCCCTCAACACACTGTTGTATCTCATTGAGATCTATTTGCTGACCATCATATTGATCAAGGCCTTGAAGGAACCTAAGGATATCTAAGTCATCCTCAAAAACTTGCCAATTATATACATTGTCAAGCATTGCAGGCCTAGATTTGACTTCTAACATAGACACACCGGTGAGGGTTATATCTTCACTCTTAAGGGCAACATTTGCAAGAAAATCTACCATGATATTATTGGATCTTTCTACCCAAAGTAGATTGAAAGCATCAAAAAATTCTAGCCTATCCCAAATAGCATGTTTAAAAAATTTCAACTTCTCATCTTTAGAAGCATACTAAGATCTCACTTGGGCTATAATCAACTAGGAATCACCATGAACCTTTAAAGATTTAATACCATGTTTTATGGCCACATCTAACCCCAATATCAAAGCCTCATACTCAGCAGTGTTATTTGTACACTCAAAAGTTAACAAGAATGAGTATTTAAATGTAATACCTGATGGGGAAATGAACACCACACTAGCTCCTGATCCTTCCTTGGAGCATCCACCATCAAAGAACATTTTCCAAAGCCCATCTTGCTGCAAAATCAACTCATCCATGATTGGGTCTGTGTTTTTTAACTAAGGTACTGTTTCCTTAATCACAAAATTTCTCATGTCAATATCTACAAAACAATTTAGATCCTCCAGAGCAACCACTTCAATCATGACTAAAGAACAGGGCTCCCTGTACAACTTTACCTCAGTTCCATTTATTGGGATGGTAGAATATGATAAATCTAGTTGCAACTTTCCACCCACTACTGCAGCCCATTGTCTTGATAATAACATGCCATAGTGAGGTTTTGTATCAACAACAACCACATCCATTTTATATGTGGCTTCTGGGAATGCAGCAATTTTCACTTCAATTCCAATCAGGCTCCCTACAATAGGTACTACCCTATTGTCCATGGCATAACACCTTCCACTAGATGTATCAACTTGCAACCCTAACTCCTTCATCACTTGGTAAGGCATTACAGTTGTAGCAGCACCAGAGTCAATCATACAATTTTTTAGCAAAAAATTATTTACAAGAAAAGTAACATAGAAAGGATTGATAGAAGAGGGTTCCCGTGTCACAATTGTCCCAACACATACATCAAAGATGTCATTAATTGCAATTGGCTTGTCTAGGGATTTCCCTTCATCTTGTAAAACAGGAATAGTTCTCTGCTCACTTATGAGAGCCAGGGCTGCTACTTTGTGCTCTTCTATTTTCAACATTTCAAGCAGAGGAATGGAAATCTTCATTTGGGACAAAGCATGTCTCATATCAAAAGTAGGGGAGTCAGTAAAAAAATTAGGGTGATCCTTTGACCTGCCAAATTTCTTTTTCACCTTGTCGGTAGTAACTTCCTATTTCCC
Source organism: Chamaecyparis obtusa (assembly GCA_027943335.1). Taxonomy (NCBI): domain Eukaryota; kingdom Viridiplantae; phylum Streptophyta; class Pinopsida; order Cupressales; family Cupressaceae; genus Chamaecyparis; species Chamaecyparis obtusa. The sequence goes on from BSBK01000674.1 coordinate 1,247,914, forward strand.
TTTCTTTTCAGCTTCAAACCATTCATCTTTATTGTTCACAATATTGGGCTTTGGGGAGTCCTTATTTTGAGGATTACTTTTGACAAAGACTGATCTAGGGACTCCCTGATCATTACCTACCTTTCTTTTCCTCAAATTGTATGAGGATTTTGCTCGTGTAATAGCAGCCATAGTTAAACTTTTAATTTCTTCTTCACTGGGCTTTCTCCATTGTCTTTCATCTGACCCGGATTCTACCATGTGAGTCTTATAGTCATCATTATCAAACTCTTCCTGATCAGATTGAGTAAATATTTGTTGTTCATAATCAGAGAAAATCTTCCTCTTATGATCAACATTAGGGAAAATAAATTCATCATCTGAGGACTCAAGATCCTCCATTAGTTCAGTAGTAAACATGTTAATAGCAGGCTTTTCAGATCCTTCATAATCTCCTGCATATGAATCACTAGCCTCTTCTCCCAGAGCCTGAGCAACAACACACTGGAATGGTGAGTGGGGCATACTACAGGCCACACACCAAGGGGTACTTTCCACATTATGTGCTATATTTTTCTTCAAAGGATCTAGTGTATCCCTTCCCTTTTGAGGTTCATTATTATCAGGAACAAGCCTCCCATCTTTCCAGTTTGTTTTGTAAGGCATATCTCTCAGATTAGGGGCTTTGTCTTGCCTTTAATAAGGAGGTCTCACATCTTAAAAGTTTCTACCACCTTTATCAAACCTTGCTGGGAAATCTTTAGTGTTACCAGGCCCTTTGTCCGTTCTATCCTCCTCTTTGGATGGCCTTGCAGGTTGTGGCCTGGTTTCTTTCCACAATCTACCTTCATCCCTTTTGTACATTTGGCTAGATGCCTTTCAGTTACTTTCAATATTTATAGCCAACTTAAAAGCATCTCTAAGGGTATGAGGATTCTTATCTCTCAAAAGGTAAGACATCTTACCATCCATGGAATTTAAATAAGTGGTCATGTAGACTGCATCATCTAGCCTCAATACTTGGAACAATTTATACATAGCCTTTTGGAATCAGCTATTAAACTCTGACATGCTCTCATTGTAGTGTTTCTTGATATTATTGAACTCATTGAGCATATAGCTAGAGTTCACATGTTCTGCATATTTCTCTTTAAAGCATCTAACAAATTCTTCCCAAGATGCAATACTGTTCTCAGGTAACCTGCTATACCAATCCCTTGCATCTTCAATCAATGATTAAACAAAGAGCTTCATTATGACATCTTCATGTTCAATTTCATAATCATTGACCTTATCTATAAAAAACTTTAGATGCTCTTGATAGGTAATAACATTATTCCCAGTAAATAATGGGATCTTCTTTTTTATTTCATTGGGGATAGCATTAGGTTGGCCAGGAATACCATCAAAAAACAAATCCCTATATCTATCCAAATGAACTAGTCATCTTTGGATATTTGGTTGATTCAGAGGGGTAGTTGCAACATTTTGACATGGTATAGTTCCCACTGTACCACTAGCTATAATGGGAACTTGATTGGGAACTGGTCCAGGTAAACTTTGTCCAGGGTGAAAGGCTTGAGCATTTGGGAGTGAAGTATTGGGCTGACTGAAAGGAGTTGTTCCTATGGTGATAGGGATAGAGGTACTAGTGGATGTTTTCATGTTAGCATGTAGGAAGGCATTCTTCCTCTTCATTTCATCAATAGCAGCCTCCAACTCAAGTTTCTCCAGTTGAATAGCCAATTCTTCCTTTGCTTTTCTAGCCTTCTCCAAGTCTATACTTTTGTGAGAATGTACATTAGGAGGAACCACAATTTTCTTGGGCTCATTAATATTTATACCCACCAATTTCTATTTTCCCTTATCAGGGATTTCTTTGGGAGCAGTTATAATCTCCTTATTCTTCTGGATTTCAGAGGGATTCAATTGCCTTAAGACATGGCATGTTCCCTCAAATTCACCTTGCTTAAGTTTATTATCCTAGGCCTACTTTCTCAAATCTTCCATGTCACCAAATAAGTCCTTATTTAAACCTTGAACATCTTGGTTTAAATCACTAACTTGGGTCTCATTTTTCTTGGTTCTCTTGAGAAGTTCCTGCCTTTCTATGAGTAAATCACAGATTTGTTGTTCCCTTGCTTTCAACCTATTGGTAATCTCAGAAAATTGTTCACTCTCTTTTTTTCTTAAAGCAACCACCTCTTCTCTCAACTTCTCAAAGTCATAGGAGGTGGTCTCAGTAGTAGAGGTTTCTTCTAGTTGTTCCAGAATTTCTCTTGTAGGGAAATAACCTACTTTTGTGACCTCTGTGATTACTTCTTTCTGCATGTGCACACTTGGTGTAACCCTCTTGACATGTTAGGGATCATCAGAAGAGGATGAAGACTCATGAGGGAGTGGGACATAAGATCTTTCTCGAGAAGGGCCTTGGGAACTAGCAGTATGCTGACCTCTTCTAGACCATTATTTCCTACTTGGTGTATGGAGCTCGTCACCCATATTCTCTTTGGGGTGATCCTTGTAATAAGACCTAGTGTACCTTGGTCGACTCATGGTATAGCATGACAATATTAGCAAAGTTTATAACAATTAGCAACTGGTAGCATAGAGTTTAGAGTCGCCACCCACTTTTATGCGGGAATGAAATTATTCTATACTGGTCTAAAAATGCATAATAGACAGGATTTGCACCAACCTTTTGCATGCTATTCAGAAGTTTATCCCCAGTAGAGTTTCCAATTTGTTAGCTCTTTTTCATGTAGAATCACCAATATAATTTTCAAACTTGACTCTTGGGTTCTCAACTCCAAATTCTTACAGGGAAAAGGCTAATTGATAAGGACCAAGTCCTTCTACTTCAGGTTCCACAAACCCATGTGGGTGTACCTATCTTCAGACTCAATTCTCCACAATGATATTAATGGAAGTAAACATTCATTGCAAAAAAATGGCAAGTGTGACAAGGATAAACTCCTTCTTTTTGAGCTTTGAACTCAGGCAGGTTAGCCCCTTTTTAGATCTACTTCTTGAAAGGATCACAACACTAGTTTATATCCTTGATACAAACTTTATCTTCTCATTTGTTCAAACATACATGAAAGTAAATTATTATTTAAGTTTTGTTGAGGGTGAGATCTCTCCAAATCAAGGATAGACCAGTGCCTTATCTTCAGGTATAGAGTCAAACAGTGAAACATATACTTACAGAAATCATCTAAATGAAACACAAACAAATCCCAAATGAAGTGCCTTACAATTCATCCTCTCTTAAACACGTTTGATCATCAAATTCTTGCCAAATTCCTAAGCTCTCAAAAATTAACCTAAAGACATTACCCTTTCCTTGAAAGGAGTTAGAGATTAAAATCACAGATACCTTGTAAATGGTATATCAAAACTACCTTATAAATTCAATACACAAAAGCCACATAATTCAAACAAGAAGACAATTGAAATCATGCAAGGGAATTCTATTGTGTTCCAATAAAATCTCACTATATCAATACATTTCAAAATCTGATAAAATATTCTAAGATTTCAACAATGGTGCCAAGCCTCTACAGTATATTTTTCAACCTCCTTGAAATAAACAAAGACTTACTATTTATAACATAACCATCTTGGAATCCTCAAAAGCATGCAACAAGCTTGGGATGGCTAGAAAAGATCCTATACTAGAGACAAGATTACAAACTGACAAACAAATTGTAACAACACATTACAAAGATTTTTTTTCAACAATTCCACAGGTGGCATCTTTGTCTAAAGATATTTCAGAGTAGTTGCTGAATTCGCTGCATGAATGATGACCGCCATCCGGCTAATTTACATCATCCTTTATTTGAAACTTTCTCTCCCTCATTTTCTGGATCAAATGCCATCTGCAACTCTATTCCTCCTCCTCCTCTATAAGTTGGACAATTGGCCTCTTTTTCTTCTTTATTGTTAGCTTCTCCCAAGCCGCTACTTCATCATCTGCTGGCCAGTTGTAAGTCTGCAATTCTTGTAACAAGCTGACTTGCTTGTCCCACATGGAGTTAGTTATATTTTTGGCTTCTTCCACAAATTGTATGCAATCATTTTCAATTTTAAATAAAATATCAATGATGTTATTACACCTCTCAAAATCTAGAGTATTGTCATTATTAAGGAAAGCATCTTGTGTAATCACCAACTGATCCATTGACAGCTTCCATTCTTCCAACTTGATCAGGTTTCCATTGTCATCACATACCATAGGAAAATACTTGCTATAACGTTTATCAAACATAAACAACTTAACCCTCACTTGGTTAGACTTACCTTTAAAAAACTTTGAAACAGCATTGATTAAGCCAATCTTCTCAAAAACTTCTGTAACTACTCTAGGGATCTCAAGCTTATGCTCTTGTAACCTATCAAGTTTATCAAACAACAAACTTCTTCCAGAGCAAACACTATGAAGTTGCTCCACAGGAGCCAATGATTCATTTATCTTTCTATTTGTCTGGTGTAATTGGCTGACTGATTGATAAACTGTATCCATTTTCTCTATTATCTTATCTCGCCTGCATTGTATAATCTTTGACATGGTGTCCAAAGATGCCTCTATCCTTACCTTATCTAAATATTCATTAGGTCCCTCAGGTACTTCTTCATCAATTTGAATTAGGACCTCAATCTCCACAGGGGGAACAACAACCACCTTCGAAGCTTCTTCCAGCTTAACTTTGATCTCTGCCAATTCATCTTCTAGCTGCTTGATCTTCATCAATTTTAAATCTCTATCCTTGGCTACCAGGTTTGCACTTTCAAACAACTTCGAGTACCTTTCAGATAATTGAACTATTTTTGCCTCATTCAAGTTAGCCCAATGAGTCACTGCCTTAGAAACTTCAAGGTCAGTTGTATTCTACACAGTTTAAATAATCTGATTCCCTTCCATCTTATCTTCTATACACAATAGGGATGGCTTTTGAGTCCTAGGGGCCATGGACCACATTGCAACAGCTTGAGACTTAGGGTCATAGCCACTTCCTCTTATCATATCACCAATGTGAACCTCATATGACAGGCTACCCGGCGGTTGCTTTCTTATTTGATCTATGATGAAAGTAGAGGTCAGATCCCATCTTGGAGTCAATAGTATTCCACTTGACTTGACCAGTTGTCTAGCATCATCTACAGTTATAGGATGAAGGCTAGGATCATAGGAATTTAAGGCTCTCAAATTCTCTTTACTTGGTTCCATACCTTCAGGAAGAAGTTTCCTCACTTCTTGCTGCTTATTCCAAAAAAGGAAACTCTTGAATTCATCAGTTTTAATAAACTAGTCATCACTCAAAAATTCCTCCTGATAGACCTCTCTGTTATCCCTTTCTGACCACAAGGACTATTCCTTATCTGCTTCATCAGAGGCCACCTTCTCTCCTTCTCTTATTGCCTTTCTCAATTGGTGATGGTAAACCCTATCACCTGGCACTAGAGAAAATGCTCTATCAATTGTTCTCCTCTATTTTTCCTACCTTGAAGGCTCTCCCACCTCAAGCCTCTATCTCTTCAAGGGTGGCTTTGGAGTATCCCCTATTTCTGGTTGTTCTTCAAAAGGCCTAACACTTTGTACATCTTCCATTTATGGTGGATTGTTCCCTTCCTGTGATTCATCAAAAAACTCCTCTTGATCAGAAGATGAATAATCTTTCATTTTCTTTGGTTGACTCTGGTCAATCAACTTCTCCAACTGATTTGATAGAGTGTCATGCATCTCTATCATCCTGTCAATTCTTTTTAAATAGGGAAGGTCAGGGAAGAAACCCTCAAAAGGAAGCGGGGCTGCCTTTACTTTTTTTGACAAATCTATTAAATCAAAGTACCTATTCCATCTCCTCTTGACCTCATCATCATCAATGATATTTCTGACTACATCTTCCTCATCCAAGCCTTCATGTTCTTTGTTCACACCAATGTTTGGGATGTATAGCATCTTTCCAATTTTGATAATGCCCTGAGAATCTACATGTCTACAAGTACCAGTAGCCATTTTGAACTGATTTAACCATGCAGTAATCTGAGGAAATGCCCTCTTTCCTACCAGGAAGTCACCTATCTTGAATTGCCTAGGTGTGAATGTACCCTTCCTATGAGGGGCTAGAATTTCCCTATCTGTCCAAATCAACTGCCACACAAATTCCAAACAACCAACCCTTGGAGGCATAAATTTTGGTAACAAATGTGGGGGCTGGGGGCAATCGTAGACTCTCAAAATTGTAGCATTCTCCCCTAAGTAAAAATCACTCCAATTGTGATCTCCCTCCTAATTCGTCAAAAACTGCACTAGTCGTAGGAGCCTGAGGACCCTTGGGGATATCCTTGTAGTGTTGATACCTAACATCCTTACGAGAGGATAGACAATGAAATTCTGAAAGAGACAAAAATTCCCCTCATTGGAAGTAGAATTCTACATCCTCACCCATAATTGCACTGGATTATACTGGCCTTCAAAGTTAAACCTTGGCTTTAGCATGTTCAAATCAAAACTACTAATATTGAAGAACAAAATTAAGTGCATTAGCAAAGAATAATGCATGAACTTAATTGGGCGCTTACTATGCTTGACAGAAATCAGACCCTCATGCATTCTATCAATGTTGTACTAGATATAATCATAGTCAGTGTTAACCAAAGAATTTTGGATGTCCAGGATGATCATCAAAAGTTCAACTGGTAAAAACTCTGCATCTCCATCAATTCCCAAAACCCTACACAACCCATAACAAGTTTGCTTCATGTAATGCTGAAGGGACTTAAATTGGTAAGGGGCATTCATGTGAGTAGGGAGGGGAGCTATATACTTATCCTGTTTCAGGATATGCTTCATTATTTGGTCCTTCACTATCCCTATATTCTTCTTATCCCTCTCCTTTTCTTTACTCAAATCAATTTCAGTAGAAGTGGATGTATAAACATTAAAATCCTTCATGAATGAACCCCTATCAAGTAACCAAAGCTGACTGGTCCTCTTTCCTAATAGTCTTAGAAATAGGGTCGTAGCGCCTAGCTAGAGCAATAATTAAATCCACATCCAGGAATACATCACGCACTACTAATTTCCCTAACCCCAAAGCCCAACCATTACATATAGGGATATGACTATCTCTATTTTTATAAAAGAAATTGAAGATAGTATAACCTATGGTATTTGGTGTGATAGGATCTTTGCAAAACGCTAGAACATTTTCAAAAACATCATCAGGAGCTCTTTTGTTTTGACTGGAACCAGGTAGCAATTTCAAAAACTCATCTGAATAATTAGGCTTGCCCTTATCTTCACCACTTTTAGCCTTTGCTTCACTACTGGAAGATGTTGTGCTTCTCTTAGGTTGACTCATCTTGGCTTCAAAATTATCTTCAATCTCTGCAAAATGGATTCACTTGGCCTTCAAAAATTGCTTCAGAATGACACAATTCTCTTCGAATGATTTTGGACACAGGAAATAATGAGCTTAACTTATTTATCAATGCAAACAAGTATGTACAACTACCACAATCATTGTAAATCTCCTTAATTTCTCCCGCATTCAATTTTGCATGTCACCAATTTTTAAAATGGAGCTAGCCGATGTATAGATGTTGACAGATAGATTTTAAAAACTTGAAAACAAGGCAAAGAGGCAAATGATTAAGATCCTGCACTTTAAACCTGTTTACGTCATGCAATCTTCCTTTGAAACGAATTGGATGGCTCATTAGTTCACTTTCCAGCTTGATACTATACTTTATCCATGCAGGCAATGGTCCCTTTCCTTTTCTTTTATTACCTTTTCCAACTGGGCCCATATAGCGAATCCGCGACTAAAAGCTTCTCATGATCGCTGAATGCAATGTTAACCCTAGCATATATTCAAAGAAATAGTGACCAAAGCCTTCATGGGTTCTCAAAATGCAACCCTTAACTCATGATATTTTTCATGAATTAGCGAACACAACAACACCCTTCGAGCACTTGACTGCAGTTATTATTTGGCGAACCAACGAACAAAAACATCTCGCAATCTCTTAATGTTGCGGCTAACTATTAAATCTTTTGGAGATTCAGCAAACAAAGAGTTTGCACATTCACTAAATGGATCACCTAACCACTAAATTACTTAGAGAACTGGTGAAGCCTTCAATCTCTGAATCACTGAATCTTTCTTAACCATCACCTTTAACTCTGAGATTCTGAATGAACCGTTGATCTTGTTGATGATCTATGGCTGTCGCCAGTTCACTAAAATATTTGATCATTGGTCATTTGATTACAAGATTTAGCGAACAAAGGGTTCATTGAATCACCAGATCATATTAAACACTAAATATTTCAATCCACGATTAAGTGACTGAAAACTCAAAAACTTAGCCAATCCTTTTATTCGCACATTCGCCAAATGATTACTGCCCTTTACCTTTTCCCTTTAGAGAACCCGCGACCACATGACTCGCTGAATCACTAAATCATTTAGCTTATTACTAATTTATTTTGAGAATAACCAAACACTTTAAAACACCCGTTCCGTGAAATTCTTCATACCAAACTGTCGGGGCCGCCAAACTTTGAAGTCTTTACACATTCACTTATTCGCCAAATGAAACATGTAGGACCCAATAATACCTGATATTAAACCACAACCGTCGATCCTGACCATGATCTATGATATTTTCCAAGTCGCTAGGTTATTTTTCCTTTAACCACTAGATTCAGAGAATGAGCGATAACCGTCATCGCCAAGTCGCTAAAATATTTGCAAAGAACCACCGAGGAATATGCGAATTGGAGATAATGCATTCACCGAATTGCCAGATGTTTTCTAATAACCACCAGATATTTGGAGACTATGTGAACAAAGATGACACTTAACATTTTTAACATATTCTCCAGTTCGCTGAATAGCTGAGGTGTTAATCGAGATACTTAGAGACCACACGACTAAACTGACGCTTAACATAAGATTGACTTGTTCATTGAATCGCCGAATAATATATGAGACATGCTATGACCTTTTTCAATTTAGTGAACACAAAAATTAAGCACGTGCATGATTTAATCCGCTCAAGTGACTTAAAAAGGTAACAATAAAAAGAAAAATAAGAGGCCAAACATGAGGACTTTTGCATGAATTCAACATTATTCAAGGACAGGACCTAGAGTAAAGATTTTTGAAGTGGGTTATGACAAATTTTTGAAGAACTCCCGACACCTGTACCTAGGAAACTTTATAGACCAGAGGATTAAACCATCATTTGGACAAAAACCTCAAAAAATTGAGAATAATCCCAACACACGTGACTAAGACCATTCTCGAAGTCACGAAAACATTTCTTTACCTTGACTTAGATCTGGAGACTCAGTGCCAACCACATGATCAACATCACGTCAATGATCCTCGCTCAATATCTAAATGCTAAAGGGCCTAACCACCAAATCACAAGATCATGTGACAAAAAGGAAAAATATAACTATTCACCAAGTCACTGAAAGAAAAGATGTAACTGCCAGGATCAAGAGACTACGAGACTATATAGTCATGAAATCATTGAATAAAAAATTAATTGCTTGAGGATTTAGAGATTTGGTGACTGTAAAGAATATACTGCCACTTCATATTTGGAGATTTGGCAACCAAAGGGCAACCGCTAAGTCTCAAAAAGATAAGGAATATTCTTTGGACATTGAGACATTGTGCGACTAAAGCATTTCTCATAGTCGCAGGAAGGAAAGGAATATGTTGTTTTGGTAAGGAGATTAAGTGACTAACTAAGAGGATAAAATGCACACATGCTTTTAAGATCACTTAAGTGGCCCAAAAAAGGTAATGACAAATTAGAGCCTGGCCAAGATAATTAGGGTTTTTACCTCTAATGGCTAGAAATATGAATTTTGAACCTAGGGTTCAAGGCCAAATGCAAGGAAAACACATGTAGAGACCAGAGAAAACTATATAGCCATGAAAAAATTTTGTAGGTGCTAACATGTTCAATAGGATTAAAATGAAGACCCTTGGATAGAGCCCAGCCTATAGCCAAATTTGTATGGAATCAGGAAAAATTGGGTAACAGTATCATTGACATCAATTTAATGTCTGGCTGCTCTATAGGCTCAATGGTCATGTCACACTTATCACTTCTTGATTTATGCACTTGCTCCACCATTTTCCTGACATCCTTATCCATAGGAAGGATGGAACCTATTTTAGAAAGGTTTTTCATCTCATGAATTAGGTCTCCTATTATTCTTACTAGTACATCTCCCATCCAAAACAAGTCATCATGAATTCTTCTTAACAATATCTTTATCCATTCTTCCTCATAGAATTCATATGTCATTGCATATTCAACAATGGGATGATCATTCCATTTTATGTATTCATCCATCAACATTTTTTCTGGTTTCAACATTGTGTCCATGTGTGCCCTTAACCTATCCAGTCCAACAGGTTCCTTCTTAAAATAGATGTAAGCCCTTATGTCTTCTACATGCATGACGCCCATCGGCGTGCGGGAGAATACTCCTTCTAAATCATCTAGGGTTGATTTAAATGGGTACCTCTTGAAAACATACCTCTTCTTCTCAAAAACATCAAAAATAATAGGACTGGCCATGACTTACTTGATATTCTCTTTCCAAATGATCTCTGAGATGTTTTGATGACTTCCAAATTGGCGCAACGAGCTAGGGTTTCTTGCAACCTATCAAATGAACTGCAATTACTGATAGCTCAATCTCAAATCTTCACAACAACTTCCAAGGCTCAATCTACTCTCCAATCACTCTGAATATGAATGCAATGAGTGAACAAACAACTTTCTATGTACTTAAAGTAAAAATTTCACCATTAATGCAACTCGTGTAAACCAAGTTGTCACTTCAAATTTTCAAACTTGAGTTCCGGTAAGAATCAGCATGTGTGCTCATACACAAAGGTTCCTATACACTTCAAATAGCTTAAGTCCAAAGGTTCATACTCTAATGATGAGTATACCAGCCATGCAAGGGTTTAGAGATAAATTAGCTACCCCTATGACCCTGAGGGCTGTTTATGCAGATGTAGAGGGTGCATCCACTTGGGATGCATCCAATACATTCTCAACAACATTGTCCTTCTTTCCTGCTGACCAAATCAAGCTTGCATCTTTTGAGGCCTTCACAAACTTGACTTCTACTTGAGGATCCAAAACTAATTCTTCAGTCTTTTTAGGGCTTTCCTGACCTTGCGTCCTTGATCTACAAAACTTTGAGATATGTCCAGCCTTGTTACAGGTGTGAAAAATTATTGGAGGTCTATTATTCCTCAGTGCATTGACATGAGTCACCATTCTCAATGTTCTGGCTGAGTGACCATTATAGTTACATAGCTAACATGTAACATTCTGAGAACTTCTAACATTTGTCTGATTCTAATTTCTTTGATCATGTTGAATCCTGCTCTTCTTACTAGTCTTGCAATTTATTGCTCTATGACCAAATCTATTAAATGTATAACAGTAACCATTGAAGGGTTTTACCTCTGTACAATTCTTTGCAATGTGTCCATGCTTGTTACATGCAAAATAGGTGCATTCTATAGGTTTGCACTCATTCTTAGGAGGATTACTATTGTCTTTGGTTTGATCTTCAATCTTCCCAGTATCAGTAGAGTTCTTTTGTGAGTCTTTTCTTGCTCACATACTATCAATTTGATTCTATTCTTCATTGTACCCAGTACAACTAGTGTCTCCTTTGATTCTTCTTGCATACAACTATGATTCTACCAATTTAGCACTGGTGTGTAATTTGGCTATATGATCCTTTGACTTTTTCAATTCAGACTCCAAGCTTTCTTTGTTGTTTCTTAACTCCAAGATTTCCATGTTTTCTTTCCTTAGTTCTTCATTCAGTTGAAGGTTCTCTTTGATCTGTCCATCATAGACTTCTTGATTATTAGTCAGCTTACCATCAAACTCTTCAAGTTGTTCTTTCAAGGACTTATTTTCTTCATTCAGCTTCTTGATTTTTTCTTCAAGATCATTGCTAGAGCATCCTTTTAAATCCTTTCTTAGTCTTTTGATAACTAATTGAGCATCACTAAATTTTTCTTTTAGTTCTTCAACTTCATTTTTTGAATTGTCTAGGTCTTCAAGAGCTACTTCAAGATTCTTCTTCAGATATTTCACTTCTACTTTGTCCATGATCTCCGCAAGTGGTTAAACTTCTTTGCTGAGGACCAAAGCTCTGATACCAATTGTTAGGAATGGGAACACTGAGAGGGGGGGGTTGAATCAGTGTTCACTGTATTTTAACTTTTCACTTTAATCTGAATACTAAATTATAAATGTGTAAGTATTGAATTAAACATTCACATAAACATTAAACATGAAATCAACACATGACACAAATATGGTTACGAGGAAATCCAAATAGGTAAAAACCCCGGTGGGACTTGATACCCACTAATAATCTACACTAGTGTTTTGTGATCCTTGTTAGAAGATCCTTTACCCTGTTAGGAGTAGCTTTACAATGCTTTTAGTATAGTAGACCTTGTTAAGGGTCAGACCCTGTTAGGAGTCTTTTACAATGATCCCTGTTAGGGGAGTGGACTCACTATCCTAGAGCTCACTACTCAAATGATGAAGGCTACAACCTTCTAAATAAGAAGGCCTTTTGGGTGGTACTCTATGCTAACGCATATGTTCTTGTACAAGGGTGAATAATTTTTTAGTTCAAAAATTGATATTGTCAAGGAGAAGAATGGAGAAACATTGTCGGTTCGGTTGTGGACAATAGTTTCTTGGGATAGGACAGAGGCCAATTTCCTTATCTTTGATAGAAATTTTTCTTCAAGGCTTAGGACATTATTGTATCTTGAAAATCCAAGGATCCCAAAATAATTGTTGAGATTGATCAGGCCTAAGAAGTATTACTAGGATTTCAATATAGTACACAATTTTGGTGATATAATATTATATCCATTTTCTACAATCTTTAGAGTATACAGTTGTAGGAAGGCACCATACATTTTGCCTTACCAAGTTCCACTGAAATCAAGGTATGCAAAAATTCTAAGGTAGATTGGTGATCTACAAGAAACAACCCTTACTGGTAAGGGAAGGGGAACTTTGTTTTGAGATATCACAATTGCACACTAGTATGTGACTACTAAGGGAGGCTGGGTGCATTTGAATCAAGTCCTACAACCCTACAAGATGGCTACAGCTATGGTCAGATGTGTAGATAATGAAGGTTTCTTGTTAGGGATGTTTAGAGAAAAGATAAGGTGTGCTCATATGGAGCACCAATTCAATTTCCCTGAGGACATAATAAGGAATCAGTTTGATCTCCAAACTCAAAAGATTAAAAAGGAAAAATGGGTAATCTATAAGAAGACTGTAGATTTTATTAGAAATTTTGATAAAACTTATTATCCACTAAAGAATTTTGAGCCATGGGCTAGGAAGGTAGATGCTCTTATGGAGCATTTTGAAGGGATCATGCATGCAATAAATGAGAAGAGAACTATGGTAAGCAAGACAGATCCTGAAAGAGCCAGGAGAATTCTGAGACAGCCTAGATATATAAAACTAACCCCAAGAGGAACCTATACTATTCAACAGAGAAAGGGATATAGTGTTCTTCTCCCAGCCTAGTAAAAGGATGTGAGTCTTCTATCTACTTCTAAGGGGAAAGGACCTGTGGATGACTCAGTAGCACAAGAACCCTCCCCAAAGAGGCAAAGAAGGGAGTAGTCAAGACTAGAAGAGGAGTTATATTCTCCTTCTCAGTCCCCCTTACAGTTAGATGAACATGAGGTTGCTGACCAGTTGGTACGAATGAGAAATTAGGGAAACATTATTGTTTCCAATGATGAATTATAGGAGGGAATGCTAGAGGCACCCAAGGAGGTAGCAATGGATCTCACTATTGCAAAGTTTGAGGGTAAGCAAATTGACCCTATTTTAAAATAGGCTAGTGATTCTTTTGTTACTGATGACAAGTTTGTAAAGACTAGGGCATTCTTTCAATTTTTATGGAGGATGAAAATAAATCAGTTTAAAGAGATTTGTGAAAAGAAGAAAGAGGAGTTCCCTGATAGGGACATAACTAAAATTGAAGATGAAACCAAAGGATAAATGGTGAAACAATTTGAAAAGATCACCCCTGAGGAGGGAAGGGCCATGATCCACACTGTAGGAGTTTTGATTCTTCCTGAGTGGGATATTGCAGATGCCATAATTTTTTATCAAGTTAGGAAGAGTAAGGTAAACACCCTCACCACTATAGAACAAGCACATTAGGCTACTAGGGGTATCACTTTTTCAGATGATCATGCTGCCCTAGTTATGTGGCCCCTCAAGAGAGAAGAAAGTAAAGGAAAGAGAGAAGCTATCTCTTTAGAATATACTAGAAAATTATTAGTCCAGAGAGTAGATGAGACTTCTGGTATTGAAGCCTCAAACATTATTCTAGAAACAGCCAAGTTTAATGTGAAAGTGGAAAAAAATGATGCATAGGACAAAGAGGAACTAAGGATTAAATTTGAAACTATCCTTAAATCTTATAATGAGCTCAAAATAGATTTGATCCAGAAAGAAGAACTAATTACAAAATTGTCTGGACCGTAGGATCATAGGTCACCCCAATTAATGATAGTTGATAATCCTATAGTGGCTTCTTCATCAAGTCCTATCATTGAGTTTCCACCATCACTGCTCTCAGAGACAAGTATAGATGTAAGGGTCAGCTAGGAAAAGCAACAATTACTTGAAGAAATGAGTCATTTCAGAGGAAAAAGGGAAGAGTTGGACAAGAGGAGGGATGAATATTTGGAGGCTAAACGCTTGTTAGAGTAGAGATATGAGGAAAAGGTTACAGAGGTGATGATGTGATTTTCTACCAATCTGAATCCTACAATTATGTTTGACCATGCTAGCAGATTAAAGATATTGCTCACATCTTTAGGCAAACATAAGGAGGAATTAGGGCCAATTTTCAATAAATGGATTGAGAGATCTCCAAATGTAAGATTATTCAGATGGTTGTCTAAGGCTCAACTTGATCCTATTAGCATGTGCAAAAAATTTCATGGCTTCATCATCTCTCCCCTAGTCTCTGAAATATTTTTCATGTCTCTGGCCTTAAACCCTAAGCAAATTTTCAAAAAACTAGTCATTGCATGAAAACCCTTTGTTTTACCTTGGCCCTATTCTATTTTAATGTTACTTTTTTGGGTCACTTAAGTTCCTAAAGGTCCACATGCTTAATGTTTAACTAAGTCTAGCACTGATGCAGGAGCATCCTGGGTGTAAGAGCAATCTTGCATCACCCAAAAATATTTCTATTTTTGTATTCAATAAGGGCTATTTTGTGTAGAGCTGCTATTTATGGAAAGTTACTATTTTTGGTAATTTTTGTATGTGCTCAGAATGATCTGATTTCTTTCTTGGAGGTTCATTTTGGTCATATAAGTCTACCAGTAAAGTTTCATTGCCAGATCAAGTGTATATTGGAAGATATTGAAGATTTTCGGTATTGGCAGCAGGGTACAGAAACTTTGAACTCAGTTTTGAAGGCTTTAGAGGCCCTGGATGAGGTCAAAAATTTGGGTGATGGGCACTTGCATGGTTCAAGCCTGTAGAGTGCTTCGTGGCATTTCTGAAATGGGGTTATAATAGTCGATCGGGTCAACTGGTGATGACTTATGGTCTTCGAAAGTTGGGCCACCTGAAATGTTGAAAAATAATTTTCTTCAAAATTTCTATTCAGGTTTCAAAGGTTATCTTGAGCTGACTATGATGTAATAAAATGTAAAATAAACTGATTCTAAGTTTGGTCGGCCTTATTGGTTAAAATTCTGGAACCTTCCCAGGCGGTGGAAAATTGCCTATATAAGGAAGGCTGTATTATTGTCTTAGGCAGTTCAGAATAGTTCTGGGTAGTAGATCTGGGTAATAGTTCGAGGCTTTGTCCTATAGAATATTGTAAGGGAATTCCCATGTGGCTTTGCATATTGTAATTCTAAAATTTTTTAATTCCACATTTGTGGAGATAATAAGAAGCCAATTTTCTGTTCTTGCATATTGTTGTTGTTTCACTATATCTTTTATATGTTTGTGGTATTAAGGGGAGCACCCTTCATCAAGCACCCGGCGAGCTTTAATATTTCCTAAGTCCTAATGATTTAATTCTTCCTAAGTCCCTACGCTAAATTTTTCTATAGTTTTGGCCTTAATATTTCTTGGGCCTAGCTCTCTAACACCATCTTAATCCTACAATTGTCATAAGTTCACAAGGGTTTTTTTAGAGGCTTGTGATCTTACGATCGTCATTGATTCTCTTTTATGATGTAACCTTTCAATAAAGGTGGGTCCACTACTAGGTAAGCACAAGTCACATCTCCTCATTGGCCAAGATAAATAATTAAGTGGAAAATTTGTCAGAGTGACCTGTGAGCAAAGGAGAAGTTATCTGTCCACTTGCCAGATTCTATGACATGGCGGTCCCTGATTCATTGGAGTATCCTATGCAGCACGGTGGGGTCATGGTCTATGATATTAGCTAAGATTCTAGATGGATGGTTGGCATATAAGTGCATAAAATCTTTTGGGCCTTTTAGATCATGCACCATCCATTCGATCTTCCAAGCGGTATAATGTTCTCAGTGGGTCCAATGCCACACATGCACAGTTGGTGGTTTTTGATTGGTCCACATAATGATGACTTGGCAAGTGTCAGTGGGCCCTAGTTTCAAGCTTGTCAGAGGGTCCTGACATTTGCAGAGAATTGATGACGGGCATAAATTCTTAAGGAATGTGTTAGATGCATGAGATCTTCAAACAACCATCGATTTTACTTTTCCTTAGGTGACTAACATAGGTGGGTCCTCAAACATTTGGAGCTGACATGAATGATTTTCATTGGAGGAAAGGATGACGATGCAGTGGGACCATTTGCCAAGTGGTGCAGAGTTGTTCAAATTCTATTGGTCAACGCAAGGAATCAGCAAGGTGGGGTCATTGTCAGAAAGGTCAGTGATGAGGATAAGATCCATAGTCAGTGTAAGTTCTCATGGGTGGTGTCAGAGCCATGAGATCTTGCACCCACCATCTAATTTGAAGGCTTACAAAGAGTGGGTCCTATGTCAGTGGTGACCAAGCAATGATAGCGAATGATGTAGTGACAAGTGGCATAAAGCGGGCCCAACATGAGGTCAAATGTTTGGTGGTCTGGATAAAAGTGTTTAACAGCCCAACAAATTTTAAAAGGATTTGCGTAATCACTAAATGAATTGGTGGAGGTAAGGAGTGTTTTGCGAACTGGCAAAAACCTTTGTTGCTAGTTCACCAAATGTAATCGGGGTAAGTTTGTTTTCCTTTGTTCGCCAGTTCATGGGGTTAAGAGGTGAGTTAGTTTTTCATTCCGCAAATAAAGAAATGCTTTGTCACATGTTTGCTAGAGGTAAACCCAAGGGTAGTAGTTTAGTTAAGACATAAAGACCATGAAAAGGAAGGATCTGACGGTCAGGACTTAAAGTTGACCTAATTTGAAATGTAGGCCACTGATTCACTGCTGGTGCTATGAAACTAACTATTGGAATTCAAATTCAAATTTGTATAGGGTTTCGAGGGATAGGAAGTACCAAAATTTATGGTTTTTGGAGTTGTTTTTGATTGGTTTGGTGGCACTGGTTGTTGCCGACTAATCTGAGGGTCTCTATGGTCAGTGGCATGATGTTTTTGTACCAGGAGAAGTATGGTTTTTTTGCTCAAGGCATGTTGCAGCTGGCTAAAAGGACTGATTGACATAGAATTCCATGATTTTTAGTACTTTCTCAAAGATCTATCATAAGTGGAAATCTTTCTCAAGCATTCCCGACTGGTTTTCATCCCCTATAATAAATTCTTGACTATTTCAATTGGTTTAGTGGGTGAAACTCTAACCCTAGTCATCTGTAGCTTGTTGCAACTTGTTTTGGGTTTCCAAGATGACTAGGGGGTATATATTGTAGCTTTTTTGACTTAGTGAGGGTTCTAAAACTTTGTTTTTGGTCCTTGGTTGTTGATGGTATTATACTCAACAAGGAGAGCTTGGATTTATTTTTTGTCTCCTTGCATTTTGTTGTTTGATAATGTATTGATCCTGCAACTTTTAATGAGAATACATTCGGATTCCAATCTCATGTTTGTGTATGTCTTCTTATTTTGTTCTTGAGCTCATATATTTTAATTTCACAAAGTGGGTTATCATATGGTAAACAAAGAGTATTTTGAAATTATCTTTGAGTTCCTAACAAAGTTAGGATTAAAGTCTTTCAGGTAGTTTTAGTGAGTTCATGGCTAGATAAGGATTTGATGTCCTCATATGTGAGTGAGAAGGATAATAGGCAAAGCACTTATCCTGAATTCAAGTGTATTTAAGTTAGGGTTTAGTTGATATATGTTATTAGGTGACTCTTTGCCCTTGGTTAAGGCACTGGTCCATTCTCTAGGGGTTGTCCATCATCAATCACACAAACAAATTAAATGATAAAATCTTTCAATCAGTTGGCAAGGGGTATAGTTGTATAATATTTTGGATTCCTTTGAAGAAGTGAATCAAGGGTACACCCCCTTGAGCATTAAGGCTCAAATTGTAGGAGGATCTCATTGTTGATCCTTGTTAATTGGCCCTCTTCCTTGTAGACTTTGGAGTGGTGACAGGGTCAAAGTTATATTAAAGTTATCCATCAAAGTATAAATCTACAAGTTGAAGATCAAAGGGAACTCCCAGCAAAATGGTGACTCTTCTGGGGAGAACAAAAATGAAGAATTATGTGTTTGGATCTCTAGTTGTGATTATATTTTTATATTCAAAATCTTTTGTTGACCAGATTGATTTACCCATCTAAGTGCCCAACAAAATGGTGACTCTGCTGGGGAGAGTCTAGAGATAAAAGTTTGCAAAGTGCACTCTTGTTTTCCTATTGTATTCACTTAAAGATTTCCCACTTTGGTGGGTGGTGACTCAAAAGGGTTAAAACCAATGTTATAGACTACAAAAGATGGAAAAAAGAAGGAATACTAGGTCCTTTGTCAGAAAAAATCCGGAGGTCACTCTAGAACAATTACCTAGACAGGAGAAGAAGAGTTCGATCAGGAGGAATGGTGAGTCTACTAGTGCTCCCATAAGAGAATAAAGAAATACCAGAGGTAGAGCACCATGTGTTTCCTCAAGTGAGGAAGGTTCACAAGACAAAGTTTCTAGATTAGATGGTGGTCTCTCTAAAGATAAATTTTATGATACCCCAGAGGCTGTATTTCAAGACAAGTGTTCATTGTCTGCTGGTTAGGACAAACAAGCTAGAGAGATGGGTTTTGAGATTGATTTACATCTTGATGAGGATGATTTTAGAAGGGAACCCATGAGACCGAGGCAAGTCCATTTCCCATATCAAAATCTCACTAATATGTATGTGTCATCAAGTTCTGATGACATTATGATAGACCCAGATGATTTAAATGCACTAAGGTTGCAGTTGGTAGAGCAGGATGCCATACATGAGAGGTTACAAAATGAGAGAGAAGCTAAAAAGGTGAATGCTCTAATAGAAAGACAGTCTCTCCTGAGAAATATTAATGAAATGAAGGAGAGAAACAAGATGCTTGCTTTTGCTCCTAGGGTGTTGCAACATGATGTTTTTAGTGATCTTGAAGCTCTAAGAAGTGAGCAGGAATGCTTGTTGCAAGACCATGAGTTTGATGAAGAAGGCCCTGTGGTCAGACAAGTGTAAAGTTATGCTCCTTTGCCTAAGGGTAAGAATGGACATGAGATCACTAGGCCTACCATAGTTATTAATGAAAAAGGAAAGCAGAAGATGGTGGGTGTTCAAATAAGCAAACCAGTGACAATACCAAGGATCCCACCACCTAAATCAAATAGGAAGATAGAGATAGAAAGAAAAAGAAAAGAGGATGAAGCTCTAGCTCAAGAGTTGGAAAGAGTAGAAGTTGATGCTACTATTGCAGAGAAAAGAAGAAAGATCCAATTCTTGAAGGCTTCATCAGCTAATGTTCATGGCCCTTCTGCTACTAAACTAGGTATGCCATCTATGAACACTACTGTTCCACTTAGCAATGCTACTACAAGTAATCTAATTCCTAATGTATCTACCAAATCATTTTTTGATCATGATAGATAGTCAAATGTGCAAGTGGGTGGGAATGTAGATAAAAATAATAATTCTAGTGGGAACACTAGTTTAGGATTTCAAAGAAGACCTATGCAACTAGAAGGCTATAGGCAAATTAGTTTTGATGGGATACCAGGCTACCCAAATGCTTTTCCAAATGATATAAGAGATAAGGTACCTAAGTTTGCTGGTAATAATGCTATTAGTTGTGAGGATCATCTTAGGCTATTTTTTGATATGCTTAATGATTATGAGGTAGAGCATGAGGATGTAGTCATGAAATTGTTTGTTCAATCTCTAATGGAGGATGCTAGAGATTGGTTTAAGAGACTTCCTGATAAATGTATTGATACTTGGGATTCCTTTGAGAGATGTTTTAAAGAGCAGTATGGTGATAGGCCTAATTCTAGTTTCATGTTGAATGAATTCAATACCATAAGAAAAAATCAGAATGAGTCTGCAGCTGAATTCAACATGAGATTTCAGAAGGGTATGCATAAGTTATTTCAAGTTATGCAGTTAGATGACAATGTTTGTCTAACTACATACTTCAATGCATTTGATGGAAAGATGGGTTACTTGTTAATGTACAAGGAACCAAGAACTCTTAGAGATTCTTTTAGGATTTTTGTTAACATTGAGAACAATATGAAGATATCAAGGAAATTGGGTGGGAAAAGAGATGACCCTAAGTTGTTTGGGGACAAGAAATACAAAAAAGAAAATGATAGGAGTGTTGGAACTAGGAGGCAAGAAGAAGATAAATTGGATAAGGTGCTCAATGCATTGAAGGATTTGAAGGCACCTACAAATAGGAACATCAGTGCTCCTACCAATGAAAGGCCTCAGTTCAACAACAATTTCAATAAGAAGAATAGATTGCAAAACTACCCCTACAACACCCAATGGAAGGATGGCAAGCCTATTGTCCCTGTTGCAAGAGGAAACAATGACAGAGGTGTCCCTGACCCTCTACAAAAGGCTTCAATAAATGTCATGGAGGACATACCTTGGTGTGTTGCATGCCAGTCCCCTCATTCTGTAGAGCATTGTGTGGTTGCACATTCTATGGTTGCAAATCAAGATTGTGGCAATGAGGAGATAGATCAAGAAGAAGATCAAGATGATGTTGGATGCAACATGGCTACTTCATATCTAGGATATGAAGATGATTATGATTTTGATGAAGAAGTAGATGTAAAGATTCAAAGGCACACTCAAGCCCTTTTTCATCAAGAGGTTTTTTCTGATAGTGAAGACATTGATAAGAAGACATGTAACACGAACTCTTCTTCTGAGCCAGTAAATTTAAGAAGACCTTTTAGAGAAGAGATGGATAGGATTACTATAGAAATTATTGCCCAAGTGCAAACTAGGGGCATGGTGGCAAGGGATACAAATGGAAAAGCTACAGGAATGTTTATAAAGAGTACCAACTCCGGAGAGCCTAATGAGAACAAATCAAAAGGTGATCACATGGTGAAATTCAAGAATGTAAAAGGTAAGAATTGTGAGCCTAAGGGAGTTGGAGTTGAAATATTTTCTAGTGATATTGAGAAGCCAGTTAACACAATGGATAAGATTGAAAAAATGAGGGTGGCCAATACACCTAATGTATTAGATAAGCAAAATGATACTAAGGCTATGCAGATTGAGATTCCTCACACTGCTCCTATTGATATGTTAGATGTATTGTCCCAAATTACAGTTAAGGTTCCATTGTCAAAATTGTTGAGGATCCCTGAACATAAAGACAAAGCTATTGCATGGGTAGATAATGTTCATAACAATGATGTTGCATGCAATGGATCTCAAGATAAAGCTTTGAAAGGTGTTGCTGCTTAGGGAATTGTATCTCAAATTCCTCCTATATATTTGGATAGTTCTATCAATGCTAGCCTTGAAAACATTGATGCATTCTTTTTAAGTGTCCTTGTGAATGGAATGAAATTAAGAAATTGTATGATTGATAGTGGTGCCTCTAATACTATTATGCATTTTAAAATTATGAAAAATTTGGGCCTTAAAGTTGATACAGTTCAAGG
This sequence comes from Chamaecyparis obtusa, assembly GCA_027943335.1. NCBI lineage: Eukaryota > Viridiplantae > Streptophyta > Pinopsida > Cupressales > Cupressaceae > Chamaecyparis > Chamaecyparis obtusa. The sequence goes on from BSBK01000674.1 coordinate 1,270,100, forward strand.
CAGATGTTGTGCAATGGATCAGAGGGAGGTACCAGTCATTGGGACTATCAATGCAATGCCATATAGGCTAGCAGCATATCCAGAGAAAGAGTTGACAATGAGTGTTTTGGTGGTGGACATCCCTCCTCATTATGGGATGCTGCTATCTAGAAGGTGGAGTGCTGCCATGGGTGGAAGTTTACAGTGTGATCTGTCCTATGCCACTTTCAAGATTGATGATCAGTTTGTCAAGATTGAGCGAGAACCAAGAGTATGCCACATGATTGAGAGAAGTATTGATAATGAAACTACATGTTTTGTGGATACTGATATTAATGCTTTTAGGGCAGAGATCCTTCTACTTGAGAAGGAACCTATTTTGTCACCTATCTCTATGAGGTAAGTGTTAATTCTATGGAGGGTGATTTCTGGGTAATGTACTTTGATGGTGCAAATTGCAAAGGATGGAGTAGGAGTAGGTATTTTACTTATTTCTCCTAATGGAAACACCTAAAAAATTTCTTTCACATTGAATTTCTTTTGTACCAACAATATAGCAGAATATGAGGCATTGTTGTTAGGACTGAGGTTGGCACAAAAACATGGTATTAGGTGCTTAGGTGTTGTTGGTAATTCTAATTTGGTGGTGTCCCAAGTTAGGTCAGTATATGCTTCCAAGAACAAAAGGTTAAAACAATATAGGAATGTAGTTTGGGATTTGATTGAACATTTTGATGCCTTCAATATTGAGTGGAAGGATAGGAGTAACAATAAGATGTCTGATTTGTTAGCCAATATAGAAATCAATCCTAGTGATATTACATTTACTAGTATTTCTAAAGTTGAAATTTAGGCTAGGCCTAGTGTACCAGACAATATTGAAAATTGGCAAGTTTTTGATGATGATAATGATATCTTGAAGTTTATGAGTTGTGAAGATTAGTATCATGGTTAGAAATTTGATTGTTTATCCTTGGTTGAGACTGCAGAAGGAAGGGAGGTTGTCTTTGGAAATGAAGTTATTCAACTCAAAACTAACAAGGTGCCCAAGGGGCTTGTTGTTTTGGAGACTATCTTTGATAACTAGGATAGAGTTCAAAAGAATATCAAAAAAGTTGATCATGCTGATCTAGAGGAGATAAATCATGGAGCACATGAGGTACCTAAGAAGGTATACATTGGTAGGGACATGTCTCACAATGTAAGAAAATCTTTGATTGAATTATTGAGAAAATTTAGGCATGTTTTTGCATGGTCATATGATGACCTAAAGGTTTATAGAGAAGATTTGTTTCAGCATATTATTCCATTGAAAGAAGATGCTAAACCTTTTCAGCAAAAACAAAGGCCTATAAATCCCACTTTGGCACCTAAGATGCAAGAAGAATTGATGAAGTTAAGAGATACTAGCATTATCAAGCCTATAACACATTCTTCTTGGGTGTCAAATCTTGTCCCTATTAGAAAGAAGAATGGTGACATCAGGCTTTGTGTGGACTTTAGAAATTTGAACATCAGCTTATTAAAGGATAACTATTCTCTGCCCAATATGGAAGCTATGTTGCAGAGAGTGACTAGATCAGAATTAATGTCTATGATGGATGGTTTCTCTGGTTACAATTAGGTGATTATTAATGAATCAAAATAGTTTAAGACACCTTTCACTACACCTTGGGGTACATATGTTTATGTGAGAATGCCTTTTGGTCTCACAAATGCTGGTGCAATTTTTCAGAGGGCAATGGATGTTGCCTTTGTAGATTTTATTAATGATTTCCTTGTTGTTTATCAAGATGATTTAACTACCTATTCCAAGAAGGAAGAAGACCACTGTACTCATTTAGAGAAAATATTTGTGAGGACTTTGGAATATGGCATTTCATTAAACCCAAGGAAATTTGTATTTGGTGTCACTGAGGGTAAGCTACTTGGCCACTTAGTTGGGAAGCAAGGAGTGAGAATTGACCCTAAAAGGGCGGTAGCCATTGATAAGATTCAGAGACCAAAGAATGTTAAAGGGATTCAGTCCTTCTTTGGTCAGGTCAATTTCTTAAGGAGGTTTGTGACAAATTTTGCAGAGGTTACTAGACCTATATCCAAGATGTTAAAGAGGGGATCTGCAATCAATTGGGAAGGTGAGCCTGATGAGGCTTTCAAAAATATCAAGCAAGATATCAAAGATGCACCAGTGCTTAAGGCACCTAATTATAATGTCCCTGTGCACATCTTTTCCTTTGCATCTTTTCACACTATTGCTGCAATTTTGTTACAAAAGAATAGGGATGGTTTTGAGCAGCCTATTGCGTTCTTTAGTAAATCTTTGTAGGCTACTGAATTGAAATATGACATAAATGAAAAAAAAGCATATGCATTGGTCAAGGCTATAAAAGCTTTTAGATGTTATCTAATGGGAGAAATTGTGATTGCCTTTGTGCCAAGTGCAGCAGTGAAGGATATTTTCTCACAGCAAGAGGTGCCTGGGAGAAGATGTAGATGGATCAATAGGATCCAAGAATTCAACATTGATATCCAAATTACTAAATTGGTTAGAGGACAAGGATTGGAAAAATTGATGGCTTAATCCAATCTTGATGCAAATCAGATAAATCATTCTGAAATTGATTATACATGTGATATGGATGATTGTGTTTGGTATCAAGATACTATCTATTACTTGAGAAATATGAGATGTCTAGCAGGAATGGATGATAATCAGAGGACATTGAAATTATAGGCCATCAAGTATGTAATTGTGAAATGCAAATTGTATAAAAAGAATTTACATTGCATACTTTTGAAATGTGTTGATGAAGATCAGGCTAACAAGTTGTTAAAAGAAATGCATGAGGGGGTTTGTGGTGGACATTATATGGGTAAAACAACTACTCAAAAAATCTTGAGAGCAGGATTCTGGTGGCCCACAATCTTCAAGGATGCAGAATAGTTGGTAAGGAGGTGTGATGCTTGTCAAAGGTTCTCTGGTAAGCTTAAATTTTTAAGTAACATGCCATTAAAACTGGTAGAAGTGCAAGCTCCTTTCCAACAATGGGGAATTGATTTCATAGGGGAGATACCAAACAAGTCAAGTGGAGGACACTCATGGATCTTAGTTGCCACTAATTACTTTACTAAGTGGGTAGAGGCTATACCTACAAGAAATTCAACTAGTAAGGTGGTAACTGATTTCTTGTTGAATAACATTATTACAAGGTTTGGTTTCCCTGAGAGAATAGTAAGTGACAATGCCATGTGCTTTAGGTCTGCTGAATATAAGGACTTTTGCAAAGGTTTAGGAATTCAGATTTCTTATTCCTCACCTTATCATCCACAAGGAAATGGTTAGGCAGAATCTACTAATAAGAGTTTGATTAAGATCCTCAGGAGGATTCTTGAAAAGAATAAGATGTCATGGAATTCAAAACTACCATTAGCTATATGGGCTGATAGGGTAACTGTGAAGAGGGAAATTGGTTGTGCACCATTTGACCTAGTATATGGAATACATGCAAGGATGCCTAAGAATAATTTATTGGAAATGTATAAGTTTGTTCAATTGTATGATGATGACATAGATGATGAGATGCAGTTGAGGATTGAGGACCTCATTAGGCTGGATGAGACTAGAAGACAGTCAATTGCAAGAAATGCCAAATTGCAGTTACAGGTTAAGAATTTGTATGACAAGAAGATTTTTGGAAGAAGGTTTGAGCTTGGTGATTTGGTGTTAATTTGGAATGCTAGACTGGAGGATAAAGGAAAACATGGTAAGTTTGATCCCATATGGCTAGGGCCATATCAAATTCATGACAAATGGGGCCAGGATTCTTATGTTGTAAAAGAACTGAATGGTGATATTCAAGAATTGCCAGTTCATGGACAATTCTTGAAAAAATACTTCTTTTGAGGTATTTTGTTTTCCATGAACAGTAGTTAGGTTTGTACATTCTATAAATTTTGTAAAGTTTCTTGTCCCTATCTTGTTTTGTCCTAGTCTATAGGGTTTTGGTCCTGTTGCTCTTTGTTGTCATCTTTTCCAATGGGATGGTCTACTTTAACCAGTGATTCTAGATCCTTGCTATGCCTGCAAGAGGCATACATCCCCAGATAGAGCCACTGTTAGCACATGCAAAAAATTTCATGGCTTCATCATCTCTCCCCTAGTCTCTGAAATATTTTTCATGTCTCTGTCCTTAAACCCTAAGCAAATTTTCAAAAAACTAGTCGTTGCATGAAAACCCTTTGTTTTACCCTGGCCCTGTTCTATTTTAACATTACTTTTTCAAGTCACTTAAGTTCCTAAAGGTCCACGTGCTTAATGTTTCCCTAAGTCTAGCACCTGACGAGCTTTAATATTTCATAAGTCCTAATGATTTAATTCTTCCTAAGTCCCTGCACTAAATTTTTCTATAGTTTTAGCCTTAATATTTCCTGGGCCTAGCTCTCTGACACCATCTTAATCCTATGGTTGTCATAAGTTCACAAGGATTTTGTCAGAGACTTGCAATCTTATGATGGTCATTGATTCTCTTTTATGATGTAACCTTTCAATGCAAGTGGATCCACTACCAGGTAAGCACAAGTGGCATCTCCTCATTGGCCAAGATAAATGATGAAGTGGTAGAGTTGTCAGAGTGACCTATGATCGAAGGAGAAGCTATTTTTCTACTTACCAGATTCTATGACATGGCAATCCCTGATTCGTTGGAGTATCCTATGTAGCACGGTGGGGTCATGCTCTATGATATCAGCTAAGATTCTAGATCGATGATTGGCATATAATCGCATAGAATCTTTTGGGCCTTTCAGATCATGCACCGTCTGTCCGATCTTCCAGGTAGTATAATGTTCTTAGTGGGTCCAATGCCATGCATGTATAGTTGCTAGTTTTTTATTGGTCCACATAATGATGATTTGGTAAGTGTCAGTGGGACCTAGTTTCCAGCTTGTCAGAGGGTCCTGACTGTAGAGAATCGACGACGGGCGTAAATTCTTAAGGAATGTGTCAGATGCATGAGATCATCAGACAACCATAAATTTTACTTTTACTCAAGTGACTGATGTAGGTGGGTCCTCTGACATTTGGAGCTGATGTGAATGATTTTCATTGGAGGAAAGGATGATGATGCAGTGGGACCATTTGCCAGGTGGTGCAAAGTTGTTCAAATTCTATTGGTCAACATGAGGAATTGGCAAGGTGGGGTCATTGTCAAAAAGGTCAGTGATGAGGACAAGATCCACGGTCGGTGTAAGTTCTCATGGGTGGTGTCAGAGCCATGAGATCTTGTGCCCACCATCCAATTTGAAGGCTTACAGAGAGTGCATCCTATGTTAGTGGTGACTGAGCAGCGATAGCGAATGATGTAGTGACAAGTGGCATAAAGTGGGCCCAGCAGGAGGTCAAATGTCTAGTGATCTAGATAAAAGTGTTTAGTAGCCTGACAAATTTTAAAAGGATTCATGTAATTGCTAAATGAATTGGCAGAGGTAAGGAGTATTCTGCGAACTGGCGAAAACCTTTGTCACCGGTTTGCCGAATGTAATCGGGGTAAGTTTGTTTTCCTTTGTTCACTAGTTTGCGGGGTTAAGCGGTGAGTCAGTTTTTCATTCCACAAATAAAGAAATGCTTTGTCATGTGTTCGCTAGAGGTAAACCCGAGGGTAGTAGTTGAGTTAACACATAAAGACCGTGAAAAGGAAGGATCTGATGGTGAGGACTTCAAGTTGACCTAATTTGAAATGTATGCCACTGATTCACTGCTAGCGCTATGAAACTAACCATTGGAATTCAAATTCAAATTTGCAAAGGGTTTCTAGTGACAGGAAGTACCAAAATTTAGGGTTTTTGGAGTTGTTTTTGATTGGTTTGGTGGCACTAGTTGTTGTCAACTAATCTGAGGGTCTTTGTGGTTAGTGGCATGATGTTTTTCTACCAGGAGAAGTATGGTTTTGTTGCTCAAGGCATGTTGCAAGTGGCTAAAAGGACTAATTGACATAGAATTCCATGATTTGCAGTACTTTCTCAAAGATCTATCATAAGTACAAATCTTTCTCAGGCATGCCCGACAGGTTTTCATCCCCTGTAATAAATTCTTGACTATTTTAGTTGGTTTAGTGGGTGAAACACTAACCCTAGTCATCTGTAGCTTGTTACAACCTATTTTGGGTTTCCAAGATGACTAGGGGGTATATATTGTAGCTTTTTTGACCTAGTGAGGGTTCCAAAACTTTCTTTTTGGTCCCTGGTTGTTGATGGTATTATACTGAACAAAGAGAGCTTGCATTTAGTTTTTGTCTCCTTGCATTTTGTTGTTTGATAATGTATTGATCTTGCAAATTTTAATGAGAATACATTTGGATTCCAATCTCATGTTTGTGTATGTCTTCTTATTTTGTTCTTAAGCTCATATATGTTAATTTCACAAAGTGGGTTATCATATGGTAAACAAATAGTATTTTGAAATTATCTTTGAGTTCCTAACAAAGTTAGGATTAAAGTCTTTCAGGTAGTTTCAGTGAGTTCATGGCTAGATAAGGATTTGATGTCCTGATATGTGAGTGAGAAGGATAATAGGCAAAGCACTTATCCTGAATTCAAGTGTATTTAAGTTAGGGTTCAGTTGATATATGTTATTAGGTGACTCTTTGCCCTTGGTTAAGGCACTGGTCCATTCTCTGGTGGTTGTCCATCATCAATCACACAAAAAAATTAAATGATAAAATCTTTCAATTAGTTGGTAAGGGGTATAGTTGTATAATATTTTGGATTCCTTTGAAGAAGTGAATCAAGGGTACACCCGCCTGAGCATTAAGGCTCAAAGTGTAGGAGGATCTCATTGTTGATCCTTGTTAATTGGCCCTCTTCCTTGTAGACTTTGGAGTGGTGATAGAGTCAAAGTTATATTAAAGTTATCAATCAAAGTATAAATCTACAAGTTGAAGATCAAAGGGAACTCCCAATAGATCTTGACCCATCAATCAAACCATTGCATCAAAATGTGAAGAAGCTTGTGGAGCATGATATATTTTTGGATGATTTTGAAAGAAAATCCAATTTGTTGAAGAAAGAATTGACACTCCCCTGCTGTGATTTAATCCCAAGAGTTTTCAAGAAAAATGGTTAACTAAAGGAGTTAATCAAGTGGAGAGCACAAATGGATGATGATTTTTCTACTAGAATGACTAGCATTTTAACTTTGGAAAATACCTTGTTTTTTATACTTACTATTGAGACATTAATTTCTGCCAAGTGCAAGTTTGATTTTATTCAGCAAGAAATCAGTCAGCTGAAGGACAAGTGGGAACAATTATCCAACAAAGGGCCAAAGTTTGCAAATTTTGATTTCCCAAGTGAGGAGGTGTACAATAGATGGAGGTACTAGTACATACCTCATGCAGAAAAAGTAGATACTCCACCTAGTTCTTGAGCCAAGAAAAGGCTATAACTTTTTGAGTCCTAAGAGTTGTTGAGATATAAAGGTGTATTTATTATAGGGATGACAATGAAGAAATGGTGATCAGATTTGCTTAAGGAAACTGAGGAAAGAATTGAAGACATAAAGTAAGGTGGTTATCTACAAATATCTCTCCAAATCTAGTCAAGGCATTTATTGTAAGCCTAGTAGGGTTGTTGTAAAGTTTTTAGGGTAAAATTTTGTAAACCCTAAAATGATGGATAACTTGTTGCATTTCCTTGTATATAAAGGATTTTCCATGATCATTTTAGGCATTGAGAGTTTAGGTGGTTAGAATACAGAAATTTTGAAACCCTAGCCCTCAATCGAGGATTGTAATACTTTTTATCATTTCTTATCAAGTAATAGAGAAGAAGTACAGGGTGTTACTGATGTCTTGCAAGCTTACTATTTAGAACATATTGTATACGAAGACAAAAGGTTATACTTAATACAAATTTCAGGTCTTTTCCTCTTCTTTGTGTTTATTCTATGTATCTTTAAGTCTCTTGGAGGTTTATATGTATGTATTTTTGCTTTGAGTTCTAATCTAGGGTTGGATTAAATATTGCTCAAGGTGGGATACATGTTCATTGAATTCACATAGGGATTATCTGCAAGTAGGGATGAGTTTAAATATTTGTATTTATGTTTCAAGACTAGTTATTTCAAGAGTCTTTGTGTTGACTTTATTTTTTTGTATTGTTTTCCCATGGGATAAGGCATTGGCATGTATTCACCTATCTTTGCTTCGTGGGGAATGATTGAAATTATTGTAATCACAAACATATAATCAAAACTAGTCATTTTAATTTCATTTTATTTTATACAATTGTTCTACCCAGTGATGGAGAGTCAATGAATAATAGGTTGTTATTTAGTACTTTCTCACTGTTATCTGTTGTAAGATCCAGTAGTAAGTAAGGAATAGAATTGCATCTATTGGGTCTGTTAGCACCTGCAAAAAAAATTGTGGCTATAAATTTTCCTAGTCTTTGCAAGTGTTTTCCCTACCTCTGGCCTTGAAACCCTAGTTCATAAATTCATAATTCTAGCTGTTGGGGGAAAATACCCTAGACTATCCTAGCCCTATTCTAATTGAGTGTTACTTTTTTGGTCACTAGGGTCCCAATTACCCAGGTGTTGAATTGCCCCCATTCATTGATGACCACCTTATATGTTATATCATTAGGTTATTATGTCAGGGCCCCCTTTTAATTTATCTATCAAGCCTATGTCTCCCTAGATTTATTTTCCTAAGTGTCAGCCTTTAAAATTGTGTGGCTGTCATTCTACAAGGTTTCCTCTTGTCAGAGTTTATGACATGCGGTATAGCGATGAGCGGACATTTGTCCTGATGAGCCCAGTATCTTAGTCTCTTTTTAAATTGGATGGTGGTTGCATGATCACATTCTTGGAAAGATTCCATGTGATCATGTGTCGGCATCTGATCTTCCAGGTGTTCAAATAGACCGAAAGTGGGACCGTTGATAGGTGTTTCAATGTGGCGGCTGACAGGAATTTGTTCTTACGGAAGATTTCAGATTGGGCACGCTCTGTGCAACATGGCAGTTTGTGATTCAATTGAATGGCTAATAAGGCAAGGTGGGGTCAAGTTTTTAAGGGCATCCATGACAAATTCAAAATCTACGGTTGTCGCTTGATCACATGGAATCTTTCCAAGCCATGCGATCATGCGACCACCATCCAATTTTCTTGGCGGTATGATGTTTCTCAGTGGGTCTGTCTAACAGATGTTGTAGATTTATTTTGTTTTGATTGGCTGAGCCAGATGGTGATGAGGACATGTCAGTGGGCTTGAATCTTTCAAGAGGAATGACAGTGCAAGAAGATCTATGGTTGTCACTTGATCACATGGAATCTTTCCAAGCCATGTGATCATGCAACCACCATCCAATTTAAAAGCTTATAAGAGTGGGTCCGCTATCAGGTGATGCTGAGGTGCTCATTTCTTATTGGTTGTAGGGTGCTGAGGTGGCTGTAGACTTTTCAAATGGTTTGTGATGGTTGCAGAGATTAATAAGAGCCACTCAATCTGCTGGGAAGAGATAGAATCGACGGCCATGTTTTAAATTTTGTTGATTAACCATTGCTATCAGCAATTCAAATATTTTAATGGTTTCTCAGTGAAGAAAGACTGGAATTCAATGCTGGAGCAGCTGGATCAGGTGGATTTTTTTTTTGTTAACTAAGGCAATGTGGTCCAAAAATTTTGATGATTGACTACAGAGGGTTTGTACCATGAGAAAGTGGGTAGGAGTTGCTCAAGGCATATTGCAGGTGGACAATCAGACTAGTTAACATGGTAGATTCATCATCCTCAGTACAAATCAGGAGATTTCTCATTCATGAAGATCATTCTAGGATCTGTTTTATCCAGGTCACTTGGTTTTTCTCCTGTGTAGTAAATTTTGATTGTATTTGGTTGGTTTGGTGGGTGAAAACCCTAGCCCTTGCCTCAGTCATCCGTGGCTTGTTGCATCCTGACTTTTTGGGATTCCAAGATGAGTGGTGGTATATATTTTTGTAGTTTTGATTTTGTAGTGGTTCCAAGTCTTTTGGTCCCAAAGGTTGTTGTTGATGTTATGTTGAAAATCAATGTAAAAGACTAAACAAGGAGAGCTTGGATTTTGGGGTCTGTTTCCTAGTATTGTGTTGTTTTGGTAATGTATAGATTCTATAGATTTTAATGAGAATACACTTGAATTCCTACCTCATATTTATTTTTGTTTTCTTCTTTTGATCTTGGGCTCATATATGTTAATGTCACAAAGTGAGTTAGCATATGGTAAACAAAAAGTATTATGGAATTATCTTTGAGTTCCTAACAAAGTTAGGATTAAAGTCTTTAAGGTAGTTTTAGTGAGTTCATAGTTGGATAGGAATTTGATGATCAGGTTTGAGAGTGAGAGGGATAATAGGCAAAGCACTTATTTTGAGTTCAAGAGTATTTGATATAGGATTTTCAGTTGATATGTGTTATTGGGTGACTCTATGCCCTAGGTTAAGGCACTGATCCATTCTCTAGAAGCAGTTCATCATCATCCACCATACATTTAAATGATAAAATATTTAAAACTAGTTGTAAGGGGTATAGTTACATAATATTTAGTGATTCCTTTCAAGAACTGAATCAAGGGTACACCCGCCTGAGCATCTAAGTTCAAATTGTAGGAGGATCCTTGTTAATTGGCCCTTTTCCTTGTAAACTTTGGAGTGGTGATAGAGTCAGTGACATTAGTTTGTCAATCATAGTGTAAACCTACAAGTAGAAAGAAAAGACAACCAACAAAATGGCAACTCTATTGAGGAGAACATTACAAAGAAAAATTTGTTGAGAATCTTTGGTTGCATTACACAAATATCAATATCTTATTACCCAAATTGATTTGCCCATCCGAGTCACCAACAAAATGGTGACTCTACTAGGGAGAGTTTAGAGAATAAAGTTATTAGTGGACTCTTGTTTTTCCTGTTAAATTCAATTTTTGTCTTTAAGATTTTCAAAGATTTCCCACTTTGGTGGGTGGCAACTCAAAAGGTTAGAACCAGTGCTATAGACTATAGATCATGGACAAAAGAAGGAATACTAGGTCATTTGTCAAGAAAAATCTAGAGGTTACTCTGGAACAGTTACCTAGACAGGAAAAGAAGAGTTGGATCAAAAGAGATGGAGAGTCAACTAGTGCTCCCATGAGAGAACAAAGAAATACTAGAAATAGAGCACCACTTGCATCCTCTAATGAGGAAGATTCACAATACAAAAGCTCTAGATCAGATAGTGGTCACTCTGAAGACAAATTTTATGATACCCCAGAGGCAATATTTCAAGATAAGGGTTCATTACCTACAGGTCAAGATGAACATGCCAGAGAAAGGGGTTTTGGACCAAATTTAGATCCTGATGAGGATATGTTCGTAAGGCAACCCATGAGACCAAGACAGGTCCATTTCCCATATCAAAGTCTCACTGATATGGATGTTTCATCAAGTTCTGATGATATTATGATAGACCTAGATGATTTGAGTGCACTAAGGTTACAGTTGGCAGAGTAGGATGCCATATAGAAGAGGTTACAAAAGGAGAGAGAAGATGAGAAAGTGAATGCTTTGATAGAAAGAGAATCTCTTCTTAGAAAGATTAATGAGTTGAAGGAGAGAAACAAGATGCTTGTTTCTGCTCCTAAAACTTTGCAGCACGATGTCTTTGGTGATCTTGATGCTTTGAGAAGTGAGCAAGAACACTTGCTGCAAGACCATGAGTTTGATAAAGAGGGCCATGTGATCAGACAGGTTCAAAGCTATACTTCCCTCCCCAAAGATAAAGATGGGCATGAGATCATTAAGCCTGCTTTTGCTACTGGCGAGAAAGGAAAGCAAAAGATGGTGGGACACCAAACAAGAAAACCATTGACAATACCAAAGGTCCCACCACCCATTTCAAATAAGGATATAGAGATGGAAAGAAGAAGAAAAGAAGATGAAGATTTAGCTAGAGAATTAGAGAAAGCTGAAATTGAAGCCTCCATTGCAAAAAAAAGAAGAAAGATCCAGTTCTTAAAGGCTTCATCTGCCAATGCTCTTGGCCTATCTACTACTGAAATAGGTATGCCATCTATAACTACTACTGTTCCACTTAGTAATGCTACTACTATTAATCTAATTCCTACCGCATCTACCAAATCAGTTGTTGATCTTAAACAACAGTCAAATATACAAATGGGTGGGAATGTAGATAAAAACATTGATCCTAAGGGGAACACTAGTTCAAGTTTTCAAAGAAGACCTATGCAATTAGAAGGCTATAGGAAAATTAGTTTTGATGGAATACCTGGCTACCCAAATGCTTTTCCAACTGATATAAGAGATAAGGTACCTAAGTTTGCTGGTAACAATGCCATTAGTTGTGAGGAATATCTTAGGTTATTTGTTGATATGCTAAATGATTATGAGGTAGAGCATGAGGATGTAGTCATGAAATTATTTGTTAAATCTTTGGTGGAGGATGCTAGAGATTGGTTTAAGAGACTCCCTGACTGATGTATTGACACTTGGGATTCTTTTAAAAAATGTTTTAAAGAATAGTATGGTGGTAGGCCTAATGCTAGTTTCATGTTGAATGAGTTCAACACTATAAGGAAAAACTAGAATGAATCTGTAACTAAGTTTAATATGAGATTTCAGAAGGGTACGCATAAGCTATTTCAAGTCATGAGGCTAGATGATAATGTTTGTTTGACCACATACTTCAATGTCTTTGATGGAAAGATAGGATACTTGTTGACAGACAAAGAACCAAGAACTCTCAGAGATGCTTTTAGGATTTCTATCAACATTGAAAATAATATAAAAATATTAGGAAAATTGGGTGGAAAGAGAGATGATCCAAAGTTGTTTGGAGACAAGAAGTATAAACAGGATAATGAAAGAAATGTTGGAAACAAGAAACAGGAGGAAGACAAGTTGGATAAGGTGTTGAATGCATTGAAAGACTTGAAGGCACCTACTAATATAATTAATAATGCTCCTTCCAATGAAAAGCCTCAATTCAACAATAATTTCAATAGGCAAAATAGACTGCAAAATTACCCTTATAACACCCAATGGAAGGATGGCAAGCCTATTGTCCCTATTGCAAGAGGAAATAATGATAAGGTTGTCCCTAATCCTTTACAAAAATCCTTTGTAAATGTTATAGAGAATACACCTTGGTGCATAGCATGCCAATCCCCTCATTCTGTAGAGCATTGTGTGGTTGCACAATCCATGTCAGCATATCAAGATGATAACAATGAGGAGTTAGATCAAGAAGAAACTCATGATGACATTGGATGCAACATGGAAACTTCATATTTAGGATATGGAGATGATTCTGATATTGATGAAGAAGTAGATGTGTGTTTGAAAAGACACAATAGGGCACTTTTCCATCAGGAGGCTTTTTCTGATAATGATGACATTGATGAAAAGATATGTAACATGATTTCTTCCTCAGAAATAGTAAACTTAAGAAGACCTTCAAAGGAAGAAATTGTTAGAATTACTACAAAAATGATAGCCCAAGTACAAACTAGGAGTATGAAGGTAAGGGATACAAATGGGAGAGTTGTAGGAATGTTTATGAAGAACACCAACTCCAGAGAACCTAGTGACAATAGATCAAAGGATGATCATTTAGTAAGGTTCAAAAATGTGAAAGGTAAGAAGTGGGAACCTAAGGGAGTTGGAGTTGAAAAAATTTCTAATGAAACAAAGAAGCCAGTCAACACAATGGCTAGAGCTAAAAAGGTAAAGGTCATAGCTACAACCAATGTATCAGATAAACAAAAGGACACTAAGGTAGAACAGAGTGAGTTTCCTCCCTCTCTCCCTGTTGACACGTTGGCTATGTTGTCTCAGATAACTATTAAGGTTCCATTGTCAAAATTGTTGAGGATCCCTAAACATAAGGATAGGGATCTTGCATGGGTAGATAATGTCCATGATAATGATGTTGCATGCAATGAACCTCAGGATAAAGTTTTGAAAGAAGTGGAGGTCCAAGGATTGGTGTCTCACATACCACCTATATACTTGGATAGTTCTATAAATGCTAGCCTTGAAAATATAGATCCATTCTTCTTGAGTATCCTTGTAAATGGAATGAAATTAAGAAATTGTATGATTGATTCAGGTGCTTCCAATACTGTCATGCCTTTCAAAATTATGGAAAATTTAGGCCTCAAAGTTGATACAAATCAAGGCAGATGTTGTGCAATGGATCAGAGAGAGGTACCAGTCATTGGGACTATAAATGCAATGCCATACAGATTGGCAGCTTATCTAGAGAAAGAATTTACTATGAGTGTCTTGGTGGTAGACATTCCACCCTATTATGGTATGCCATTATCTAGGAAATGGAGTGCTTCCATGGGTGGGTGTTTGCAGTGTGATCTTTCTTCTGCAACTTTCAAGATTGATGATCAGTTTATTAGGATTGAAAGAGAACCAAGGGTAACTTATATGCTTGAAAGGAATATTGATAATGAGGTTACTTGCTTTGTAGATACTGATGTCAATGCTTTTAGAGCTGAGGTCACTGTATTTGAAAAGGAGCCTGTATTGCCATGTATTGCTAAAGAGATAGGTTCTATGTCTGTGAAGGGTGATTTGTGGGTGATGTACTTTGATGGTGCTAGCTACAAAGATGGAGCAGGAGCAGGTATTCTACTCATATCTCCTAATGGGAGCACTTACAAGTTCTCTTTCACATTGAATTTCTTTTGTACCAATAATATAGTAGAATATGAAGCATTGTTGTTAGGATTGATATTGGCACAAAAGCATGGAATTAAATGTATAAAAGTTGTTGGGGACTCTAAATTGGTGGTGTCCCAAATAAGATCAGTGTATGCTTCCAAGAATAAAAGGTTGAAGTAGTACAGAAATGTTGTGTGGGATTTGATTGAGTGTTTTGATGCCTTCAATATTGAGTGGAAGGATAGAAGTAATAATAAGATGGCTGATTTGTTAGCCAATATAGCAATCAATCCCAGTGACATCACTTCTGTAGGCCTTTCTAAAGATGAAATTCAAACTAGGCCTAGTATACCAGAAAATGTTGATAATTGGAAAGTCTTTGAAGATGACCAGTGTTGGCATTAAGCATGATTGTCATTAGTGACAACACTTATTCTGAACAGTGCATACTGAGAAGAATAGTGCATACCAAGCAGAATAGTGCATATCGAGCAAAATAGTGCATACCGAGTAGAATAGTACATACCAAGCAGAGCAGAGCTTACCAAGTAGAATAGAGCTTACCAAGTAGAATAGTGCATACCGAGCTCACAAAGTTTCACAGTGTTTACCGAGTGCTACACGGTTAAACAAGAAATTTAGTTTCTATCGAGTAACACTTTATCTACCGAGTCTCCATTATTTACCGAGTTTGAAACTACGACCGAGTGGTTAGTATGGACCAAGCTTCCACTTCTACCAAGTGCATGACGATGCTGAGTAACGTAGTGGACACTGAGTATCAGAAAGTCACCGAGTTAGTTTGTAGTAACCGTGTAACTATATTTGGGCCGACTCAATAATATTTGTGTTTACATGTTTAAGAGCTGACTTTTTAATTGTTTTGGAATTGACTTAGATTGATATATAATCAATGTTTTATGTCATATCCAAAAAGGAAGGATAGAGAAGTATGAAAAAGAGAGAAAGGTAGAGATAAGTGAATTATAAAGGGCTACAACAGTATAAGAAGTAGCAAAGATCTATCCATCATAGAAGGTGATCAGTACATCAGAGAATCTCAATCAGCAAGTACAGTTGCAAGTAAGAGATCTACTATTTCATCCTAAGGTGAATCAGCTTGAAATCCTTTAACCGGGTAGACTTAACAGTCTTTGTAAAAATATCTTAACTGAGTGCATACTTCATTGTATGTTTGTAAAACCTCTAACAAGGTGGACCTAGCAGACCTTATTGCTCTTAATAGGGTAGATCATCAGAAGTGATCATTGTAAGCCTTAACTAGCAAAATTTATACTGCAGTATTGAAGTTTTGTGGGTATCATCCCCACCCTTGTTTTACTTTCTACTTGGAAGGTTTCTGGGTCACCAAATCTCTGTGTTCTAAGTGTTATGAATGTTTTATTCTTTCTGTTACTCATGCAAGCAGTTAGATTATCAATCTAATAGTATTAAGATCTGAATCTGTTAAAAGTTTTGAAGTTACTGATTCACCCCTCCCCTCTTAGTAACCTAGATAGTCTAGAATATTTCCAACAATTGGTATCAGAGCTCAGTGGATCTCAGAATAAATTTTGATAGCTTGAGAAAATATTCAGGACAATGGAGATATTCAAACTGAACAAAGTAATTGAGAATGAAAAGCTAGATCTAGAAATGGCCATAACTCAACTCAAAGAAGCAAGAGAGCATCTTTCCCTTTCCCTAAAAAGAAGGAAGGAACTTGCAAATCAGATCAATGACCACCAGTATGTTGAAGAAAAGATTGAAGATTTTTTCCCTTCAAGCAGCTTAAATGAAGCAAACAATGCAATCAAAGAACTTCTCGAAAAGAGTGGATCTCTGCAAGAAGAAGTGAGAAAATTGAAAAGAGAATAGGAAATTCAGTCAACAAGATTCTGTGAAGTCTTGGAACAAAGAAACAAGATGAAAGATGAAATAGATGGAAAGAACAATGAAATCTAGAATAAAACTCTTCAACTAGAAAATCTTATTGATCAAATCTCCAATGCAAATGAAGAAATTTTGACTCTAAGATCAGAAAATGAAAATATAAGAGAAGAGTTGAGATCTGAAAAGCAAATCAATTTAAGAGTGATGAGTGAGCTAGATGTTGAAAGGAAAATCAATGAGAGAACGTTGAAATCTCAAGAAGATATGAATCAGGTGTATGAATGAAACCTTCATAGGCAAAAAGGAAAAGCAGGACTTGGATATAAAGAGGAAGGTGAATCCTCCAAACAAGGTACTCAAAAGAATTAGAAACCTACTTGTAATCTCTGTGGCAAAATTGGTCATACTTCAAACAAATTTTGGAGGAATGGAAAAGAAAAATTCAATGGAAAATGCTACAATTGCAATCAGCTTGGCCATAAAGCAAATGAATGCAAGGAGAAACCAAGATTTAAAGGCATATGTCACAACTGTAGCAAACAAGGTCATAAGGCATCAGAATGCAAAACTAAAACACCTAATCTAGTGGAACAAATTATTAAAGCAATGTTTGGTTGGGATTACAACACTTGGTGTAGATGTCATTACTGTGGAGAATATGGACACATTGGCATGAATTGTGTAAGGCACCACTTGAGAAAAAGGGATTCTACCATAAGATGTTATAATTGCACTAAGCTTGGTCACATAACTAAAAACTGCATGAATTTAGGCAAAATTGAAGATGAAAAGAAAGCAAAAGAAAATAACATTAGGAAGTAGATGAGATAGAAGTGGATTCCTAAACCTACTGAGCAAACCAATCCTGAAGTCACTAATGAAGGGAGTGACTCTATGAGCTCTAACTAGTCTCCAAGAAAACACTGGAACTATATCTTCATAGACATATTCCAAAATAGTTCCTAAACTAAAAGGAAGATAGATCCAAATTAGTATGCAAGATACAGCATGATCACAAGAAGGTCGGTATCAGTTACCATCGAGCAAGGTCGGGAGTAACCTAACTTCATTTGGTTACCGAGTAAGGTCAGAGAAGTATGAATTCTTATGATCACCGAGTTGCGGAGTCTTCATCAAGAAATTAATTCATAGTGGATGATAGCCTGTCTAATTCAATACCCTAATTTGTACTGAGCATTAATGACAAATTTTTAACAAAAGGAGTGAAATCAAGTTCACTATTCACCGCGAACAAAAGTCTCCTAGTGCAATCAAGCATTTTGAAGCATATTTCAGCAAGATATTCTCTTTCCTCGAAGAATTTACTGTGTTCACCGAGCTACCATGGCATCATCCAGTGCTAAAGTAAAGAAAGATTCAAAAATGTTGGTTCATGGAGAATGGAAAGCACTAGATTTCAAACTCGTGCCCACAGTTGTCAGAACCCTAGACCCGAGTGGAGCTCAATCTCAGATCCCTCCTAAGGTACTCCTTATTAATGATATTCGTAGTCATTTTAAGTGTACAATTTAAGAGCTTGGAACCCTAGAGATAGATACTATTTGTGAGGAACTATGTGTCGATGGTGTTCTCAAACCGGAGCATCAACATTTGGAAGATAAGGGTTTAGTTCACATCACACACTTGCCTCAAAGGTTTTAGATAAAATGGGTCAGATATATCCTCAGTCGAGTACATGAAGGTAAAATATGGCTTGAGCAACTAGTAGAGATTACAAAGAAGATGATTCATCGAATCACTGGTCTTCCCATGCTGGACAAGGCAAAATCTACAAAAACCCTAGGTCGAACGGAACTAGAAGAGAAAACCCTAGCCGAGTGGGATGGTAGAGGTATGAAGATAAGTAGAATTACTGATGTAGAATTGAAGTTTGGTATACATATCGTAGCTCACAAGATATACAGTTCAATTTGGCAGAATAGTGTTCCATGTGAAGCAGTTGACCTAGCGTATAAAATTGTAAAGAACAATCTGTCATTTGACCTAGCAGATCTTTTGTTGAAACAGTTCAACAAGAACATGGAGAGCAACCAAACCTCAAAGAACAATCCATGTAAGTTTGGCTCACTGTTTGTTTGTTTATTTTTCTATGCTCAAAATTTTTTCCCATCAAAAGGCACGGTAGTATGGAAAAAAGATGTGCCGGTTCTTTATCAGATGAATAAATACATTTCAGAAATGGGTGACAATTTTGAAAGCATAATGGATAACTATTTTGAATCATTTAAAGAGAAAATGAACAATAGATTCTGGATTCCATAGAAATTGGTGGAAGATTACAAAGATGATATTTGTTTCATGATGGACTGTGATAATCTGTACATACAAGCAGCAAAACCAAGGATTGTACATGTGAAACCTCTTCCATATGAGGTAAATATTGATGAAACCAAGAATATTATTGAAGCCCTAATTAATCAACCTGTTAATCTAAAGGCACCATATTTTGGGACATATGAAGAAGCTAAGGAGATAATTGAGCTTAGTATAAAGCTTCCATAGGTGGTTAACAAAGGAAGAAAGAGGATGGCCAAAATACAAGCTAGCACACCGCTAATGTCAACCGAGGAAAAAGGAGAGGACTTTGAAGAAGAAGAAGAGAAAAAGGATGAGGAGGAAGAAGAACAAATACCAGTAAAGAAGAAAGGAAAAGTAATTATCACCAAGGCACCCAAGCAACCCTTTGTAGTATTTACAAGAAGGAGTGCAAGAAGCAAGGCAGGCAAAGACAGTGAAGAAATAGTATTCAAAAGGCCTCCTCCTTCATTAAAAGAAAAGATCAAGGATATGAGAGAAGGATCTAGAATTGCAAACTTCAAATCTCTCAAATATGAAATCAGATCTGAGGAAGAGCAGTAGGAAATTGAAGATGCTGTTATCGAGAAAATGGGAAAATGGAAATACTCACCTGAAGAGATAGCTTCTAAAATCCTAGGAATTCTGCTGAACAAAATTAAGTTGAGATGGTCCAATGCAAGACAAATTGTCAAGGACATCTATGCTCAAACCTTGAGGCAATTAATGCCAAGTTTGAAAAATGCTGAAATTAATAAGGCATTGATAGGTAATGAAAATAAGTTGACACTCAAATTCAACAGTTGTTTGATTTTGATCAAAGATAGAGTCAGTTGTGAAGAGTGCCACTGCCACATGGAAAAATATCTATAATCTTCACAAACCGAGTGCTGAAACTGTGATGATCAAGGATATTGATGATGACAGTGATGAACATGAAGAAGATACTGAGGTAGACAAGAAAAGTGATGCGGAAGATAATATTGTTCAGATAGCTACAGAAGTCATTGCCTCACTTCCTCACTCTCTAGCAAAAGTTGCTACACCTAGCACGGAGATAACTTCAAGTATGATTGTGACAACTTCCACAAATACATCAAATGTCAAATCATCACTAGCACAACTCAATGTATCATCGACAGAAATGACTACCACCTCTTTTACCGAGTTGCAGTCTCCTGTATCTACTTCAGTACCTACTTCCATATCAAGTTTTCCAGCAGTAAGTACCTCAGTTTTAGATACTTCAGTAAGTATTTCAGTTTTTTATTCTACAATTGTGAATACTTCAGTTTTGAGCCCTTCAAGTATTCCAGTCGGTAGTTTATCATTTTTCACAGCTAGTCCTTCAATGTCTACAATAACTTCTACAAAGGCATTAACTGCAATAACAATTGATCCTAAGGCTCAACAGAGTACAAGATTTTTGAGTAAGAATGTAGAAGAGGATATGGACTTAGATGAGGAAATAGAGATTCCAAAATTAGACTTTGCAAATCTTTCAGCAAACCAAATGCAAAACATTGGTGAACTCCTCCAAAAGAAAGCAAAGCAAAAGAAACTAAAAGAAGAAAGGGACAAGGAATATAAAATTATTGAAGATGCAAAGGATATTCTCTCAAAAGCATTAGGTATTAAAGTTGATTCCTCTCAACATATTTTGTTACAGTTAGCTGAGGTAGTAAACAAGTTCCATGAGGATTCCTCTACATCAAAAAAGATTTTTTAGAAAGCCGAGAAGAAGTTTGACAATAAAGTGCTTGAGCATGTTGCTCAGCATATAGCTATTAATCAGGTAGAATTATCTTTAGTTTTGATAGATATTGAGTCCTCCTATTCCAATGTTACCTCACTTGTTGCTAAGCTATGTAATGTTGCCGAGTTCACTAAGGAAGTCAAGGATAAATTGAATAAGATTGATGAGGATCTAAAGGACAGTGTACAGAAGTTGTAACTTGAACCTAGTTCAATCTCTGCACATCATATGAAAATCACATTCCTATCAAATAGGCAGTCATAATTATTAAAAGAAGATACAAAGATCCGGTCAACACTGCTAGGTATTCAAAACATGATCCTTCCCATCATGGACATAATGCAAAAGCACATTGTTCACTCAAAAGCATTACTCCATGACAATCAATTTTCCATTGCAGATCACATGATTGAACTCTCTACAAAAGTCCAAATTGCACTCCAAACATGCAAGATTTTGCAAGACAATTCGGATAAAACTCTGGCACTAATCATAAAGGTACATTCTGATTTTCTTTCACATTTTGGATTCTCCCTGTAAAATACTTGTATATACACTTTGGCATTATTGTCAAAAAGGGGGAGAAAATGTATAGGAGAAAGTGTATAAGATTAAGGTGTGTAATACTAAAGGGGGAGAAATTACTCTGGAGAAAGTACTCTATATTAGGGAGTCATGAAATATATAAACAGTAGTTTGACAAAGATAAATTTTGAAAAATCAAAAAATATTCAACATGATTCTTGTATATAAGTTTTGGCAATAAGTGTTTTTGTCACTAATGCCAAAGGCGGAGATTGTTGGCATTAAGCATGATTTTCATTAGTGACAACACTTATAATGAATAGTGCATACCGAGTAGAACAGTGCATACCAAGTAGAATAGTGCATACCGAGAAAAATAGTGCATACCGAGCATAACAATACATACCAAGCAGAGAAGAGCTTATCGAGTAGAACAGAGCTTACCGAGCAGAACAGTGCATACCGAGCTCGCAAAGTTTCACAGTGTTTACTGAGTGCTGCACGGTTAAATAGGAAATTTAGTTTCTACCAAGTAACACTTTATCTACCGAGTCTCCAGTATTTACCAAGTTCAAAACTATGACTGAGTGGTTAGTATGGACCAAACTTCCACTTCTACTGAATGCATGACGATGCCAAGTAACGTAGTGGATGCCGAGTATCAGAAAGTCACTGAGTTAGTTTACAATAACTGTGTAACTATATTTGGGCCGACTTAGTAATATTTGTGTTTACTTGTTTAATAGCCAACTTTGTAATTGTTTTGGAATTGACTTAGATTGATATATAATCAATGTTTTATGTCATATCCAAAAAGGAAGGATAGAGAAGTATGAAAAAGAGAGAAAGGCAGAGATAAGTGAATTACAAAGGGCTACAGTAGTATAAGAAGCAACAAAGATCTATCCATCACAGAAGGTGATCAGTACATCAGAGAATCTCAATCAGCAAGTATAGTTGCAAGTAAGAGATTTACTATTTCATCCTAACAGGTGAATCAGCTTGAAATCCTTTAACCTGGTAGACTTAACAGTCTTTGTAAAAAGCTCTTAACTAAGTGCATACTTCATTGTATGTTTGTAAAACCTCTAACAAGGTGGACCTAGCAGTCCTTATTGCTCCTAATAGGGTAGATCATCAGAAGTGATCATTGTAAGCCTTAACCGGCAAACTTTATATTGCAGTATTGAAGTTTTGTGGGTATCATCCCCACCCCAGTTTTACTTTCTACTTGGAAGGTTTCTGGGTCACCAAATCTCTATGTTGTAAGTGTTATAAATGTTTTATTCTTTCTATTACTCATGCATGCAGTCAGATTATCAATCTAATATTATTAAGATCTGAATCTGTTAAAAGTTTTGAAGTTACTGATTCACCCCTCCCCTCTTAGTAACCTAGATAGTCTTGAATATTTCCAACAAACCAGGATATCTTGAGGTTTATGAATTGTGAAGATCAGTATCATGGTTAGGAATTAGATTTTTCAGCCTTGGTTGAGATTATAGAAGGAAAGGAAGTTATCCTTAGTAATGAGATCCTTCAACTTAAAACCAACAAAATTCCTAAGGGACTTGTTGGTCTAGAAACTGTATTTGATAACTAGGACAGGGTTCAGAAGGATACTAAAAAGGAAGTTCACATGAATTTGGAAGAGATAAATCTTGGAACACAAGAGGCACCTAAGAAGGTGTACATTGGTAAAGAAATGTCTCACAAGGTAAGGAAATCCTTAATTGAATTACTAAGAAAATTTAGGCATGTCTTTGCATGGTCATATGATGACCTAAAGGTTTATAGAGAAGATTTGTTCCAGCATGTTATCCCTTTAAAAGAAGATGCTAAACCCTTTAGATAGAAGCAAAGGCCTATAAATCCTTCTTTGGCACCTAAGATGCAAGAAGAATTAATGAAGCTAAGAGATGCTAGAATTATCAAGCCCATTAGGCATTCTTCTTGGGTTTCAAATTTGGTCCTTGTTAGAAAGAGGAATGGGGACATCAGACTTTGTGTGGATTTCAAAAATTTAAACATCAACTCATTAAAGGATAACTATTGTCTGCCTAATATGGAGGCTATGCTATAAAGAGTGACCAGATCTGAATTAATGTCTATGATGGATGGTTTCTCTGGTTACAATCAGGTAATTGTAAAAGAATCAGAGCAATTTAAGATGGCTTTTACTACCCCTTGGGGGACATATGTTTATGTGAGAATGCCTTTTGGTCTCACAAATGTTGGTGCAACCTTTCAAAGGGCAATGGATGTTGCCTTTTTAGATTTCATAGATGATTTCCTCGTCTATCAAGATGATTTAACTGCCTATTCCAAGAAGGAAGAAGACCATTGTACTCATCTAGAAAAAATATTTGTGAGGGCTTTGGAATATGGTATTTCATTAAATCCAAGGAAGTGTGCATTTGGTGTGACTGAAGGCAAGTTTCTTGGCCACTTGGTTGGAACGCAAGGAGTTAGAATTGATCCTGAGAGGGTGGCAGCCATTGATAAGATTCAAAGGCCAAAGAATATTAAAAGAATTCAGTCTTTCTTTGGTCAGGTCAATTTCTTGAGGAGATTTGTTACAAACTTTGCTGAAGTCACTAGGCCAATATCTAAGATGTTGAAGAAAGGATCTGAGATCAAGTGGGAAGGTGAGGCTGATGAAGCTTTCAAGAATATCAAGCAGGAAATTAAAGATGCACCTGTGCTTAAAGCACCTGATTACAATATCCCAATGCATATCTTTTCCTTTTCATCTTTTCATACTATTGTTGTAGTTTTGTTGTAGAAAAATAATGAAGGCTATGAGCAGCCTATTGCATTCTTTAGTAAATATTTGTAGGCTGTTGAATTGAAATATGACATTAATGAGAAATAGGCATATGCACTAGTAAAGGCTATCAAGGCTTTTAGATGCTATTTTATGGGAGCAATTGTGATTGCTTTTGTACCAAGTGCTGCAATAAAAGATATTTTTTTACAACAAGAGGTGTCTGGGAGAAGATGTAGATGGGTAAATAGAATTCAAGAATTCAATATTGACATCCAAGTTACAAAATTGGTCAAAGGACAAGGATTGGAAAAATTGATGGCTCAATCCAATCTTGATGCAAATCAGATAAACCAGACTAAGATTGATTATACTTGTGATATGGATGATTGCATTTGGTATCAAGACATTATCTTCTACCTGAGAAATATGAAGTATCCTAAAGGAATGGATGACAACAAGAAAAGGACATTGAAGTTATAGGCCATTAATTATGTGATTGTAAAATCCAAATTATATAGGAAAAATGTGGATTGCATACTTTTAAAATGTGTAGATGAAAATCAGGCCGATAAGTTGTTAAAAGAAATGAGGGAGTTTGTAGAGGACATTACATGGGTAAAACTACTGCCCAAAAGGTCTTGAGAGAAGGATTCTAGTGGCCCACAATCTTCAAGGATGTAGAGCAGTTGGTAAGGAGGTGTGATGCTTGTCAAAGGTTCTCTAGTAAGCTTAAATTTTCAGGCAATGTTCCCTTGAGGCTAGTTGAAGTGCAAGCTCCATTCCAACAATGGGGAATAGATTTCATAGGAGAAATCCCAAATAAGTCCAGTGGAGGACATTCTTGGATATTAGTTGCTACTGATTATTTCACTAAGTGGGTAGAGGCTATCCCTACAAGAAATGCAACTAGTAAGGTGGTCACTGATTTTTTATTGAATAATATTGTTACAAGGTTTGGTTTCCTTGAAAGGATTGTCAATGATAATGCAATGTGTTTCAGGTTTGTTGAATATAGGGATTTCTGCAAAGGTCTAGGAATTCAGATGTCATATTCCTCACCCTATCATCCACAAGGTAATGGATAGGCAGAATCATCTAACAAGAGTTTAATGAAAATCCTCAAGAGGATCCTTGATAAGAATAAAAGAGCATGGAATTCAAAGTTACCATTAGATGTATGGGCTGATAGGGTAACTATGAAGAAAGCAATTGGTTGTGCACCATTTGATTTAGTGTATGGGATACATGCAAGGATGCCTTAGAACAACTTATTGGAAATGTATAAGTTTTTTCAATTGTATGATGATGATATAGATGATGAAATGCAATTAAGAATTGAGGATCTCATCAGGTTGGATGAAACTAGAAGAGAATCAGCCTCAAGAAATGTCAAGTTGCAATTACAAGTTAAGAATTTGTATGACAAAAGGACTGTTGAAAGGAAGTTTGAACCTAGTGACTTGGAATTAATTTGCAATGCTAGATTGGAAGATAAAGGGAAACATGGAAAATTTGATCCAATCTAGTTGGGGCCATATCAGATTCATGAAAAATGGGGATAGGATTCTTATATTGTCAAAGAATTAAATGGTAATATTCAGAAATTGCTAGTTCATGGACAATTCTTGAATAAATACTTCAATTGAAGGTATTTATCTTTCCATGAATAGTAGTTAGGTTTGTTTATGTTGTGCATTTTGTATAGTGGTGTGTTTCTTTCCTATTCTTCTCATCTTTGTTTGTAGGGTTTTGTCCTATTTCTCTTTGCTATTGTTTTGTCCAGTAGGTGGTTTGCTCTCCCAAAGATTCTGAATTCTTGCATGAGCACAAGTTACCCATCATCCCCAGATAGAGCCACTGTTAGCACCTGCAAAAAAATTTATGTGGCTATAAATTTTCCTGGTCTCTGCAAGTGTTTTCCCTACCTCTGGCCTTGAAACCCTAGTTCATAAATTCATAATTCTAGCCATTGGGGGAAAATACCCTAGACTATCTTGGCCCTATTCTAATTGAGCATTAATTTTTCGGTCACTAGGGTCCCAATTACCCATGTGTTGAATTTCCCCCATTCATTGATGACTACCTTATATGTTATATCATTAGGTTATTAAGTCAGGGCCCCCTTTTAATTTTTCTGTCAAGCATAAGTCTCCCTAGATTTATTAAGTGTCGGCATTTAAAATTGTGTGGCTATCATTATTCCGCAAGGTTTCCTATTGTTAGATTTTCTAACATGCAGTATAGCGACAAGCGGACATCTATCCTGGTGGGCCCAGTATCTTAGTCTCTTTTTAAATCAGATGATGGTCGCATGATCGCATGGCTTTGAAAGATTCCATGTGATCATGCATCGGTTGTCCGATCTTCCAGGTGTTAAAATAGACCAAAAGTGGGACCGTTGACAGGTGTTTCAACGTGGTGGCTGACAGGACTTTGTTCTTAGGGAAGATTTCAGATTGGGCCCTCTCTATGCAACGTGGTAGTTTGTGATTCAATGAAATAGCTGATAAGGTAGGGTGGGGTCAAGTTTTTAAGGGCATCCATGATAGATTCAAAATCTATGGTTTTCGCTTGATCACATGGAATCTTTCCAAGCCATGTGATCATGTGACCACCATCTGATTTTCTTGGCAGTATGATGTTTCTCAGTGGGTCCATCTGATAGGTGTTGTAGATTTGTTTTGTTTTGATTGGCTGAGCCAGATGGTGATAAGGACATGTCAGTGGGGTTGAATCTTTCAAGAGGAATGACAGTGCAAGAAGATATATGGTTGTCACTTGATCGCATGGAATCTTTCCAAGCCATGTGATCATGCGACCACTATCCGATTTGAAAGCTTATAAGAGTGGGTCCACTATTAGATGATGCTGAGGTGCTCATTTCTTATTGGCTGTAGGGTGCTGAGGTGGTCATAGATTTTTCAAATGGTTTGTGATGGTTGCAGAGATTAATAAGAGCCACTCAATCTACTGGGAAGAGATAGAATCGATGGTTGTGTTTTAAATTTCACTGATTAACCGTTGCTATCAGTAATTCAAATATTTTAATGGTTTCTCAGTGAAGAAGGACTGGAATTCAACGCTGGAGCAGCTGGATCAGGTGGATTTTGATTTTGTTAACTAATGCAGTGTGGTCCAAAAAGTTTGATGATTGACTACAGAGGGTTTGTACCATGAGAAAGTGGGTAGGAGTTGCTCGAGGCATGTTGCAGGTGGACAATCAGATTGGTTAACATGGTGGATTCATGGTCCTTGATACAAATTAGGAGATTTCTCATTGATGAAGATCATTCTAGGATTTTTTTTCTCCAGGTTGCTTGGTTTTTCTCCCATGTAGTAAATTTTGATTGTATTTGGTTGGTTTGGTGGGTGAAAACCCAAGCCCTTGCCTCAGTCACCCGTAGCTTGTTTCATCCTAACTTTTTGGGATTCCAAGATGACTGGTGTTATATATTGTTGTAGTTTTGATTTTGTAGTGGTTCCAAGTCTTTTGGTCCCAAAGGTTGTTGTTGATGTTATGTTGAAAATCAATGTAAAAGACTAAACAAGGAGAGCCTGGATTTTCGGGTCTGTTTCCTAGCATTGTGTTATTTTGGTAATGTATAGATTCTACATATTTTAATGAGAATACAATTGAATTCCTACCTTAGATTTACGTTTGTCTTCTTGTTTTGATCTTGGGCTCATATATGTTAATGTCACAAAGTGAGTTAGCATATGGTAAACAAAGAGTATTGTGGAATTATCTTTGAGTTCCTAACAAAGTTAGGATTAAAGTCTTTAAGGTAGTTTCAGTGAGTTCATAGTTGGATAGGAATTTGATGATCAGGTTTGGGAGTGAGAGGGATAATAGGCAAAGCACTTATTCTGAGTTCAAGAGTATTTGATATAGAATTTTTAGTTGATATATGTTATTGGGTGACTCTATGCCCTAGGTTAAGGCACTAATCCATTCTCTAGAAGCAGTTCATCATCATCCACCATACATTTAAATGATAAAATCTTTAAAACCAGTTGTATGGGGTATAGTTGCATATATTTAGTGATTCCTTTCAAGAAGTGAATCAAGGGTACACCTACCTAAGAATCTAAGCTCAAAGTGTAGGAGGATCCTTGTTAATTGGCCCTTTTCCTTGCAGACTTTGGAGTGGTGATAGATTCGGTGACATTAGTTTGTCAATCATAGTGTAAACTTGCAAGTAGAAAGAAAAGACAACCAACAGGGCTAGGTATACCCACCTTGGTTTTCCAGAGCCAGAAGTGAAGAGGGTAGTCTTGTCCCTATAGTTGGTCCAATTACCTATAGATTTCTCACATTTGGAACTAACCCCTCCTTAATATCAGTCATAGGTATATTTGTGTCTCTTGGAGTGTAATATCTTTTGAAGAACCAACAAAATGGTGACTCTGCTAGGGACATGTTAGGAAAAGCTATAAATAACGTAGGTACATGTTGAGCTAGACTCCTGGCCTACTTATTTTTAAAGCTAGTTGCTTACCATTGAAGCACACAGAGTTGTTTCCTTTTTTGCAAATTGCCTACTCTTTTATTATTGAAAATCACAAGGAACCCCATTTTTACTTGGGTGCCGATTCTAAGATATCTCTGTAGCCAGTGATAAATAAAGTTTTATTTTGTTATACTAAGTTTCAAAAATACAAGGTCCTAGAGAAAGGAGCATCTAGAGGAAACCTTAGAAGATGGGCTTCCAACCACATCTAGATGAGGTCAGATCAGAAGAGAGAAGAGTACTAATGATATGTCCCTCATATGGAAGTAGAAGGGAAGCTCAAGGCAAGAAAGTGTAGCCCCTCCAAGTCAAGAGGGAAATGCCTCAGAGTATGAAGAGGATGTTGATCTAGGTCTAAACCGGTATGAGGATTATTACTCCCCTTCAGATAGGGATGGTGAAATATTGCTTCATAAGAAGAAAATAGCCCCAAACAAATGCTATGGAGTAGAAAAGAGGTCCAGAAGTAAGAGTAGAAATAGACAAGATTTTCTCCCTCCTTTTACCCTTGGTTCTTCATTGTATATTGTCGAATGTGGAACTCTAATTCAACTACACACACAACATAGTCATTACTCACATGATCAAATTACAAGAGAGAATATGAATTAGTCAATCCAAAATCTATGGTGAAGTGACCTGTTGCCTCCTAATTAGTTAGGGTGTTTAATTACTCTAAGATTGGAGAGCCAATAGCCATTAGACCGAACTAAGATAGAGGATTTAAAACATAAAAGATGAGCAAAATGAGATTAATCTAAGATTAAATGTGCAATTTAAGCTAGAATGAAAATGCAATTACACTAAGAAACTTGAAAGGAAATGAGAAAATCATACTAATAACAATAAGAAAATTAATCTAAATATGAGAGTGCAATTAATACTAGATGAGGAATTGAAATAATTATAATGAAAGTGCAATATTAAGGTAAAATGAGATGAAGATAATTATGTAATAAAAGATTTGAAATAATGAAATTGAGACTAAAAAATGCTATAGTTTTGGTACTCTCAAAAATTGCTCTTCTTGATATAAGAAATGAGGTCCATTAAATAGACAAGCCCAGGGAGAGAATGAAGAGGTTCTTGATTTGAAACTCCTGACTCTTCATTCCCATTTGAGACAAAAAGACATGAATTACTTAATTAAAAGAATGGAAATTGCCACACAGGGTGACCTTTCAAATATTGTGAATTATTAATTCAAAGAGGAGTGTCCATTCAAATAACAAGTAATTATTAATTCATTTTTATGTATATTAGCCAAATGGGGTGGGTTTAATTTAATTCCAAGCACTTAGGACTTTAGGATTAAATTAATTTATCATAGGGGTAATTTAGCTAATAAAAGTTGAAGACTTTAGGAATTAATTTTAATATTTGATTAATGCAATTTAGGGTTTTTGCAATTGAAATCAAGTCAAATAAAGTCAGGTAGGAGAGAGAAAAATGCCTAGAAAAGTAGGACTTTGAAGATGTAAAATTGATGAGAATGCACCAAAAATTGATTGAATTTATTAGGTGCCAATTTTTGGGTATTACATTTGCCCCTCTTTCAATTGATGTGCGAACAGCACGTTGATTCAAAGAATAGTCTGAAGTGATAGATGACAAGAATTTTAGAAGTCTAGGCTAGGTTGCCAAGACATCGAACAGATCAAAGTGTGATTTTCTAAAGTCTAAGTTAGATTGTGAAGACAACAGTCTTGAGAGAATTGGAATCAGGGTTAGATTGCCCCAATACCAATTGATGAAGATGCAGACTTAGCACTATTTCCAGAATCAAGGTTAGATTGCCCCAATACAAAGCTTAGCCCTTTGATACCCGGGTTAGATTGCCCAGATAATGGTCTAAAAAGAGTTTTTTGAGAGCCATCTCCAGAATGAAGCTTGACTCCCAGGAATTAGGGTTAGATTGCCCCAATACCTAAAAGATTTTGAGAACCATCTCCAGAATGAAGCTTGATTCCCAAGGATCTGAGTTAGATTACTCAGATACCTAAAAGATAGATGACTAGATAGTAAGATGTGAGGCATGAGATGCCCCTAACAATTAGAACTGATGATTCAGATCAGATTGATTCAAGAATTGATTTGACAAGATTCAAATGATGCAATCATCCTACCCCCTTAGGAGAAAAATCAAAAGATGACATATCAGAATGATGATTGACAATAAGAGGTTGCAGAGCAGAAGCAATTAGATTAGATTTGAGAAGCTGGAGAAGAAAATTAGAGCAAAGAAAAGGTCATGTTGACCAAGTTTGACCATGATTGACCAAATTTACTAAAGTTGACTTTGATGAAAAGAGAAAAGATATTGAGATCATGATGCAAAGATGAGGATCTGGTAGGAAGATGATGCTAGAAGGCTGACTGCACAAGCGTCCGATCCCAAAGGGTCCCAAAATTTAAAACGTGATTTCAAGCTATCTAGAGATGTCAGATTTTGATTTCAATCCTAAAAACTTGTGCAATCATGATGAAACTAGGATGAAAGATGAGAACCTTCGATGAAGAGATCTAGAGAAAGAAAATCAAGAGAGCACCAAACATTGTCTTAATGCAAGCCTAGAATGAAAAATGCAAGCTTAAGCTAGATGCAAGCCTAAAATGAGCGGATACAATCTCTAGGACTTGGTTGTTGGACTCACTATATTTATCATCATCAAGTTCATTTAAGCATGGGACAATCACAAGATGCCATACAATCCTCACTAACATTGCAATCATGAGAATATGAATATGACATAAGTCTTAGATTTGTTGGAATGAGGTGTAAGCATTAAGGCACAAGAAGCCAGAATGACCTGAACACCTATTCCTTTTGATTTAGCAAGTTAACATAAGCATCAAAGTGTAATTGCTAGAATGACTTGAATGTTGCTTGTGAACAAACACACCAAATACACAAGAGTTCCTTCTTTTGCCAAAGAGTTCTCGCAGTGACCCTTACATTCATTTAGCAAGATGAGCGTTAGCAATTTTACTTGTAGCAGAAAGAAGTCACTCAAAATAGACAAGGAGAAGAACCAACCTCACCAAAGCATCCATATAAAAGGAGTTGAGGTATGCATGGCCATCCAATATGAGATGGAGGCTCTTACAGATGGACACACCTCTTAGATAGATTCATTGGATCATTGGAACTAAACCAGCAAATAGAAATCCAAGAAAAGATCATGCCCCTAGTCTTCATGTTTCTCAGTCAAGAAAGACATCTTAGATTCACTCGAGGGGAAATGATAAAGCAAAAAAACAAAAAAGAAAAGGAAATGCTCAGCATCCTTCAAAGGAACACAAAGTTAGTCTTAGTTTCAATTTACGTTTGTGTCCAAGTGGATTGAAATTGAATTGGAAGTGAACAACATTCGAAGCCTCAACAGGATAGTGACAGTAGGCAGACGCAGTGAGAACCACTGGTGACCATTGTGAGAGATGAAGTCTCAAAAAGATATCGGAGGGTGAACCAAGTATCAGTAGGAAAATGTAGTGAGAACCACTCGTGACCGATACAAGGAAGATTCTCAAAAGAGAGAATAAAACATGAGTGAAACATCAGCAGGTAGACGTAGTGAGAACCACTAGTGACTGATGTAAGGAAGAGATCCCAAAAGAGGGGTTCAAACAAGAGCTAGGTATTAGTAGGTAGGTATAGTGGGAACCACTGGTGACTGATACATGACAGATCCTCAAGGAGAGAAATCCCAAAAGTAGCTAGGCATCAGCAGGAAGATGCAGTGAGAACCGCTGGTGACTGATCCATGAATGAAGCTTCTGAAAGTGATAGGATAATGCCCCCTAGACTAGGAAGGTGACCCCAAGTGTGAACTTGTTCCAATCCATGAAGAGTTGAGGAAAATCTTGAAGAAAACTGAAAGCAAGTGCATGAGCTGGCAAACTAAAAGCAGAAAATAGATGAAAGTGGGAAAGTGGGAAAGCAAACTAAAGTAGGAAACTAAGAGCCAAGCGATGCTGAGATGAGATGTAGCTTCAGGAAACAAGAGGTGCCTATTGACCAGGTTTTCACCATCTTGGAAAAGATTCTATTTTTGCTACCATGATGCGTGTTTACCAGGTTTTCATCAATGGCACATTTTTCTTCTTTTACAAATTTTTTGTACTTTTCTCTTTTTTTTTCTTCTTTTTTTTGAATATCTCATTTTTTTTTATCTTTTCACTTTTTTTTGTATTTTTTCAAATTTCCTATTTTTTTATTATTATTATCAAGGTTCCTATTTACTAGGTTTTCACCAAGATAATAGATACATCAAAGTGCCTATTTACCAAGTTTTCACTAAGATGATCATTTTTTCAGGACATTTTGCAATTTTTAGGATTTTTTCAGGACCAATAAGTATGTACATGAGCACATAGAGAATGCCTTAGTTGTAGAACTTCTTCAAGTGAAGAGTGTTGATAGGCTCTTTTAGCTATTCTCCTTCAGTGGTAGAATCTCCAAGAACATAGTCTTTTGCAGTAACAATCAGCTGAGAAGTTGTAGAATCAGAACTAGTAGTACCCAACTATCGAGAGATCCATAGTCAAGGAAAGGTCACTTAAGTGAGACCCATAGATATCCTTGTGGATGCATCTTAACTCTTTGTTGGATTTCCCATGCTCTAAATGCTTAGGAAAAGTACATTCTAGATTTCTCTTAGTCATGTCATTAGCAATGAGGAGATGTTGATATGCACTTTGGGACAAGGAAAGATGGAGTGAAGAGGGTAAAATATGAGAGGACAGGGTGATGGAATGGAGGGAAGTATGAGAGTTTTGGAAGCTTGAATGGAAACTCTGCTTTTCCTTTTGGAACCCACATAGCTTTTGATTTTTTTCTCTTTTCTTCTTTATGTTGAGGTGCTTTTGATGACAATGCTTGTAAGATGGACTTTGAGATCCATTTTTGCTTTTGATTGTCTTCTTCTCTTTGAGGACCTTTGTGGTCTTTTGAACACCTCTGTTTCTTTTTTTTTTCTTGCTTCTTAGTCACATGTCAATTAGATGGGACATGGTGACCTTGAGATTTGAGTGGATTCCTGTTATTATTTTTGTCTTACACATCCAAGTTACTTCCAAAAGACTCAGGAATGGTGGATGAAAGAGGCTTATATGACTAGTTTAGGTGGAGAGATGGACATGGAAAGTGGATGAGCTAGTTATCTTAGGGAGGAGGAGGAGGATGAGTAGTCAATGGGATGGGCTCAAGTGAAAAGATATCAGCATCATCCTCATCATTCATGAATGAATTAGATAGATCAAGAAAGTGATCTTCCATAGAATGTTGTCGATTATGAGTTGTCCCAGAAGAGTCAGATAAGCTTGGAGGAATATTATGTGAGCCTAACCAAGATAACCTATTTTGAGAGTTAGGTCCCCTTTCAGGTGGAAATAATGTGAATAGGAACCATTTTAGTTATGGATCTACCAAGTTTCCATGAAGTTGTAACAGGATGGGGCCTTATGTACCCATGATTTGCTGGAGCAGTAGAAGTATAGCTTGGAGTAGATGGCCTAGGAGCCATAGGAATGATCTCCATAGAAGGGTGAAAAGGGTCATCATCAGCAGCATATTTGTGTGTAGCATCAACTGGTATCTTTGTAGTAGCATCTGACATGTAATCAGCTAGAGATATAGTAGATGAAAAATTTTCTTCATCGCTATTATCTGTCATAGGAAGTGTTTCTTCAACAGAAAGACCTTTCTCAGTAGCAAAAATGGTGGAGAAATCTAGAATAGGTATACCCAACATAAGAGAGATGCTAGATAGTTGTCCCCAATCAGTATATGTGCCATTAGAGTCAGTAGTAGTGGGATTTTGTTTAGTAAAGTGTATAAAATCCTCCTGATGAGGACCAGGATCATGTTCTTGAAGTAGATAGTTGGAATCAGAATGTTGAATATTCAAGAGTCCTTCATGTGTCATAGGCTATATTTTTGTGTCTTTATTATCTGAGCCCTTGCATGAATGAATGTTGTAGCTAGGTTGATCAAGTTTATGCTCCTGATATCCAATACCAAATCTATCTTTAGAGGGTCTCTCACAAGAATTAAAATATGGAGGAAGAACCATCAGTGACAAGATGGACTCAATCTGATATGCCCCCATGCCAATATCTTTGATCTATAGGATCTTTTCTATCTCTTTGAGTTTAGCATCATAAGATTCTATAAATTCCTCATTGGTTGGGACAAAGCTATCACCAGATTTTGTGAGCATTTTGTAATTGAGCAGGGGAGCATTATATGGATGGCTCAGGGAATGATCACCTTCTTCAAAAAAGGACAAATAATGAGGCGAGGTCAAATGACCCACCACAGATTGAAATCGGTTGAGATTGAGATCTTTGGGGATGTTTTCCTCAGTGAGGGATTTATCCATAGATAGTTTTGGTCCAGATGTCGAAGGCTCAAGACCTTTGAGCATGATCTTCACATGAGATTGAGGGATAGCATTCACACAAGCTAGAGACTATGTGGAGTTACAAGAGGGAGGTGCAGGGCCTCGCAAGATAAATGGAGCTTTGGGTTTAGGGGCATCTTTGCTCCCTAGAGTAGTGGTCACATCACAGTATTCAACATTAACAGGTTTGATCAAATTGATGACAATGTCACTAGTATTGTACATATAGTTGACCACATTGTTGGTATCTTTAGACTTAGGTGATTCACCTTTCCTATGAGGAGGGAAGGGGTCTTTGAATTCCTAATGATCTGAATTCTTGTTATGGTTCTGCATCAAAGTCTTATAAACCACATCAAGTGATTCTCCCAAGGAAGTGGAGTCACTCTTGGCTTGAGGGATCCAAGGTTTGTTTCTAGAAAATCTGGAAGGCGATTGAGATTTCATCACAACCTTCTCAGTGGTCTTGACCACTCGTATACTAGAGCTGAGATTAAAGATAGACTTTGAGGGTTTCGGCATCATATTGTCAACAACCCTATCATTCATAATATCTATGTTTTTGTTGACAATCTTACCCTTATCCTTGTTTGAGGGAGAAGGTCCTTGCTTGTTATCTTTGTTCAAAGTCAATCCTCCCTTCTTGACCATAAATGCTTCTATCCTCATAGCTCCCCTAATCATATTGTCAAAAGTGAGGGGACCTTGTAATCATACTTGGTATCCAAAATTTGGGACAAGGTTGTCCAAGAAGATATCAAGCTTTTCAGACTTGGGTAATTCATGTGGATACTTCATGCATAGTTCTCTCCATCTCTGGAGAAATGTTAGGAGAGGCTCCCCTTATCACTGTTTCAAATTGCAAAGGTCCTGGATGTTGACCGGATATTGAATATTGTGGGATTGATCATAACTCTTTTCATTTTGAGACTGACCGTGACCTTGGTCATTTGTAGATTGCTCATGACTATCGCTGAATTTACCTCCCCCTAGGAAATGGAATGGATCTCCCATCTTTTTGGGAGTATTATGAGAGATCATGAAAGTAAGACTGAAAGAGTCGATAGGTTCGATTCTAGAAAGTGACCCTTCAGAGCCTTGCTGGTGTTGAAACAATGGGTTATAATATTCTTGAAATAATAAGTTAGACTGTATTTGAAATAATGGATTGTAATACTCTTCGAATGAGGAGGAATGTGAGGATCCCTCACAACACTCAGATTGTGCGATAGGTTTGGAACAACCTCTTCCTTGTCCAATACCAAGAATGGGAAATGTATTGCTGCTTCTAGTCATAATATTCATAGACTAAGATGTGACAAGAGAAGACTTGGGATAATGCTAGACTCTATCTCTAAGATAAATAAAAGGAGATAAATGACTAGAACAACCAAGATGTGAGATGGACCTAGTATGAATCGTCAAAAGAGGTGGCTAGAACAGCTGAGATAAGACTATCACAACACGAGATACAAAAAGCATAAAGAGATAAGATAAACCAACGAGAGACAACACAAGCCAAAGAAAAGATCGATCAATTCCTAACTCAAGACAACCAGTTTCTGACAGTGAACAATAGGAAAATAGAAAAAAGGACCTCAAACAAAAAGAAGATCAGATAAAAAGTCAAATAGTCAATGGCAAACAGGTCTCTATTTTTTAAAATTGGACTACAGTCTTGCACAAGAGAGTACCAGGCCATGTGAGAGAACACAAACCTTTGCACGAGAGAACAAAGTCTTGCATGAGAAAGTTCTCTAAAGAGTGAAACTTCACATGGGAAAAGTGCAAAATCTGACAATCTGACATAGTTTTTGAGGTTAAAGCTAAATTTTAAGGTACAGCCTGAATTGATGTCTGACAAAAAATCCAATTTCCTGATAGGTTTGAAGAATAGTTTAACCAACAATCTCATTTTGAGGTTTCAAGCATTCGTTTAAAGACACAAAGGTTTAAATCAAGCAGTTGTGATACAAGAAGCAGTCATTAACAAACCTATCAAGGACAAAGCAACTTGATAGCATCAGGGGAGTCTTTGTTTGATAATGATTGGACAATGTTTAAGACTCAATAACAAACACATAGCTTAGTCCTACAAAAAAAATGCTAAGAAGAAAAAACCTTTGCCCCATTGCTTATGCGCATACGTGCACCTCACACAATCATGTCATCCCCTTGTGTTTTTTGTGTTTCTAAGGACTCAATAGTGTACATTCAAAGGTTACCCTTATAGCAAGGGCTAGTGTCACAACCACCTTCAAGTGTCCAGGTGTATGCCTATGATGGGAATCTATGGGAGAGATTCTTCCCCCTCCCTGTGCAAAGATTATGACTCCTTTCAGAGG
Source organism: Chamaecyparis obtusa (assembly GCA_027943335.1). Lineage (NCBI taxonomy): Eukaryota > Viridiplantae > Streptophyta > Pinopsida > Cupressales > Cupressaceae > Chamaecyparis > Chamaecyparis obtusa. The sequence continues at coordinate 1,307,309 of BSBK01000674.1, forward strand.
TGAACCGGGTAGGCCACTAGCTAAGGAAATTTTTTAATAGGCTTCCATTCACACTAACCTTCGGTGCCCCCAATACAAGGTTGAGGCCTCACTACCACACCAACACCCAAAAGTCATACACGCCCACAAGCAGGGCTAGGAGTGGTGCCACTCAGTATAATAGATGGAGCCTTCTCAAGATGATAGTCAAAGTCTTGAGAAGGAAGCTAACATGGTTTTGGAGTCTTTAGACTCAACAAAATGTTCTTTATTAGAGTGAGGCGGAATCACTGGGGATAGGTGCATAATCACTTGGGTCATTGCTAGAGGTTCAACTTCTGGCAAGACCTCTAAAGGTGACACAACTTGGCTTAGATCCAAGGGTTTGATTTTCTATTTCTCTCAAAGAGAGAAGAGCATACTTCTCTACCTCATCACTTCACCCAAAGACATCAAGAAGATTCATCACCGAGTTAGCTTCACTCCACCACATCTACAAGCTTTTGGGTTTCTATTTCTCTCAAAGAGAGAAGAGCATAAACCCCTGGTGAGCAGAAGCGTAAAGATTCACTACCTTTCTCCGCTTCTCCAAGAATTTGTCATATTAGTAAGATCATTAGGATTTTGGGTTCATTCATGGTCATCACCTCCATGTAATGAAGAGCCAAATTCCCTACTCACTATCAAAATCCTCAAGAAATTTTTAAAAAGCCCTAATTAGACTATGTGAATGAAAGCAAGAAACAAACACAACATTTTAGCAAGTCTTCGACTATCATCCTGCAATCAAACCATTAGTATGTTTTATGTTCTTGGTCAAACATCCTTCAAAAAATTGTTATGCTATGAAAATAATAGAGAAATAATAAACAACAGCAAATAGGAAACTGTCAAAAATCTGGAACAGGAAAGATAGAGACTGAAAAATTTAAAACACTTTATCCAAATCTCACATTAGGAAGTACTCCACAGCACGTGAGAAAGTACCGGGTACCATGTGAGGATGTAATAGTTCACGTGAGAGAGTGCTACAAGGAGAAAAACTTCATGTGATATGCTTTGAATTCTCGTGTGAGAATCCATACATAGACAGTACGGACGCACAACAGAGCTTAAATTTCTTGTCAGAAAAAAATTGAGAATGAGGCCAGAAATTGATCTTTTTTCCCCATGGTGGGTGCCAAAATGTATATAGTTGAATGTGGACCTCTAATCCAACTACACACGCAACATACTCATTACTCACATGATTGAATTACGAGAGAGAGTATGAATTACTCAATCCAAAATCCATGGTGAAGTGACCTGTTGCCTCCTAATTAGTTGGGGTGTTTAATTACTCTCAGATTGGAGAGCCAACAACCATCAGACCGAACTAAGACAGAGGATTTAAAACATAAAAGATGAGAAAAATGAGATTAATCTAAGAATGAATGTGCAATTTAAGTTAGAATGAATATGCAATTACACTAAGAAACTTGAAAGGAAATGAGAAAATTATACTAATAACAATAAGAAAATTAATCTAAATATGAGTGTGTAATTAATACTAGACAAGGAATTGAACTAATTATAATGAAAGTGTAATATTAAGCTAAAATGAGATTAAGCTAATTATGTAATAAAAGCTTTGAAATAATGAAATTGAGACTTAAAAATGCTATAGTTTTGGTACTCTCAAAAATTGCTCTTCTTGAATGAAGAAATGAGGTCCATTAAATAGACAAGCCCAGGGAGAGAATGAAGAGGTTCTTGATTTGAAACTCCTAACTCTTCATTCCCATTTGAGACAAAAAGACATGAATTACTTAATTAAAAGAATGGAAATTGCCACACGGGGTGACCTTTCGAATATTGTGAATTATTAATTCAAAAAGGAGTGTCCATTCAAATAACAAGTAATTATTAATTCATTTTTATGTATATTAGGCAAATGGGGTGGGTTTAATTTAATTCCAAGCACTTAGGACTTTAGGATTAAATTAATTTATCATAGAGGTAATTTAGATAATAAAATTCAAAGACTTTAGGAATTAATTTTAATATTTGATTAATGTAATTTATGGTTTTTGCAATTGACATCAAGTTGAATAAAGTCAGGTAGGACAGAAAAATGCCTAGCAAAGTAGGACTTTGAAGATGTAAAATTGACGAGAATGCACCATAAATTGACTGAATTTATTAGGTGCCAATTTTGGGGTATTACATTCATTACCCTAGGGTGTCCATGAGTCTCAAGACTAGCATGAAGAGCCCCAAGCACATCGAGTTGAATCTGAAACAACTTTGCCTATTTCTGAGAAAGTTTATGAATTAGAAAGAAGGATTCATGAACAAGTAGTCATTAGGAAAAAGAGAGAAAAGGAAAGGGAAGAAAAAATTAGAAATGCCATGATAAGAGCAGATTAGTTAAGAAGATAGTTGTTAAACCTAGAAGCCATAAACCATGTCCCTATACCTGAGCAAGTAGAGGGTCAACTTATTATCTAGCAGGTGTTTGAGGATGGAGATCCTAGGGACAAAGGAAAGCAAAGGGCTATAGGGATTTCAATTAATGAGCCTGGAGGCCCTAAGCTTCCCCTAAACCAAGCAAAAAGGTTGGAGGTAGACTTGGAGAAGGCTAAAAGGGAGAAGAAATTGTTGGCCAAAGAATTAGAAAAGGTAGAATTAGAAGCTTCAGAATTAGAAATGAGGAGAAAGATAGATTTTCTTAAATTGTCTATAGGACCTACTAATGTTGCCACTTCAACTTTTACACAAGGAGGAAATGTTGCAAATAATGCTAAAAAAATAATAGGTTTTCCTCCATCGGCTGGACTTAAGTTCCCTGCTATAACAAATAATAATGCCTCAACATCACAGGGTGTTGGCTTCTCTCATGTAGGGCCTATACATGAAAGATGCAAAAAGTTGGTTTTTATAGGCATCCTAGGATACCCTAATCCTATCCCTGAGGAAATTATGAAAAATCTTCCTAAATTTACTAGAAGTAATGTTGTCACCTGTGAAGAACACTTAAAAAAATTTATGTTTTCCTTAGATTTTGGCCTAGCTTTCCTTCTCCTAGGGCTTCTATCTCTTTCCCTATCTTGGTGATGAGATTGGTTTCCTTCTTCAATGTTAACTCTATTTTTTATGTTGTCAAGTCTATGCAGAGGTTGTTGCATAAGTTTTCTTAATTTGGCTCCTTCTAAGTCATTACTTTGAATCTCATTCCTATGGTTATCTTCATTTCATTCTCCCTCATATTCCCCATGGGAACTCTCTGGGTGAGATATAGAGGAATATTCTTGAACTCTTTCCTTAGCTCTTCCACAAGTGATAGGAGGCATCCTAGAAGAGTGGTGCAACATAAGTTTTAGGTAGCTAGTTTAATGAGTATTCATTGTGATGAAGAGGTTAAGTATAAATGTAAATAGACCCTTGATCTCGCAATGTAGCAAATAGGGCTCTGATACCAAATGTAATGTCCCTGGTAGGGAACTCATAAGGAATCAAGTCTTTTAGCATAAAATTACAACTAACAATTTTTTTTTAAAAATAAATTCTAACATTTCATTGTTTACATCTAGGAAAGAGCATTCCTTAAAGGTTCCCTTATTGAATTTATTTACCAATATAAATATCATTGTATTCCATTACTTAACTAATTGAATTCATTTCCTTTTTCTTTTACTATGCATTTAAGAATTTAAGGAAATGATAAGAACATACTCTTCCATTCACAACTCTAAAAATATGCCTTTTTTCTTTCCATTTCATTTTCAATTCTTTGAACTACACATTGAATAACTAGCCTCTACAAAATTATAATTAAACCTTCACATTTGAGATCTTATTTCCAATTCAAACATAGGAGAGACAAAAAGAAACAATAAACGATTGCACTTTTTAAATTTCAACTTTTGAAACTTCAAGAACATCCCTTAAAAACCCCTAAAACTATCCCTCCTTGTTTACATCACTTTATTCTTCCAATTTCAAATAATTAATACAATTAAATTTAAAATTATATATAATGGCCTGAAGGCCCACAAGAAGATCTTTTACAACTTGCATTACAATATGAAAATTACATGATACAAATAGAGAAATATTTATCACTGCATGAAATCTAAAACACATCCAAGCCACAAACCATGAACAATACCTCGAAAGATATTTTCCACCCAACCATGTGAAACTAGACAAGTTCCACCCCTTGTGCTAGGAGATAGAACCAAGATTCTAACAAGGCCTAAAGAAACCTAAGGCTTTACAAAATAATCACTTGAAAACAAAAGAAAAGACATAACAAAATATTAGCTTACTATACACATAGGTTAGGTTTCTAGCATACCATCTAGGTGAGTGTCATCACACAGCCTACATATTGGGATCCTCCTTAGAAACCATGTAACCCTGGTCCCCCCTTTATGAACAAGGATCCACCCTAGAAGTTACCTATGGTCCCGGTACTCCAAAAGATCTATGTGGAGTTAAATTATGTGTCTTTCATTATCTTTTAAAACCCCCCTTTCCCAAGTTTATTATTAATGTTGTCACTTGTTTACCAACTCGCCCATAGGATCATTTGGAAACCACTTTGGGCTCTGACACCTAGGGTACCTAGTCTCCTATCTACACACACTAGCCAAAGAAAAATAATGCACTTCAAATGATTAACTTGCAGGTCTAAGGATCCCTCATGTGATCTCAAGCCCTCAACATGAGTCCTAGCCTCATTATATGTGAAAATTAATATAAGGAAATAATGCCAAGTAAAAAATACCCTTTAATCACAACATAAAAACATAATAAAATCATGGATTTGACATTTAGAGAGATAAAAAGTTGTAGACCAGATATAGGGACAAGTTGCAGGAGTCATGTGCCCAAAAATTGGCCAAATTGAACCCCCTAGGACCCCTCTAAAACCCCATACAAGCTTTCCCACAAGCCCATACAAGTTTCAATACATTCTCATATGGGTATCAATACATGCTCTTATGAGATTTAGTACATACTTGTACGAGATAAAATGCATGCTTGTATGGGTTGCAGTACATGCTTGTACGACATTCAACACATATTCATTCAAGACTATCTCAAAAACCACCCAAAATTCCTCGAACATGAAAGTCTCAGGTGTGGAGAGTGTCTGGGGAAGGTTCCCTGAGGTATACCTGATTTAGGTACCTCATTACAACTTCTAGAACACTTCCTCAAGACACCATAAAACTCAGAAAAAAAATAATAAGATCAAAATTACAAGATGAAAGTAAAAATCTACAATTACACAGAAGGGGAAACTAACTGCACTTCTTCCCTAATCCATCCTAACCTTTCCTAAACTTTCCTAAACTTCCCTAAACCATAAGTAGACAAACAAATACACCAAAATACAATATTATATTTAATCATAAACTCCTAGGGAAGATTAAATAAACTATTTAACCAAATAAAACATACATCACACATTCTTGGATGCATCATTCTTAAACAACTGATTACAAACTTCCTTCTTCCTAAAACCATATTACTTTTAAAAACACTTATGAATACATTTCACAAACACACACATATTCAAGACAAGCATACAAAAAAAGGAGGTAAATTTTCCCAGTTCCAGATCCTACCTGGAGTCCTATGGAGAATTCTTTCCAGACCTTGTGCACACCACAATAACCTTCCAACCTTTGAGAAATGGTGGCTTCCTGGATAGACTTCCCTTCATAAAAAATCTTTCCTCCTCAAAGAATCTCCTACTTTCCCTCACAAAACTATAATGATGATTTAAAACACAAAAAAAAACCCCCAAATAATACTTCCAGAACAATTCCTAACTTTCTTCCCCAAAATCTCCAATCTCCCAAAACCCTCCCTAGAAATAATTTATCCCCAACTATATGGTTGGAGGAGTTTCTTTATGGGAAGCAACTTCTCCAACTACTATAGTTGGTTGGAGATTAATTAAACATTCCCCATAACCAACTATTAAAGCTTTTAATATTTTATTAAATTATCCACCTAAATAAGACCATAACAAGCAAAGGAATACAATAGCTCTCAAATAACACACATAGCCCAATTGGAAACAAACTAGCCTAACTTCTAGGAGTTATTGGGTTCAAATCTCCTAGATAGCTATTTTTACCAAAAGAGATTTATTTTTACTCTATTATTATTTTTATTTAATAAACTTTATTCAACCATTAGAGATACCATTATACAAGCAAGTAAAAATACATAAGTAATAATATTTATATATGCATAGGTATATATGTGTGCACTCATATATACACATACATATATAACATAAATTTACTAAAAATATAAACACAAAATAAATATATTCATACCAGGGTAAATCCAACTTACAACAAAAATCATAATACTGCACACAAATCCCCAACTAAGGTAACCTCCTAAACAGGAACCTAAGTCCATGGGAATAGCGTGAGAGTAACTTGGTTAAATGTCCACACAACAATAGTACAAGGATTTTGATGGCATGCTCAGACCTATGTAGCTAGCTGGAGTCAATGTCAGGTACCTTCATCTTATAACACCAATCGAATACACCAACATGTATATATATATGCACAAATAGTGAAAAACAAGGAGGGAGAGTGCAACATCATGTGGATCTCCCATAGGATTAACTACAGCTTCCTTTCCTCATCCTACACTAACATCAAATAGTGTAATCAACAAAGCATAGTGGGATTAGTAGGGTTAGATCCATCATAAGCATAATAATATAAATCAAGTATGAATCATTTCCTATACATACATCATTTCATGCCAAATCAAATATTATCTCTATAATTAATTCTATTAACCCAATATATGCTAAAAAAAATGTCCCATCATGAAATTAAATAGTCCAAACATATAATCCAAAGTAATAAAGTAATAATCATGTCCATCCAAAATATGAAGGTACTAGGGTGGGCATTACAAGTTATCACAAGTTTTTGGGAGATGAAAATGAGGAGACCAAGCAATAGAGAGGGTGAAGTAGGAGATATTACTTAAAAGGAGAGGGGGAGGGAGTAGATGATTGTAGATAACTACATAGAGGCATCAAAGAACCCCCAAGTGTCTCAACAGGAAACCATTTCCTGCCCAATCTGTATCAATATAGACTTTTAGTTCAAATTTCTCATGCTTCTTGTAGTACAGTCCATAGTCTTATGTCCCTTTCAAATATCTCATTATCCTCTTCACAACCATCATACGACTTTCAATAGGATTGGTAGAGAATCTTGCCATAATCCCAACTGCTAGAGAAATATCTGGTCTACTATGAACAACATATTGCAGCTTTCCAATCATGGATCTATACAGAGTTTGGTTCACTTTAGCAGTATCATCATTTTTAGACATTTTTTGTCTAGTAACCATGGGAATACTTACTAGCCTTGAATCTTCCATACTAAAGGTTTTCATTATCTCTTTGATATATTTAGACTATGTGATAAAAATACCTTTCTCCATCTGATAGACTTGCAAACCAACAAAGAATTTTATCTCACCAAACAAAGACATTTCAAACTCAGTTTGCATCTCATTTGAAAATTTCTTACATAGGGCATCTTGTCCTCCAAATATGATATCATCTACAAAAATATTAGCTAACAAGATCCCTTTACCTTCTTCATCTTTCATGTATAGATTGTTGTTGCCATTTATCCTAGAAAAACTAATTTGTATCAAGTAATTGTGCATCCTCTCATACCATGCTCTAGGGGCTTGATTTAATCCATACAATGCCTTATTCAGCTTACAAATCATATGTCTCTTGTTTGGATCAACAAATCCTTCAGGTTTCTCAATGTACACTTCTTCTTCTAATATAACATTCAAAAATGTAGACTTGACATCCATTTGGTATACCTTGAAATATTTGTAAGCAGCATATGCAAGTAGAGTTCTCACTCCTAATCTTGCTACAGGGTAAAATGTCTCCCCATAGTCTATTCCTTCTTCTTGTGCAAAACCCTTGCATACCGGCCTTCCTTTGTTCCTTGTGATTTGTCCATGTTCATTAAGCTTGTTTCTAAATACCTATTTTGTTCCAATGACATTTTTTATTTCTGGTCTTGGCACCAAAGTCCAGGTATCATTCTTTTCTATTTGATCTATCTCCTCATTCATAGCTTGAATCCAATCTTCATTTTCTAGTGCCTCCCTTGTTTTTTTAGGCTCAAACTCACACAATAAACATGTAGGATCTCTTAACTTGCTTCTGGTGAGAACTCCAGTTTCTTTATCTCCAATGATTTTCTCAGGCTTGTGATGTCTTCTTACATCCTGTGCCAAAGTAGGTTTAGCTTTCTTTTCTCCTTTCTCTTCAGGTTCATCAATAAGATTATCAGATCTGGCCTCTGATTGCTCAGCAACATCTTCCTAATGGTCAAAAACATCCTCCTAATGCTTGACATTATCTCCCTGATGCTCGGCATTGCTTACCCGAGACTTTGCATCAAGTGCAAGTGTGTTACTTGCCTCTCCTTCTTCTCTATAGACAAAAAATCTATAATCTTCAGGTTCTCTTTTTCTTTCCTATTCATTTTTCTCTGCATATTCATCAACCTTCACATTTACACTTTCCACAATTTTGTTAGTGTTAGAGTTCAAACACTTGTAAGCTTTACTCTTTGTGAAATAACCTAGGAATATGCTCTCATCACTTTTTGCATCAAACTTTCCATTCCTATTATCTTTTAGTATATAGCATTTTCTCCCAAAGATTCTAAAGTATTTTTCATTAGGTGCATAACCATGCCATAATTCTTAAGGTGTAATATATGTACCTCTTTTTATTTGTACTCGATTTAAGGTATAAATAGTTGTACTTACAACTTCTTTCCAGTACTTTTGTGCAACATTCTTCTCAATCATTAGTGTCCTTGCACAATCCATGATAGATCTCTTCCTTCTCTCAACTATACCATTATGTGGAGGTGTTCTAGGTGTAGACATCTATCTCTTGATTCCTCTATCATTTCAAAATAGATTGAACTCATTTGATATAAACTCTCCACCTCGGTCAGATCTCAGACATTTCAAGTTTCTACCTGTCTCCTTTTCAACCTTTTCCAAATACCACTTAAAAAACTGAAATGCATCATATTTTTCTTTTAAAAATATTACAGTCGTCATCCTAGTGTAATCATCAACAAACAAAATAAATTATTTAGCACCACAATAGCTTTGTACACCCATAGGTCCACAAACGTCGGTATGAACCAAATCTAAAACATTTTCAGAATGTAAAATTCTTTCTCTTGAAACTAGACTTTGTCATTTTACCCAACTAACATTGTTTGCACATCACATTATCAGGTTTCTTCAATCTCGACAACCCTCTAACTTTCTTCTTTTTACTAATATTTACCATATTTTCAAGGTTAACATGACATAGCCTCTTATGCCATAACCATATATCATCAAATTTTGCAATCAAGCATGTCTCTTCAGATAGGTCTAGATAGAAAAAATTACCTCTAGTCTATTCTCCACTTCCAATTAGTTCACCAATGGCATCAAATATTTTAGCCTTTCTGTGATGAAACTCCACCTAGTAACCAGTGCTATTAAGTTGTACAACACTTATCAAATTATAGTTAAGACCCTCAACCCAATAAGTATTTTCACAAGTGATCTTATTAGTCAGCTTAATTAATCCTTTGCCCTTTATAGGACATGGTGCATCATTACCAAACTTAACACTTCTACCTTTGTAATGATCTAGGGTATGAAATTTAATTTTGTCACCAGTCATGTGGTATGAGAAACCACTATCAATAATCCATTTATCACCTTTTCTCACATAAGAAATAAGTGCAGTTTTCTCATATTCATCAGACTCATCTTTCATAGCAACATAGACTACAATTTCAAAATCATCATTATTAGTGTCAATTTCTTCTTCAGAAATGTAACAGGATTTCTTACCTTTATCCTTCTAGTCCTTGTACCTTCAGTAACCTCTATTTTCTCTCTTATCCTTGTACTTTCTTTCTCTTTCCTCATCCTTGTCATCCCTATTAGGACATCTTGTAGCTATATGGCCAACTTTGTTACATGAAAAACATATGATAGGAAGTTTACCTTTATATTTACCTTTTCCTCTTTTCAATCTTCGAGCCATAAGAGTTTCAAGATCCTCCAGTTCCTCATCAGAAGTGTCACTATTACTTATACACTTTTCTTTTTCCTTCTTAAATTTATGCAAAACCATTTGTGACTTGAATGCAGATTCAACATTAGCAATAGTGTAGTTATCATAGTTAGAAAGCTCAAAATTAGTAAGCTTACCAACAAGACTTTCCAAAGTTAGAACATTACTAGGGTTACATCTAGATTCTTGAATTGTTGAAATTCTAATGGCATATATACGAAGAAAAGTTCTCAATACCTTTCCAATAACAGTTTCATTTTCAATAGTTCCATTAGCTCCTCTAATAGCATTTACTACCTCCTTGATTCTACAACAATATTGAGCAATATTTTCACCTTCTTGCATTTTCATTTCATCAAACTTACCTCTCAAGCTTTCAACTTTTGCACATAGTACATTAATGTCACCAACATAGATATTTGCAAGAGTGTCCCACATTTTCTTTGAATTTGTGAAATCTTTAATGTCTTCAAATTCTAGATAGCTTAAGGCAGATGCAATCTCCAACATTGCTTGGTTGTGTTCCTGTTTAGCTCTCATCTCCTTGACAATCAAAGGTGCAGTAGGTGTAACATAGTCATTTTCAACATAATATTTCATTGAGTCACCAATACTACCTAGATGCAATTTCATCAGACTCTACCATGCATGGAAGTTCTCCTTATTCAACTTTGGTACCTTCTTTTTATATATCTTGATCATTTGCTTCAAGTACCTTCAAACTTGTTTTATGTAAGCACAACCAGCTCTGATACCAATTGTTAATATGATTTAGAACAATAGAGAGAGGGGTGAATCAATTGTTCTTAGGTCCAGATGTATCAATCAAACTTTTAAACACTTTAAAAACTTAGATCTAATAACCAACACTACTTGGTCATTACTGAATGTATGCCAGAAACATATAACAATGCAATCCACTATCCAATAGTATTTAACTTGCAAAACACAAAAATTTTCAAACTAGAACATTCACACAAGTATTGACACCAGGATTTATAGTGGACACCCAATTTGGGAAAAACCACTTTGTAACATGTTACTAATATTTTCACTCTTCTAAAGTGAGCTTTGTGAAAAGCCAACCCTGTCAAAAGTTTACAAACACACTGCTAGGTGTGACCCTGTTAAAGATTCAACCACCCTATTAGGAGTGCACCTTGTTAGAGGACTTAAGTACATTCTATTAGAATGAAACCTTGATTAAAGGATTTAAACAATGACTATTAGGTCAACCTTGATTAAAGGATTTTAACTGATACATGATGAACTACAACTTATTCGAATACATTGTATAACTTGAAGATCTATGATTTAAGATCACTGAGTTGCTAATTAGATATGTAAGATGATTAAATCAGTAATATGTTGTCATTGATGTCAACTAGTTTTAACAGTACTTATCTTGTAAGTTACTATACCCAAACATCTATAGAAGAAGAAGAAAAGAGATGAAGAATAGAATATATCTGCATGAGGAAGATGGATATGATAGATAAGGATAAGGAATACATTAGTTAACTTATGGATGGGTCTATGACCTTATGTTATTGACTTGATTATGTTGCATTCATATAAGATGAAGGATAGAGCAAAATGCACAAAGAAGTGTTGTCGGTTAAAGAACCATTTCAATATACATTGACGTAGTGTAGTGTATACCAATCACAGTATAAACCAAGCCTTTGTTCACTGACACATTTCTTTGTTAACCGAGTAGAAGAAAAGACCTAAATGACTAGTTTAGCTGATGGAAGTTGATGAGCTATAAAGTACATTGAAATTAGAGATGAAGATAATGTTTGTTACGAAGATTGATGACTAACATAATTTGAAGAAGATCTAATGGATTGAAACAAAATGTGTTACTAACACATCAGCCGAGGAAGGTTTGAGTGGAAAAATCAACAAAGGAGATTAAGCGGAAAAATCTAATGGATGGAATTAAAATAGTTTACTTGTCTATTTAAGAGACTAGGATTTCATGATGAAATTATGTCGGAAGAAGGAGACAAAAGACATATCGCATGAACAAGCTTCATGCATGTCTGATCAAACTGGTTAAGGAGAACTGAACTATAGAGATTACCAAGCGTCAAAAAGCTATTATCGAGCGATAGTAAGTTACTTAATATTGATTGAAATACAATTGAAATATTGATCAGAGGATTTGAATGAGCTTAACATAGATCTGATAATCTACAATTGAAGTTGTATTATAATTGGATCAACTAATGTTACATTTTAACCATTGTAAATAGAGAAATCTCTTAACAGAGTGGACTAGAAAGTCTTGTAATGTCATTCATAGAGTGTACATTTGTTATCATGTCAACCCCATAGTGAATGCTGGTTGGATGATAACATTTGGTCTAAAATCCTCTAACAAGGTCACACCTCATAGTGTGTTTGTAACCTTTAATAGGGTTGGGCCTTCACCGACCTCACTTCAAAAGAGTGAACAATTTTTGGGTTGCTGGTTCCAGGTGGTTTTTCCCTTCACAGGGTTTCCACGTTAAATATCTCATGTTATGTGTTGATTTTGATGATTATTTTTTGTCATACTTTACACGTTGCATATTGGATTTGATTGGTAATAATTACATGTTATTAACTGGTAATCAATAAAAGCATAGAGAGAATACTATTTTAGTTTACCGAGATGCAGAAGTTTTTAGTGAATTGTTTTCGGATATACATTTTGTGATTGGGACTGTGGATAACTGATTCACCCCCTTCTTAGTTATTCTAACAATTGGTATCAGAGTGTTGGTTTCTTGGAACAGAGTTTTAAGGACTTCAGCATAAATATCTCAAAATTTATAAGAGGGAAGTGCCAAAGCTGAACAAAGATAACTTTATAGTATGGCAAAGCCGAATGAAGCTGCATGTATCTGGAATTGGGAATTCTACCCTGACACTAATGGAGAATGGCTACATTGCACCGTCCACTGGTCCCTTGACCCTTGATCAACTAAGAGACAGGCATGAACATAATGTTGCTATGATGGATATTGTTTCTACCTGTACCGATGCCAAATTTGAAGATATTAAAAATTGCACTACTGCTAAAGGCATGTGGGATAAACTTGCTCAAGTTTATAGTGGTGATGTGAATGTCAAAAGAGCTAGAGCTGAAAGCTTAAGGGGAAGATTTGATGATATGAAGATGAAGGAAGGTGAAAATATTGTGCAATATACAAATAGACTGAAAGAGGTAGTACATGCTATTAGAGCATCTAATCATGTTATTGATGAAGAGATAGTGGTAAGAAAAGTTCTTAGAACCTTATTTCTGGTTTATGCAATCAAAATATCTACAATTCATGAAACAAGGTCTTCATTTGGTAACAACCTTACTCTTGATAATATGATTGGTAAGCTTACAACCTTTGAAATAAATAACTTTGACAATAGTGTTGTACCATTTGTTGAATCTTCTTTTATGTCTTCTCTAAAGATTGGTAAGTCTAGTAGCAGAAATAAGAATGATGATAGTGATAGCAATACTGATGATGAGCTTGATGAACTTGAAGCTCTTATGGCCAGAAGGTTACATAAAGGTAAAGGAAGGTATAGAGGTAAATTACCTTTAGCATGCTTTAATTGTAAAGAGGTTGGTCATATTTCTGCTAGATGTCCACACAGGAAAGATGATGATAGAAATAAAGATTGATCTGGTGAAGGAAGCTATGGGAGAAGAGGCAATAGAAGTTACCAACACTACAACAAAGACAATTGAGATAATAATGATAAAGGAAAGAAGGTGTACTACATTGTAGAAGAAGATGTCACTGATACCAACACCAATGAAGATATGGAGGTAGTATTTGTTGCAGTGAAGGATGAATCAGAAGTAGATGAGAGGTATGTAGAGACAGCACTTATCTCTAAGGTTAATAAGAATGATAAATGGATTATAGATAGTGGCTGTACACATCACATGACTGGTGATGAAGATAAATTTGATCATCTTGAAGAACACAATGGAGGATCTATTAGAATGGGTAATGATGCACCCTGTATGGTTAGAGGAAAAGGATCCCTAATGATAAATGATAAAATTAGATGTGATAATGCTTATTGGGTAAAAGATCTAAACTATAATTTGCTAAGTCTGGCATAACTGAACAATTCAGGCCACCGAGTTTCTTTTGAGAGAAAGAAAGTGTAGATATATGATGATGGAGGAAGACTTATTGGATCTAGAACACAGTCGAGAGGTAATTTGTTTTATCTTGATAATGATCAGTCTTCTTGTTTAATGATGAAAGATGAAGATGCATGGTTGTGGAATAAGAGGTTATGTCATGTGAATTTTGATAACATGATTAAGATCAGTAAAAATAAAAAGGTTAGAGGTCTGCCTAACTTATCTAAGCCTGATCATGTTATGTGTCATGAATGTCAGAAAGGTAAAACAAAAAAATCTAGTTTCAAAAGAAAAGATTATTCAACAAAGAAGTTGCTTGAGTTGGTACATACCGAACTATGTGGTCCTATGAGAACTCAAAGTTACTATGGAGATAGATACTTTATTCTTTTTGTTGATGATTATACTAGATTAATGACAGTCATGTTCTTGAAAGAAAAATCAGAGGCATTTAAGATGTTCAAGTGGTATAAAGCAAAATTTGAGAAAGAGACTGGTAAATAATTGAAATGCTTAAGATCTGACCGAGGTGGTAAATTTATTTCTGATGAATTTACTAACTTTTGTAATGAGCATGGTATTAAAAGATAGGTCTCTGCACTGAGGACACAACAACAAAATGGAATAGTTGAAAGGAGGAATAGGTCAATCATTGACTATGCAAGGACACTGATGTTACAAAAGAATGTTGCTCAGACATACTGGAGGGAAGCTGTCAGCATAGCTTTTTACGTTCTAAACTGAGTACAACTAAAGAAGGACACTAATAAGACACCCTATGAGTTATGGTTAGGCCACGAACCCACAGTGAGTTATTTCAAGATTTTTGGAAGTAAATGCTTTATTCTGAAAGATGAAAGAAATGGGAAGTTTGACTCAAAAGGTGATGATGGGATATTTCTAGGATATTCCACTAAAAGTAAAGCATACAAGTGTCTTAACAAGGTAACTAATAAAATGATTAAAAGTACTAATGTTCCAGTTGATAAGTTTGATGATAAGAATGTAGAGAAAAGCACAAAAGAATCAGAAGACTATGGTATATTTAGTTACATTGAAAAACTAGAGTACCTACCAACGTAGCAGATAGTGAGAATCGGTCCATAGGAAAATAATACTGAGGAATAGGAAAAAGAAATCGACGAGTAGGAAGTACCCACCGAGCAAGAAAATGAACCTACACAGGATGAACAAGAAAGAAGAGATCGAATACTAGAAAAATTTGTTAGAAGACATCATCCTGAGACACAAATCATTGGAAACAGACAAGCTGGCATGCAAACAAGGAGTAAAGCAAGACAAGGTACATGTCTAGTTTGTGAATATGAATCAAAGAATGTAAAAGTTGCATTAGAAAATGATGAATGGGTTAATGCAATGAAAGAGGAAATAGAAAAGATAGAGAAAAACAAAACTTGGAGTTTAGTACCTAGACCTAAAGACAAGAATGTTATCGGTACTAAGTGGATATTTAGAAACAAGCTTAATGAGAATGGAGAGGTAACAAGGAACAAAGCTAGGTTAGTATGCAAGGGATATGCATAGGAGGAAGGAATAGATTATGGTGAAACATTTGCACTTGTTGCTAGATTAGAAGGATTCATAATGTTACTTGCATATGCTACACATAAAAAGTTCAAAGTTTACCAAATGGATGTCAAATCAGCTTTTCTGAATGGGATACTTGAAGAAGAATTCTACATAGAACAACTTGAAGGGTTCGTTGATCCAAAAAACAAAGATATGGTATGTAGATTACATAAAGATTTATATGGTTTGAAGCAAGCACCGAGAGCCTGGTATGAGAGGCTGCATAACTATTTGTTGAGTATTGGATTTGTTAGAACAAGTGAGAACAGTAATCTATACATGAAAGGAAATTCTGATGATACTATCTTGATTGTTGAGATATTTGTGGATGACATAATATTTGGAGGACAAGATCAAATCTATAAGTCATTTGCTAATGAAATGAAAAGTGAATTTGTAATGTCTATGTTTGGAGAGATTAAGTTCTTTCTAGGCTTACAAGTGATTCAGCAGAATGATGGTATATTCATCACACAATCTAAATATATAAATGAAGTATTGATGACATTTGGCATGGAAGATGATAAACCTATGGGAACACCGATGGCTACTGGATGTAAATTGACTAAAGAAGATGGAACTACTAAGGTAAACCAAACACTGTACCAATCTATGATTGTTAAGTTAATGTATATAGTTCACAGTAGACCTGATATAGCACATGTTGTTGGAATAGTTGATAGATTTTATGCAAACCATAGAGAGTCACACATGGTTTCTACAAAGAGAATCTTAAGATACCTAAAGAAAACTGAAGATTATGGGTTGTGGTATCCTAAGAAAGGAAAATTTGAACTGAAGGTATACACCAATGCTGATTGGGCTAGAAATGTGGATGATAGAAAGAGTACCATTGGAGGAGAATTCTTCTTTGGTGAAAGACTTGTTACATGGACAAGTAAGAAATAGGCTTGCATTTCTTAGTCTATAGCTGAACCAGAGTATGTTGTTGCTGCTATTAACTATTCAAATATTGCATATATCAAGCATGTGTTAGAAGGAATGAATGAGGTAATCACTGAGCCAGTGATTATATATTGTGATAACACTAGTGCTATTAATATTTCAAATAATCCAGTGATGCACTCTAAAACAAAGCATATATCAATTAAGTATCACTACTTGAGGGAACAAGTACATGAGAAGCAAGTTAAGCTAGAGTTTGTTACATCAAAAGAACAACTTGCTGACATATTTACAAAGCCTCTACCAAAGGATACATATGAATACTTGAGGACTAGACTTGGGGTCTGTCCCCTATCTACTAGTCACTAAGGTGATCTGGAGGTTGCATCAGCCTAATCTTATTAGAAGATCATACATGTTGATGTAGCAGAGTTCACACTTTGGATTTCTTTCTAAAGTTGTGAAAGTTTGAAGTACTGGAACCAATTTGAATAATAGTATACTGAGATACAGAGAATGCACTAGATAACAGAGAGCTACATGGCTACTACAAAGTTGTATGTTTGTATTGTTCTTTGGCATTGTTGTCAAAGGAAAAGAGATCAATATGAAGAATATGGATCCAAAGATAAAGGGAGAGAGATATAGAAAAGGGAGTTAAAAAGATCATATCTGCAAAAGACAGTCTGCACTTGCAAATGCTTTTATGTAATGTAGTGATTAAACATATTAAGCTAGGGAGAGCTTGTACTGTTACAACATTTGTTGACAGAGTTGTAGAATACATGTTTGGTATGTGTATGGCATATTTCATATTTCTTGTGTTGCCATCAATGCCAAAGGGAGATAGTGATGAACTAAAACTGATTTCAATACATTTTATAACTTGAAGATCTATGATTTAAGATCACTGAGTTACTGATTAGATATGTAAGATGATTAAATTAGTAATATGTTGTCATTAATGTCAACTAGTTTTGACAGTACTTATCTTGTAAGTTACTATACCCAAACATCTATAGAAGAAGAAGAAAAGATATGAAGAACAAAATATATTTACATGAGGAAGATGGATATGACAGATAAGGATAAGGAATACATTGGGTAATTTATGGATGAGTCTATGACCTTATGTTATTGACTTGATTATGTTGCATTCATCTATGATGAAGGATAGAGAAAAATGCACAAAGTGGTGTTGTCGGTTAAAGAACCATTTCATCATACACCGATGTAGTGTAGTGTATACCGATCACAGTATAAACTGAGCCTATGTTCACCAACACATTTCTTTGTTAACCGAGTAGAAGAAAAGAGCTAAATGACTAGTTTAGCTAATGGAAGTTGATGAGTTGTAAAGTACATTAAAATCAAAGATGAAGATAATGTTTGTTACAAAGATCGATGGCTAACATAATTTGAAGAAGATCTAATGGATTGAAACAAAACATGTTATTGACACATCAGCCGAGGAAGGTTTAAGTGGCAAAATCAACAAAGGAGATTAAGCAGAAAAATATGATGGATGGAATTAAAATGGTTTACTCGTCTATTTAAGAGACTAGGATTTCATGATGAAATTATGATAGAAGAAGGAGACTGTAGAGATATCATGTGAACAAGCTTCATGCATGCCTGATCAGATTGGTTAAGGAGAACCAAACTGCAGAGATTACCGAGCGACATTAAGTTACTAAATATTGATTGAAACAGAATTGAAATATTGATCAAAGGATTTGAATGAGCTTAGCATAGATCTGATAATCTACAATTGAAGTTTTATTGGAATCAGATCAACTACTATTACATTTTAACCATTTTAAACAAAGAAATATCTTAACAGAGTGGACTAGAAAGTCTTGTAATGTCATTCATAGACTATACATTTGTTAACTTATCAACCCCATAGTGAATGTTGGTTGGACGATAATGGTTGGTCTAAAATCCTCTAACAAGGTCACACCTCATAATTTGTTTGTAACCTTTAACAGGGTTGGGTCTTCACCGACCTCACTTCAAAAGAGTGAACAATTTTTGGGTTGTCAGTCCCAAGTGGTTTTTCCCTTCACAGGGTTTCCACATTAAATCTCTTATGTTATGTGTTGATTGTGATGATTATTTGTTATCATAATTTACATGTTGCATATTGGATTTGATCAGTAATCATTACATGTTATTAACTGGTAATCAATAAAAGCATAGACAAGATACTATTTTGGTTTACCGAGCTGTAGAAGTTTTTAGTAAATTGTTTTTGGATATACATTTTTTGATTGGGACTGTGGATAACTGATTCACCCCCCCTCTTAGTTATTCTAACAATAAAATGGTTAGAAAGTAATAGTAGTGTTTGATCTGAAAAACATACAACTCACTTTGCAAATAACAGATCCAATTCTCACATATATGTTGGCTTACTAACTAAGTACCATTTCCATCTCCATCACTGATCTACTCGAAAATCCCTTCAAGCAATCACAATGATGATCAACTCCTTCACCTTCAGCCTTTCTACTTTTTCAATCAATAACATCAACAACTCCAACATCTTTTTTTAACCTCACACTAAAATGGTTTACTATGCATTAAATGCTCTAAATAGTCAACTAATAAAGTCAACATGATTTACATAATCCAATAATTCAACTATGTTGGCTAGGAATCTAAATTCTTCCTTAAATGTAAATTACTGACGCTTGGTCAATATTGTGTTCATCTCCTCGGTCATCACTGCATAGCTCGGTCATCTCTTCAAATGGTTTCCCTCAGCTAATGTTGTCTCCCTTGGCAATAAACTGGTGTTCAGTCAACACTGAATTTACTCGGCATATATTGTCTCGGTCGACACTAACATCACTCGGCTTAAACTATATTTCTTCACTTTTTCTCAGTTAAGCCTACTTGTTCAGTCTTGCTTCTTACTTAGATAAAAAAATACATTATTTTATCATTGTGCCACATAATCAAGTACTCATTGAAGTATCAAAATAACTCTACCTTTCTCTAGGTTCTATTGTTATCACCTTTTCCCTAATCCTTCTCATCAATCAATAGATATAGTACTTTCTTAGATAGCAACAGTCTTACTAGTTAAGGTTTGACATCAATGACAATACAAAAATTGCTTCAATTGCATTTTTCAACACCAAAGTGATTCCAAAAGGAGTGAAATATTAAAGGGGCTATAATTTTTTACACTACAACAATTACTATATTGTAACATCTAATTGATCACTTTATGCATATTTAAATAATCAATTGCACCATATCATACATTAATAAATATCACAAATTGGACATTCATTATTTAACATGAATAATATGAACATTTATATCTTGTCTAATAGGTATCTATTATTTAGAAATCAATCTTGAGTTGTGGGATCTTCATATTTTAGCAATGTTGTTCAATTAATCAAAGAACTTGTGAGAAAAAAGGTTTTAATGTAAGCTAATTTTGATGAGTGGCAATAAAATATCCACGTTGATTATTGTAATGTTGGAAAATAGGGCCACTAGCTTGTATAGATAAACTAGGAAGCTTAGGCCTATTTCCATTTTAATTTCCTTTAGAGGGGAGTGATTTTATTGGCTTAAGATGTTGCATACAAAATAGATTCAACAATCCCTTGTGATGAGTAGAAGGTGATTATGTAATAATGGAAATAGAATACAAGATCTAGGAAAAAATATGGTGAAATGATAACTTTCAACATGTATAGGAAAATGGAAAATTGATATGCAAATTCTAGGAAAAGATCTGAGGTGTATAGAGGATGGCTAACCTATGATCCAAATAACATACAGAATCAAAATGAATATTTCATCTTGTGCAACTTTCTCTAGGAGCGTATTGTGGTGTAACTTGCACCCTAAAATTTTCAATCAAATCACTAATTCTCCATAGATCTCTTGATGTTTAACTTGTACCTTTATTTGTGCATCCTCCACATGTTCTTGCACACATAAAAGAGATAAAATATTGGGATGAAAAAGGTTTTTCTGGGTCAAACCCTAGTTTTGAAATTAACCAAAATTGAAATGAATAAAAAATGTAATTAAAAGCATGTTGATATGTAGCAGAGGCTAGATCTGAGAATAAAGATATCTTGTTGATGCAACACTCTTTTAATGTGATCATAAGTGTTGATGCAATAACATAACTCCACAAGAACTAATTTAGGAAAATCATGAACACATGCTTACATGAAGGATTGTTGAAGCTTTCCATAATGCTAGATTAGAGGGATATGGTGGAATGAAATGTTTTTAACGCTTGAATGTTTGTGCACTTGAACTTTGAGAATGTAATTGAGTTCTTGAGAGTGGTTTGCAAAATGAGGGGGGATAACTTTCTTTTATACCTCTCCCTAGCATTTTAGGGTGTTAATTTTAGAGAAAGCCAATGCAGGCCTAAATTTACCAATTGAATAAACTAATTGTTGTTTGGTTTGAATTTGGGGATAGGTTACGAAAACTAGATCTCCCAACGTGACCTTCTCACCCTAAGGCAAGACCAAATTTTGTCTCGGGGTCCAAAATGTCAAGGAGATGCTAGAATTTAATGTAGAATTGAGTTGGGATGTTGGGATTGCATGTGGGAGGCCATGCATACTGAAATAGGGCCTAGGTGAGCAAGAAATTGCATAGTGACATCATATCATACATTAACAAATGTCACAATTTGGATTTTCATTATTTAACATGGATAATATGAATATTTTTATCTTCTCTAATATGCATCTACTATTAAGAAATCAATCTTGAGTCATGAAATATTCATATTTTATTGATGTTGTTCAATTAATCAGAGACCTCATGAGAAAATGGTCTTTGGTGTAGGTTAATTTTAATGAGTGTTGAAATGAAATATCCATGTTGATTATGGATCAAATCAATACTAGAGAAATTTTTTCCTTTCTTATAAGGTTTGCTAACTGATGCAGGAGCATCTTGGGTTCCTGGCAATCTTGTATCACCAAAAAATGTTAGAGTTGTTAAATGTGCTCGGTAGCTTCTTTTAGGCTCTCGATGAAGCATTCTTAATTTCAACCAATTGGGCTTGATTGTTGCATGGTTCAGTTGTTCATTGAGTTGGTTTTGGTTGTTCGGTAGTCTTGCTCACTAAGTGGTTTATTTTGGATCTTTATTGAGGCCAACTTGTGCATTCAATTTTGGTCATAGTTTTAATGGTTGTATCAATCATTGGGAAGCATGTAGACCTATATCTAGGTCATCTCTTTCTCCAATGTTGGATCTAAGGATCTTTAGAGCTGACCTGTTCAGTGGCCTCTTGTATAAATAGAGTAGAGTGGTGTAGATTTGAGGGTAGTTTTGGTAGTGGATTTTAGAGGATAGAATCTAAGGTTGGCAGATCCTCACATGTATGAGGACTATTTTTATTTCAATTTTGATTGTATTGGTCTTAACTGAGAAGGCCTTACAGCCTGGTATGTTGCTTATAAGCTCAGTTATTGATGAATAAAAGTTAAATTTTGTAAAGTGTCTACATTATCTCTCTCCTAGTCTTATGTTGTTGCTTCCCAGTGTTGATCTCACAAGTAGGTTGGTAGTTGGGTGTGCCTATTGGCTCCATCCTCCATCCTCTCCTTGTGTCAGGTGGTATCAGACCGAGGTTAGATCTGGTTCCTTCTTGTAAGCCCTAGTTGATATCTTGTTGTAGGGTGGCAGATTATGATATGACCTACAATTAAATAGAGAGTTCGAAGATGGTTCATGAGAGGTGAGATGAAAATCTAGGCTTAGCAGATATGCTAAGAAAAATTTCTACTAGATTAGAAACTGTTGAGATAGCCCAACGTAGAGGAATACATCTTGATGATGTTAGTGATGAAGAAGCCAAAGATGAACAGTGTGAAGCAAAACTTGCACCTTTGATGGATCAAGGTGAAGAAATGATTTTGAAGGCATTAAAAAATTTGAAGGCTACACCACATTTTAATCCTCCTGAATACAGTGGAAGAATGGATTCAGATGAGTTGATGGATTGGATAACCTAGATGGAAAATTATTTTGAATATGAAAATGTTTTAGAGGAAAAGAAGGTGAAAATTGCAAGTACAAAATTGAAAGGTCCCGCATCCTTATGGTGGGAGCATCTACAATTGGACATAAAGAGGAAAGGAAAAGACAAAATCAAGGTATGGAATAAGATGGTGAATAAATTGAAAGGAAATTTTCTACCTTGTGATTATTAGATTAACCTAGTTAGAAAAATGCAAAGTTTGAAGCAGAAAGATAGCTCGATAAAAGATTATAATGAGGGATTCTATAGATTAGACACAAGATCGAGACATATTGAGGATGAGGTAGAAAGAATAGCTAGATACCTGAATGGGTTAAGGGTTTCTATTCAAGAGGAAATCAATTTAGTTAAGTTGGAAAGTATTGAAGAAGCTTATCATTTTTCCCTGAAAGATGAGGAGAAATTGAACAAAAGACATGAGCAAAGACAAAGAGGAAGAGGTGGTAGATTTCCTAGAGGAAGAGGTAGACATTATGGTGAAAACAATATATCTAATCAAGACAAAACAAATTAGGATAAAGGCAATACCAAGTGGAAAGGTGAAATTTCTTCTAGAGGAAGATGCAGTAACTACCAAGGTGGCTATGGCAGAGGTGGATTATGAGGAACTTGTTACAATTATGGAGGATGACATAATTCATTTGAGTGTACACATGAAAGAAAGAAAATTAGTAGCAGTAGAAATGCCTTGGTGCAAGAAGACTTGTTGAATGAACCAGAGAAGGAAAATAACTTGATGGTCAAAAGAGCATTATGGAGTGAAAGTAATAAAGAAGATCTGGCAAATAAAACTTTGTTCAAGACCAGATGTAGAGTTTTTGATAAAGTGTGGAAGGTAATCATTGATAGTGGAAACTCAAAGAATATGGCATCTAAGGAAATGGTTGCAAATTTGCAGTTGGAAAGGTTGAAACACCCAAAGCCCTATCAAATTTCATGGATCAAGGATGAGCATACACTATTGGTAAGTGAACAATGTTATTTGAATTTGAAAATTGTCAAGTACTATGATAAGGTATTGTGTGATATCATGCCTATGGAATTTTGTCAATATTTTATTGGGTAGACCTTGTAAATATGATAGACATGCTATATATGATGGGAGATTGCATCAATATACAATTTGGGCTTATGGGAGAAGACAAATCATGTTACCTTTGATTGAAGAATCTATTGGTAATGTTTGTACATCCATGAAAGTTTTTTGATGGAAGGAAGAAAGTTTGTTAAGGATTTGAAGAAGAATGATGTATTGTTTTTTGTGATTCCTAACAAACCGAGTCAAAAGATAGTGTATAGTGTCCCTGAAGAAGTTGATAAATTAATCACCAAGTACAAAAAGATCATTTTTGATAATGCACCTAATGGTTTACTAGCAAAGAGAAGCATTGATCATTGTATGGATCTAATTCCTAGATCTAGTTTTTTGAATAAAGCACCACATCGGTTGACACCTACCGAGAATGAGGAACTTAACCAAAAAATCCAAGAGTTGTTGAAGAAAGGTCTAATTCAAGAAAGTTTGAGTCCATGTGCAGTACCAAATGTATTAGCACCTAAGAAGAATGGAGAGTGGCTAATGTGTAATGATTCCAGAGCAATCAACAAGATAATAGTGAAATATTGATTTTATATACCGAGAATGGATGACATAATAGATAGTTTGAGTGGAGAAAAGTATTTTACTAAAATTATTTTGAAGAGTAGATATCATTATATCAAAATCAAAGAAGGTGATGAATGGAAGACTGATTTCAAGACAAAAGAAGGTTTGTATGAGTGGTTGGTTATGCCTTTTGGTTTAACTAATGCACTGAGTACTTTTATGAGGTTGATGAATGAGGTTTTGAAGAAATTATTGGGTAAGTTTGTGATTGTATACAGGGATAACATTATGATATTCAGTAAGACTAGAGAAGAACATTTGTTGCACATTAAACATGTATTGCAAAGATTGAAAGAAGAAAAGTTGTTGATTAATTTGAAAAAGTGTTCCTTCATGAAAGAAGAAATTGTGTATTTGAGATTTTTTATTTCAGCTGATGGTTTGAAGATGGATCTTGAGAAGGTTGAAGATATTTGAAATTGGCCTACACCTGAAAATGTTAGCAAGGAAAGATCATTTCATGGTTTATCAAGTTTTTACCAAAAGTTCATCAGAAATTTCAGTTCAATTTGTAATGTTGTGATTGAGACTATGAGAGGAGAGAATTCAAGTGGACACATGGAGCTAATAAAAGTTTTGAGACTTTGAAGCAGAAGGTTGTTGATTTTCTTGTGTTAGCTTTACCTGATTTCAATAAGGTATTTCAAGTTGAATGTGATGTAAGTGGTAGTGCAATAGGAGCTATTTTGAGTCAAGAAGGTAAACATGTTGCTTTCTTTAGTGAGAAATTGGATGATGCTAAAAGGAAATATTTTTTGTATGATCAAGAGTTATGTGCTATTGTTCAAGTCCTAAAGAAATGGAGACATTATCTGATACCAAGTGAATTTGTGTTGTATACTGATCATAAGGCTTTACAATATTTGGGTAGTTAGAATAAGTTGAATTAGAGACATATGACATGGGTTGAGTATTTGTAGAGTTATACGTTTGTGATAAAACATAAGAGTGGAGTCACTAACTGAGTTGTTGATGCATTGAGTAGAAGAAGATCTTTGATGACTAAAATGAGAATTGAAGTTCTTAGTTTTGATGACATGAAGGATTTGTATGAAACTGACCCTAATTTTTCTGAGCCATGGAGAAAGTGTAGAGAATCTATTCAAGATCAACTGAGTACTAAATGGGAAGACTATTTGATTCAAGAAGGTATGTCGTTTAAAGGTATTTAGTTGTGTATACTAAGAGGATCAATGAGAACTAATTTGATAAAGGAGAAATACAGTAGTGGTTTGGCTGGACATTTTGGCATTGATAAAATATTGAATTTACTTAAGGAGAGATACTTTTGGCCACAGTTGTATAAAGATGTTAAAAAATTTGTGAGAAGTTGTGGAGTTTGTCAAGTTGCAAAGGGAGTAAGTCAAAATAATGGATTGTATACATTGATTTATGTTCCTGAGAAACCTTGGAGTGATACCAATATAGATTTTGTCCTTGACAAGTACTGAAGACAACAAGAGGTAATGATTTTATATTTGTTATTGTTGATAGATTTTCTAAAATGACACATTTCATACCCTGTAGGAAAATATCAGATGCAGTGCATATAGCAGATCTTTTCTTTAAGGAGATTGTCAGATTTCATGGATTATCGAAGAGTATCATCTCTGATCGAGATAGTGATTTTTTTAGCTATTTCTAAAAGACTCTATGGAAAAAATTGGGTACCAAGTTGAAGTATAGTTCTAAATTTTATCCACAGACTAATGGATAGACAACGGTTGTAAATAGAAGTTTGGGTAATCTGTTGAGATGCTTAGTTGTAAATAAACTAAGTAATCGGGATTCTATGTTGGCATGAGAAGAATTTGCATACAATAATTTAGTAAATAGGAGTACTAGAAATACACCTTTTGAGATTGTTAATGACACACAACTGAGAGGTATATCAGATTTGAAGAACATTGTTTGAGAAGAAAAGAGAAGTGTTGAAGGAGAAGAATTTGCTAAGTTCATGAAGACATTGCATGAGGAAGTGAAATATAAGTTGGAACATAATAATCATAAATACAAGGACATAACAAATAGATCAAGAAGGCATAAGAATTTTGTAGTTGGAGATGAAGTAATGGTTCATTTGAAGAAAGAAAAATTTCCTATTGGAACCTATAGAAAATTGAAAATGAAGAAATTTGGTCCCTGCAAGATATTAAGGAAGTTTTATAGTGGAAATGCTTATGAGATTGAATTACCTGATGACATGGATATATCACCCATATTTAACATTGTAGATTTGTATGAGTATCATGAATTTGATGAAAAAATGACAATACCAAATGATTATCCTAAGAAGCAGACAAAATAAGTTGAGTGGATTTTGGAACAAAGAGTTGGTAGAATCACAAGAGGAAAAGAGTACATGAAATATCTGGCAAAGTGGAAGAACAAACCAATTGAAGACAGTTCATGGATTTCACAATCTGAGTTGGATTCAACTTAGATTGTACCTACTACATGATTTAGAGAATCACTTCAAAATAACCCCGAGTATCTGATGCAAGAGCATCTTGGGTTCTTGGCAATCTTGTATCACAAAAAACATGTTAGAGTTGTTAGATGTGCTCGGTAGTTGTTTTTGGGCTCTCGGTGAAGTATTCTTGTTTTCCATCGATGGGGCTCAATTGCTACTTGATTCAGTCATTCACCAAGTTGGTTCAGTTTTTAACCAAGTTAGTTTCTATTGCTTGATAGTCTTGCTCACTGAGTGGTTTATTTTGGATCTTTCTTGAGGCCAACTTGTGCATTCAATTTTGGTTGCAGAGTTAATGGTTGCATCAATCATTCAGAAGCATGTGGACCTAAATCTGGGTCATCCCTTTCTCCAATGTTGGATCTAAGTATCCTTAGAGCCAACCTATTCGGTGGCCTCTTATATAAATAGAGTAGTATGTTGTAGATCTGAGGGTAGTTTTGATAGTGGATTTTAGAGGATAGAATCTGAAGGTTGGTAGATCCTCACATGTATGAGGACTATTTGTATTTTAATTTTGATTGTATTGGTCATAACTGAGAAGGCCTTACAACCCAACATGTTGCTTGTAAGCTTAGTTGTTGATGAATAAAAGTTGATATTTGTAAAGTGTCTACATTCTCTCTCTCCCAGTCTTGTGTTGTTGCTTTTGAGTGTTGATCTCCTAGGTAGGTTGGTAGTTAGGTGTGCCTATTGGCCCCATCCTCCATCCTAACCCTACTTCACTAACACTGGTGTGAAAATTTTCCACCATATTTAATTAGAAAGAAGGTACAAGTTCTTAGTGTCATGGATAGTCATGGGAAGGGAACAAAATGAAGCAAGGAATCAAGTGTTTCAAGAAACTAACACACAAATTCAAACAAAAAAAATTGATAATTTATAGTATTTGAGAAAAATAAAACTAAAAAATTGTAAGTTATATTGGAATACCATGACGAGTTCATCATGAGAATAATTTACAAGATGCAATTACACTTGCACATGACTAACTTGAATTAGAGGTAGAAGTCCATGAAGATTGTGAATAAGTGAGGAGGTGAAGAAGTGAGGAGGATTATCCTTTGACTAAAGATACACAAACCATAATAGGTGTTTATCCAAAAGGAATTAACCCTAAGATGATGCTAAACACATATTTTAGTGACAAGAATTTTGGAGAAACATGGTCATAATGTGCACATCTTCTATAATAGACCTCAAACTATATTATTTTTTAATAACTTGGCGGCCAAGTAGAGGCTGGAGAAATTTCTAAGATAACTGAAGAATAGTCACTAATGAAGGGAAAAAACACATTAAAGGTAATGGGTTTATCTTTATCTCAAAACTTATAATGAAGGTTTGAAGCTTGTGGTGTATGAGAAGGTTCCTAAAGAAGATAATGAGGAAAATGGCCCACCACCACTTTTGGAATGTGAAAAAAGCTATTTTTCATTTATTAGATGATTATTTCAAATTGTAATTACCTTGCATAGATTGACAACTTCTATGGGACCAAAAATCCTTGATTTAGGAGGTAGTGACAAAGGAAGTTTGATATTTTAAAAAATCAAATATAATTTTCAATTTAGTAAATTATAAGTGCCTTTCAAGTCTATATGTAAAAGTTGTGGACTTTCTAAGTTATACTACACTATCAAATATAGTTTTGACTGGAGTAAAAATTGTAAGAAAATTTCAATTAGAGATGAAACGCTATATCAAGTATACTTCTGAGTGTAGTAAAAATTATAAGAAATTTCAGCTAGAAAAAAAATTAGTCATTGATGCGATGAAGCACATAAATAGAGATGATCATATAAAAATAAAATATAGAAAAATTAGCAAAGAAAAGACTTTTCTAAGGAATTGAATTGATTTTTCATATATTCTTTTATAGACAGTTTAGACATAGTGTTGCCCCACTTTTGTTCTTCACCCTCAAAAATAAAGGTGGATACCTTGCGTCAGATTGATTTATGAATTTTGAGGTATTTAAATTGGAGTCTAAGTCTAGAATCCCCCTAGGATAGGTGGTCTTTATCAAATTCATGCCTTCTTCTTTCTTTTAAGTCAGGTTGGTCTTTATTTCCTCCCTAGAAGTGGGTAAGTTGTAGTCCCCAATTTGATAAAGACTCTATTTCTTGCATTTCTGATCGATGGTATTCCTTTGAATGTGAAGCTCTAAAATGACACTTTTCCCTTTGTCGAAAAATTCAACATAGCCTTCTGCACGGCGGGTTTCAACCCATGAAGGTAATTTTCCATGAGAAGAGAACATTGGGATCATCAAGCACATATCCAAGGCCTGGAGATCGAGATTCACTATCTAAGAATGAATCAGGTCCAGAGAGGTAGCTTGGCGGAGAAGCCGTAATAAACTTTCTTGCTTGCAGAGTTTTTCTTGTACAAGTTGCTTTCCGAAGGATAGTGGAAAGTGTATGAGAATTTCTTGAAAGCTAAGCGTCTACATTGGAAGAAGTAAGTTTGAGCCCCTACAATGGATAAAATGGCCTCAGAAGTATGAGAAAGTGAATAAAAGCCCTTTTTTTGAGAACTTTTTTTTAGCTTCTCCCTTATCGAAGAATCACCTGAGAAGGTCAATTTCTGAGAAGCATCAGCTTGTGAAGAACTAAGCATAAGAAGTCACAAGAATTGAATGATTTGGCATGATTAAGATAGTCTGCTTTGATATTTAGAAAGCATTGATAAAGAAATGGGTCAATCATCGAGTTTCAAAAAATCAACTCCCAGCTTCTCCACAGTCAGGTTTTTACCTTCAAAGTGAGTTTTCTGACAAAGGCATTGAATGAAGAGAAGAAAAAAAATAAAAATCCGCTATGCAAATTAAGTTACTATTAAATCTACCCCAAACAGGTAAAAGTGATTTCTTAAGGCCGTTAATAAGGTGCATTTAATTCAAATCTTAATGTTAGAACTTTAACAGATATTTTTGAAAATCTATCACTTGTCTGGCACGAGATATGGAAAGTAATGGTAAGGAGGCAAGCAGTTAATAAAAGACTCAGAAAATCAAGTGGAAATTACTATTTGTTTAGATCTTTCTCATACGCCCTTGATTTCCCATATTTTTTCAAATCATCTCACAGCATTCATCAAAGCTTTTAGCAGTAAATCAAAAGCGTAATCAGAAGCTATGGCCACCAAATTCACGGGTTTTGATGGGTTGAATGGGATTAAATCTGAATGGAAAAATTTCATAGATACATCCCTCAAATTCTACGATCTGGGAAATCTACACAAAATATTGAATGAAGAGAACGTCCACCCCATGACCCAAAAGCTCAAAGGTAGCGGCTTGGTTGAAGCTATTGGATTTCCTGTTGTAGTGCAAGATCCGGAGCTTATCCGGGAATGTATAACTAGATTCAACATAGATACAAAATAGATTATGTTGTTAGATGACATAATTCTCATCTCCATTGATAGAGAGTCTATGCAGAATAGTCTTCATATCCCAAAGCGAGCGGATTTTTCAAATATGAACTTCTCGATCGCAATTTCATAATACAATGAGAACAAGATGAGATGGAGGAAATAAATCATGAGTTCATGGTTTTGAAAGCCTAGGAGCATAAAGGGAAAAGTGCCAAAGACACTTTTTGGGATAGATATAAAGGCTGAGATCATCGACATCCTAGTGCTACTTCACAAGATAAAAGGTGAAAGTGATGCATTGAATTTTATAGAGCACTACTTCTTCTTGGTCAAGGTAATATGTATCGAGCACCATTATATAGATTGGGCTCAAGTGGTAAGTGATAATTTGTCCAATTCCTTGAGTATTGCCAAGTTCCAGAATAAATTCTATATCTCTTCCTATTTGATATATGTGTTAGCTACATTGCAAGTATGGCCAGGGCTTCCTAGACTAGAAAAATATTAAGATGATGTGAAAATTTATGATTTCTTCCCTCATTCGAAGTTACAAAATAGCTATGTCGAGTTCATTAGAGTTAATGACTCATTTACAATGAGGTTGTGCAGAGAATTGCAAGGATGCCTCGAGCGAAGGTTCTCACCAAAGGCCATGGAATTCATCACCCAATTTGGGAGCTTCTTTATTCAATTTGCTAGTTTCTCATACCTTCATCTTGTAGGTTTTGATGACTTCCCCATGAAGCTACCGAGGTAACCCAATGACATGATTGTACTCATAGAAGTGATCCGAAAAATATTTCAAGTGAACCTGATCAGTGCAGGAATCAAGAAGAAATGCTATGAATATCCTGTTACTATTGGAGCTTACAGCAAAGCATCGAGGTTAGATGTTAAGAATGTGATGAAGGCGTTCGAGAGCATATACAAGCCAGAAGTGTATGGTGTTTTGAGGCCTCAATTTGATCTAGTAGGCTATGCTAGGAATCACCTCCAGATTGGTACTATGGTCAAGCACATCCCTAAACTTGAAGATTATTGGATGAAATGCAAGGATGAGTTAGAGAGTTAGGAAAGATTTTACTCCAGGTTGACTATTGAACAAATCAAGTTGTTCAATGTCAACATTAATGTTGAAGGCATCATCGATGATGGAGAGCATATGTATACTGACACATATAGAGATTAGATCAAGCCCTATCTTGTGAGCTCAGAGCTAGTTCAAGGTCAAGCTATAGAAGATTTGGAGACCTTAATAGCTAAAGTCATCATTAGAACTTATAAGTTAGTTTAGTGGATGATGGGCAAGAGAAAGAGGTCTAGAAAGCCTACTTCCCAACAAGCTCTTATAGTCAAGCCGGTGAGTGCTCCTACATCCTCCTCTTTGCTAGTGTCATCTATGGCCAAAGGGCCAGCTCAACTAGTAGGTGGAGATGATGAACTACCTGTAAAAGAAATCCCACTTGAAAATACTTGTGGAGTAGGTTCATCTCCTGCCATCAATTCAAATGAAGAAGTTGAAGTGGAGAAACCCTAAAAGCCGGTGGAAGAAACTATTGGGGCCACAAAACTAGAGTAGCAAGCACAAGGGAGAACCACTAAAACACAAGGTGACACTCCCACTCAAGAGGCTCCTACCATTTTTGAGGTGGGTGATGATAGTAGCAGTTCAGAAACTAATGAGATAGATGAGCATTTGGGGTCCCCTCAAGAGGAAAAGAGCATTTCTTCTTTCCAAATTAATCCTTTCGCTTCCAAGCCTAAAGCTTCTCCTCCTATTATAATAAAATTATTCGTAGAAGACCTACTTTCTATGAAAAATGTCACAAGTATAGAATCATGGATTGATAACACTATAGATTGGAAGAGAAAGAGAGCTGAGCTAGGCACTCCTAGTGGCGAGATGCTTCCAAAAGCAATGCAATCAGGCCTAGTCGAAAGCATGGTTAAGAAGTCTAGGACTCTAACTACTCTTGGTTGAGATCCAGACACAGGCCACTTGACTATGGAAATAGCCAAGCCATTAAAAGATGGTAGAATTGAAGATCTTACTGCCTCAGATTTTGTACTCCAGTCTTTAGACATGGGACTCATTTGCCATGACACGAAAGTGGACCTATGGAAGTCTAGCAATGTCTTGATCGAAGAAGAGCTTGAAGAGCTCAAAATTAAAAAGACTCAGCTCAAGGTAGAAATCAAAGAAATGACTAACTTCATCAAATAGTTGGTCGCTCCTCTAGCAAGCCTACCTAGTTCTCTGACAATGTTTTATCCTATTGTAGCTGAGAACTGAGTGATACTCGCTAAGTTGTAGGAAGATAGTCATTTTGGACATATTGGCAGGAGGTGGATTGAATGACTCAAGTCTAAAGGTCTGGTAGCCATTAAGCAGCTTGGAAATGTCCTTTTACAGTTAGAAGAAAAAAAAGAATCCCTCAAAGGACATATGCTGACACTAACAGCAGAGAGGTTGAGGTGTAAAGAGTGCATGGTGCTTCTACATTGGTTGGTTGCGATGAAGACTAAAGATGCAATCAAAGCCAATATATTGTAGAAAGGGGATGAACCTCTGATTGAATGGCTCCAAGGAGTTGAATTCAAAATGGAGATGATAATCAAAGTAGAGGCAGGAATGAAGGTGACCGAGGAGGAAGTCACTAAAGAACAAAGTAAGATCTGTGTATACTTGACAGGCCTTCACTCTGAGTCTCAACCTAGTGGAGATGGAAAGAGTCCAATTGGTATAACCAACACGTAGAAGGAATTCTCTGACTATTTGGATCAGCTTGAAAAATCATCTGGACCTCACCTAGATAGAATACTTGATCTTCAACAACTCAGTGGATGCATATAAAAGGCCATGATGAAGACACAACCCCAAAAAGATTCACAAAAAGGATAGAGAAGGATCACACTCCTTGGCTCATAAGATTGAAGAACATGTACATCCCAGATTCTGAAAGGATGATTCCAATTCTTGCGGCTGCCACAGCTCATAAAACTAAGTTGGATAAAGTGAAGAAGACAACGAAGAGAAAATAGTTTCCCCCTCTTCTTTTTGATATACATTGTAAAGTCGGTAAATGGCCACTTGTCATTTATCAACTCTATAGAATATGAATTGATTCAGTTGATTTTATAATGGCTTAACTCTTGAAGCCTATATGTAATACTCTAAAAATCAATGAAAAGGTTGGCTAAATTTTGGTGTGAAATAAATCTTATTGTGGAGTCAATCTTGAATGTGTTTTGTGCTATTTATTTACTGTTCCATGCATTTGTGAGTTGGAATATTTGTTTTCCTTAAAGCTGGATTGAAATTAGGAAGTAGACGGAGTTCTATTTCTCTTCTTTAGTGTAGCTAATCAATAGTAATCGGAGTATTACTTGGAGGTTGGGGAAATACATATATGTCCTATTTTAGATTAGTCTCACCCATATTGTTTTATTGCATTTCATTAATTCAAGTAGAGTTCATTGATTCATTACTGCTGGTGTGAATTCATAAGCATTGTGAAATCATGGAGTTGGTTAGAATTTAGAAGTCTCACTGCCTGGATTAGTTTCTCACCGAGGTCTAATTTGGTTACCTATGTTGTTCTCTAGTTAAGAACATACCCCCATTAGGATTTAAAACAAACAAAATTCATTGCATATCTTCACATAAGGGAGTTGTACCTGTTAAAATTCAGAGGGAAGTTAGTTGAATAGTTAACAACTTTCCAACTGTTCGTATTCACATTATTTCTTAAGGATATTTTGGGCAAATAAAGAGTTAAATCTTAAAAGGACAATCTATTTACCAACAGATTTTTGGCAACTCTTCTGGGGAGAGAAAAATAGTCGCTAGACCAAAATATATTTCATGAGGAAAAATGGTGTTACCTCATGAAAACGTGTTCCATGTGCTTCAACCTAATCTTGGTTTTGAAGATGATCAAGAAGATATAGTCTTGTCCTTGAATACTTTCACCTGAAGATATAGAAGAAATGCATAGCATTATAGGAACGTGAGTTGAGTGCTTGAACAAGAAGAAGTGGGAGCACAAGCACTTGAAAGAGCAATTCAAAGAAGAAACCAACGCAAAGCGAAACATAGAGCTAGGCTGCTAAACTCATTTGGAGCTCTGGATCAAAGAAGGTTCCTCAGAAGTACCAAGGGGCAAGGTGGAAAAGACCCTACATTTGAAAGGCTCATGGAGCTCAGCTTTCCCATAATAGACTTACCTCATCAGGAAGATGACAAAAGAAGCTGGAGTAGACCACCCTCACCCCTGAAGACATAATCTTCATTGCCTACAGCTTGTCAGGTATTAACTTTACATGGAGTAGTTGCTCCTCTTGTTATTAATTTTCCTCTGCATCCTACACCTACAATTATGGCAGCTCCATGGGCTGCTGCAACTAGTTCTTTATAGTTCACAGTATATCATCCACTCCCTGGGGGATCCAGAAAGAAATTTCTTAAGTTCTTGGGAGATGGAAAAGTTACTATAGATGAACACATCAAAGCCTTCATTGTGACAACTCACATCCTGGGAATTGGACATTAGGCTGTTTCCATCAGACCATTTGTTGAAACTCTAGTTGAAGCAGTAGCAAATTGGTTTTATCACTTGGGCGACACTTCAATCATGAGTTGGGCTACTATGAGGTCAGCTTTTGAGGCTAGGTTTAAAATGGCTGAAGATGAACATGCCCTATTGGCACAACTGACCTCCATCAAGAAACAAGATTCTTTGAGTATGAGAGAATTCTTTGCCAAGCTCAATAAAATCGCTAACAAAATTCCCACTATTGATAGACCCACTCCTGTGAACTTGAAGATATTCTTTATGGGTGCCCTACTACCAGACATTAACTATGATTTAAGAAGAGCTCAACTTGTAGATTTAGACATTGCTCAGAGAACAGCCATTGAGTTGGAAGATGACATGATCTCTACTGGCAGATGGAAGAGAGAGATGCAGACAGGTGCAAGCTCAAGTGGCACCACATCAACCAATGAGATGATGTAGAAGATGTCTACTGAAATCATCACTTTGAAAAGGCAACTCCCTAAGTATAAAAATTCATATCAAAAACCATTACAAGACCAGAATAATAGAAATAATGATGGAAGGATGTTACTGTTGGCATTAAGCATGATTGTCATTAGTGACAACACTTATTCTGTACAGTACATACCAAGCAGAATAGTACATACCGAGCAGAATAGAGCATATTGAGCAGAATAGTACATACTAAGTAGAACAGTACATACCGAATAGAATAGTACATACCGAGCAAAATAGTACATACTAAGAAGAATAGTACATACCGAGTAGAACAGTGTTTACCAAGTGCTGCACGGTTAAATAGGAAATTTAGTTTCTACCGAGTAACACTTTATCTAGTGAGTCTCCAGTGTTTACCAAGTTTGAAACTATGACCAAGTGGTTAATATGGACCGAGTTTTCACTTCTACCAAGTGCATGATGATGCTGAGTAACGCAGTGGATGCCGAGTATTAGAAAGTCACCGAATTAGTTTGCAGTAACCGTGTAATTATATTTGGGCGGACTCGTTAATATTTATGTTTACTTGTTTAAGAGCCGACTTTGTAATTGTTTTGGAATTGACTTAGATTGATATATAAACAATGTTTTATGTCATATCCAAGAATGATGAAATAGAGAAGTATGAAAAAGAGAGAAAGGTAGAGATAAGTGAATTACAAAGGGCTACAGCAGTATAAGAAGTAGAAAAGATCTATCCATCACAAAAGGTGATCAGTACATCATAGAATCTCAATTAGCAAGTACAGTTGCATGTAAGAGATCTACTGTTTCATCCTAATAGGTGAATCAGCTTGAAATCCTCTAACAGGGTAGACTTAACAGTCTTTATAAAAATCTCTTAACCAAGTGCATACTTCATTGTATGTTTGTAAAACCTCTAACAAGATGGACCTAGCAGTCCTTATTGCTCCTAACAGGGCAGATCATCAGAAGTGATCATTGTAAGCCTTAACCGACAAACTTTATACTACAGTATTGAATTTTTGTGGGCATCATCCCCACCCCAGTTTTACTTTCTACTTGGAAGGTTTCTGGGTCACCAAATCTTTGTGTTCTAAGTGTTATGAATATTTTATTCTTTCTGTTACTCATGCATGCAGTCAGATTATCAATCTAATATTATTAAGATTTGAATCTGTTAAAAGTTTTGAAGTTAATGATTCACCCCTCACCTCTCAGTAGCCTAGATAGTCTTGAATATTTCCAACAATTGGTATCAGAGCTCAGTGGATCTCAGAATAAAGTTTGACAGCTTGAGAAAAGATTCAGGACAATGGAGATATTCAGACTGAACAAAGTAATTGAGAATGAAAAGCTAGATCTGGAAATGGCCATAACTCAACTCAAAGAAGCAAGAGAGCATCTTTCCCTTTCCCTAAAAAGAAGGAAGGAACTTGCAAATCAGATCAATGACCACCAGTATGTTGAAGAAAAGATTGAAGACTTTTTCCCTTCAAGCAGCTCAGATGAAGCAAACAATGCAATCAAAGAACTTCTCGAAAAGAGTGGTTCTCTGCAAGAAGAAGTGAGAAAATTGAAAAGAGAATAGGAAATTCAGTCAACAAGATTTTGTGAAGTCTTGGAACAAAGAAACAATATGAAAGATGAAATAGATGGAAAGAACAATGAAATCCAGAATAAAACTCTTCAGCTAGAAAATCTTATTGATCAAATCTCTAATGCAAATGAAGAAATCTTGACTCTAAGATCAGAAAATGAAAATATAAGAGAAGAGTTGAGATCTGAAAAGCAAATCAATTTAAGAGTAACGAGTGAGCTAGATGCTGAAAGGAAAATCAATGAGAGAATGTTGAAATCTTAAGAAGATATGAATTAGGTGTATGAACAAAACCTTCATAGGCAAAAATGAAAAGCAGGACTTGGATACAAAGAGGAAGGTGAATCCTCCAAACAAGGTACTCAAAAGAATCAGAAACCTATCTGTAATCACTGTGGCAAAATTGGTCATACTTGAAACAAATGTTGGAGCAATGGAAAAGAAAAATTCAATGGAAAATGCTACAATTGCAATCAGCTTGGTCATAAAGCAAATGAATGCAAGGAGAAACCAAGATTTAAAGGCATATGTCACAAATGTAGCAAACAAGGACATAAGGCATCAGAATGTAGAACTAAAACACCCAATCCAGCGGAACAAATTTTTAAAGAAATGTTTGGTTGGGATTACAACACTTGGTGTAGATGTCATTACTATGGAGAATATGGACACATTGGCATGAATTGTGTAAGGCACCACTTGAGAAAAATGGATTCTACCATAAGATGTTATAATTGCACTAAGCTTGGTCACATAGCTAAAAACTACATGAATTTAGGCAAAATATAAGATGAAAAGAAAGCAAAAGCAAATAACATTAGGAAGCAAATGAGACAAAAGTGGATTCCTAAACCTATCGAGCAAACCAATCCTGAAGTCACTAATGAAGAGAGTAGTTCTATGAGCTCTAACTAGTCTCCAAGAAAGCACTGGAACTGTATCTTCATAGACATATTCAAAACAGTTCCTGAACTGAAAGGAAGATAGATCCAAATCAATATGCAAGATACAGTAGGATCACAAGAAAGATGGTATCAGTTACCACCGAGCAAGGTCGGGAGTAACCTAACTTCATTTGGTTACCGAGTAAGGTCAGAGAAGTATAAATTCATATGATCGCTAAGTTGCAGAGTCTTCACCGAGCAATTAATTCATAGTGGATGACAGCCTGTCTAATTCTATACCCTAATTTGTACTAAGCATTAATGACAAAGTTTTAACAAAAGGAGTGAAATCAAGTTCACTATTCACCGCGAACAAAAGTCTCCTAGTGCAGTCAAGTGTTTCGAAGCATATTTCAGCAAGATATTCTCTTTCCTCAAAGAATTTATTGTGTTCACCAAGCTACCATGGCATCATCTAGCGCTAAAATGAAGAAACATTCAGAAATGTTGGTTCATGGAGAATGGAAAGCACCAGATTTCAAACTCGTGCCCGCAGTTGCCGGAAACATAGACCCGAGTGGAGCTCAATCTCGGATTCCTCCTAAGGTACTTCTTATTAATGATATTCACAGTCATTTTAAGTGTACAATTCAAGAGCTTGGAACCCTAGAGATAGATACTATCCGTGAGGAACTATGTGTCGATGGTGTTCTCAAACCGGAGCATCAACATTTGGAAGATAAGGGTTTAGTTCACATCACACACTTGCCTCGGAGCTTTCAGATAAAATGGATTAGATATATCCTCAGTCGAGTACATGAAGGTAAAATATGGCTTGAGAAACCAATAGAGATTATGAAGAAGATGATTCACCAAATCACTGGTCTTCCCATGCTCGACAAGGCAAAATCTACAAAAACCCTAGGTCAGATGGAACTGGAAGAGAAAACCCTAGCTAAGTGGGATGGTAGAGGTATGAAGATAAGCAAAATTACTGATGCAGAATTGAAGTTTGGTATACATATTGTAGCTCACAAGATATACAGTTCAAGTTGGCAGAATAGTGTTCCATGTGAAGCAGTTGACCTAGCATATAAAATTGTAAAGAACAATCTGTCATTTGACCTAGCAGATCTTTTATTGAGACAGTTCAACAAGAACATGGAGAGCATCCAAACATCAAAGAACAATCCATGTAAGTTTGGCTCACTGTTGGTTTGTTTATTTTTCTATGCTCAGAAGTTTTTCCCATCAAAAGGCATGGTAGTATGGAGAAAAGATGTGCTGGTTCTTTATCAGATAAATGAATACATTTTAGAAATGGGTGACAATTTTGAAAGCATAATGGATAATTATTTTGAATCATTTAAAGAGAAAATGAACAATAGATTCTGGATTCCACAAAAATTGGTGGAAGATTACAAAGATGATATTTGTTTCATGGTGGACTGTGATAATCTCTATATACAGGCAGCAAAACCAAGGATTGTACATGTGAAACCTCTTCCCTATGAGGTAAATATTGATGAAACCAAGAATATTATTGAAGCCCTAATTAATCAACCTGTTAATCCTAAGGCACCATATTTTGGGACATATGAAGAAGCTAAGGAGAGAATTGAGCTTAGTATAAAGCTTCCATGGGTGGTTAAAAAAGGAAGAAAGAGGATGGCCAAAATACAAGCTAGCACACCTCTAATGTCAGCCGAGGAAAAAGGAAAGGACTTTGAAGAAGAAGAAGAGAAAAAGGATGAGGAGGAAGAAGAATAACTACCAGTAAAGAAGAAAGGAAAAGTATTTATTACCAAGGCACCCAAGCAACCCTCTGTAGTATTTACAAGAAGGAGTGCAAGAGGCAAGGTAGGCAAAGACAGTGAAGAAATAGTATTCAAAAGGCCTCCTCCTTCATTAAAAAAAAAGATCAAGGATATGAAAGAAGGATGTGGAATTGCAAACCTCAAATCTCTAAAATATGAAATCAGATCTGAGGAAGAGTAGTAGGAAATTGAAGATGTTGTTATCAAGAAAATAGGAAGATGGAAATACTCACCTGAAGAGATAGCTTCTCAAATCCCAAGAACTCTACTAAACAAAATTAAGTTAAGATGGTCCAATGCAAGACAAACTGTCAAGGACATCTATGCTCAAACCTTGAGGCAATTAATGCCAAGTTTGAAAAATGCTAAAATTAATAAGGCATTGATAGATAATGAAATTAAGATGACAATCAAATTCAACAGTTGTTTGATTTTGATCAAAGATATTGAGTCGGTTGTGAAGAGTGCCACTGCCACATGGAAAAACATCTATAATCTTCACAAACTGAGTGTCGAAACTATGATAATCAAGGATATTGATGATGAGAGTGATGAACATGAAGAAGATACCAAGGTAGACAAGCAAAGTGATGAGGAAGATAATATTGTTCGGATAGCTGCAGAAGTCATTGCCTCACTTCCTCACTCTCCAGCAAAAATTGCTACACCTAGCACGGAGATAACTTCAAGTATGATTATGACAACTTCCACAGATACATCAAATGTCAAATCATCAGTACCACAACTCAATGAATCATCGACAGAAGTGACTACCACCTCTTTTACCGAGTTGCAGTCTCCTGTATCTGCTCAGTACCTACTTCCATATCAAGTTTTCCAGCAGTAAGTACCTCAGTTTTGGATACTTCAGTAAGTATTTCAATTTTTTATTCTACAATTGTGAATACTTTAGTTTTGAGCCCTTCAAGTATTCCAGTCGATAGTTTATCATTTTTCACAACTAGTCCTACAATGTCTACAATAACTTCTACAAAGGCATTAAGTGCAATAACAGTTGATCCTAAGGCTCAACTGAGTACAAGATTTCTGAGTAAGAATGTAGAAGAGGATATAGACTTAGATGAGGAGATAGAGATTCCAAAATTAGACTTTGCAAATCTTTCAGCAGACCAAATGCAAAACATTGGTGAACTCCTCCAAAAGAAAGCAAAGCAGAAGAAACTAAAAGAAGAAAGGGACAAGGAATATAAAATTATTGAAGATGCAAAGGATATTTTGTCAGAAGCATTAGGTATTAAAGTTGATTCCTCTCAACATATTTTGTTACAGTTAGTTGAGGTAGTAAACAAGTTCCATGAGGATTCCTTTGCATCAGAGAAGATTCTTGAGAAAGCCGAGAAGAAGTTTGACAATAAAGTGCTTGAGCAAGTTGCTCAGCATATAGCTATTAATCAAGTAGAATTATCTTTAGTTTTGACAGATATTGAATCCTCCTATTCCAATGTTACCTCACTTGTTGCTAAGCTATGTAATGTTGCCGAGTTCACTAAGGAAGTCAAGGATAAATTGAATAAGATTGATGAGGATCTAAAGGATAGTGTACAGAGGTTGCAACTTGAACCTAGTTCAAGCTCTGCACATCATATGAAAATCACATTCCTATCAAATA
The DNA here is from genome assembly GCA_027943335.1 of Chamaecyparis obtusa. NCBI lineage: Eukaryota > Viridiplantae > Streptophyta > Pinopsida > Cupressales > Cupressaceae > Chamaecyparis > Chamaecyparis obtusa. The sequence continues at coordinate 1,348,623 of BSBK01000674.1, forward strand.
GGCAGTCGGAATTATTAAAAGAAGATACAAAGATCCGGTCAACACTGCTAGATATTCAAAACATGATCCTTCCCATCATGGACATAATGCAAAAGCACATTGTTCACTCAAAAGCATTACTCCATGATAATCAATTTTCCATTGCAGATCACATGATTGAACTCTCTGTAGAAGTCCAAATTGCACTCCAAACATGCAAGATTCTGTAAGAGAATTGGGACAGAACTCTGGCACTAATCATGAAGGTACATTCTAATTTTCTTTCACATTTTGGATTCTCCCTGTAAAATACTTGTATATACACCTTTGGCATTATTGTCAAAAAGGGGGAGAAAATGTATAGGAGAAAGTGTATAAGATTAAGGTGTGTAATACGAAAGGGGGAGAAAGTACTCATATAAGGGAGTCATGAAATGTATAAAAAAAAAAGTACTCTATATAAGATGTATAAACAGCAGTTTGAGAAAGATAAATTTTGAAAAATCAAAAAAAAGATTCAACATGATTCTTGTATATAAGTTTTGGCTATAAGTGTTTTTGTCACTAATGCCAAAGGGGGAGATTGTTGGCATTAACCATGATTGTCATTAGTGACAACACTTATTCTGTACAGTACATACCGAGCAAAACAATACATACCGAGCAGAATAGAGCATACCGAGCAGAACAGTACATACCAAGAAAAATAGTACATACTGAGTAGAACAAAGCATACCAAGCAAAATAGTACATACCGAGCAGAACAGTACATACCGAGTAGAATAGTGTTTACCAAGTGCTGCACGGTTAAATAGGAAATTTAGTTTCTACCGAGTAACACTTTATCTACCGAGTCTCCAGTGTTTATCGAGTTCGAAACTACGACCGAGTGGTTAGTATGGACCGAGTTTCCACTTCTACCAAGTGCATGATGATGCCGAGTAATGCAGTGGATGATGAGTATCAAAAAGTCACCGAGTTAGTTTGCAGTAACCATGTAATTATATTTGGGCCGACTCAGTAATATTTGTGTTTACTTGTTTAAGAGCCGACTTTGTAATTGTTTTGGAATTGACTTAGATTGATATATAAACAATGTTTTATGTCATATCCAAGAATGATGAAATAGAGAAGTATGAAAAAGAGAGAAAGGCAGAAATAAGCAAATTACAAAGGGCTACAACAGTATAAGAAGCAGAAAAGATCTATCCATCACAGAAGGTGATCAGTACATCATAGAATCTCAATCAGCAAGTACAGCTGCATGTAAGAGATCTACTGTTTCATCCTAATAGGTGAATCAGCTTGAAATCCTCTAACCGGGTAGACTTAACAGTCTTTATAAAAATCTCTTAACCGAGTGCATACTTCATTGTATGTTTGTAAAACCTCTAACAAGGTGGACCTAGCAGTCCTTATTGCTCCTAACAGGGTAGATCATTAGAAGTGATCATTGTAAGCCTTAACTGGCAAACTTTATACTGCAGTATTGAAGTTTTGTGGGCATCATCCCCACCCCAATTTTACTTTCTACTTGGAAGGTTTCTGGGTCACCAAATCTCTATGTTCTAAGTGTTATGAATGTTTTATTCTTTCTGTTACTCATGCATGGAGTCAGATTATCAATCTAATATTATTAAGATCTGAATCTGTTAAAAGTTTTGAAGTTACTGATTCACCCCTCCCCTCTCAGTAACCTAGATAGTCTTGAATATTTCCAATAGTTACAATTACCTACTCCACAACAGAGGCTTGCAATTAAGGCCCCCCCTAAGAAAGGAAATATGTGCATATTTCATCTAACGATAGACCATGATGGCGAGAGCTATCCTGAAATAGCTCACATGATGTAGTTGTTATCTACCAACAAGTTAGACACTATGACACCAGACAATGAACCGGATTCATGCTCGCATGGCGACTCTATAAATATTTTTTTTGAGTATAAATCCAATTTTGAAGAGCAAGGAGAGTGTTACGCTACCATAGATGGCACCACCTATGTAGTCCTAACTCAGGGCCAAAAAGACAAAACTCCCATCATCATTCCTTCGATGGGAACCAACGATGCATCTACTTCAAGTATGAAAGAAAGTAGTCGTGAAATGAAAATCTCATAGCCGGGTAAGGAAAATGACTCCTTTGATTTCATTCAGTTCTATAAAAATTCCAAGATCCAAATTTCTCCCATAGACTATTTAAGGTCGAATCCCACTGAATTGAAAAGATTCATAGATTACTTAAAGGGGGATAGTGTTAAATTGAATCATAATGTCACCTCTTCCAATGAAGATGATTCCTTGCTAGCAAAACTTTTTGAAGAAAGGGAAACCACTATGCTAGCTAACTTCCTGAGTCAAAAACCTGAACCATTTTATGTCTCCTTGTATATCAATGGTTGTAAACTAAGCAACTATATTATAGACTCAGGTGCCTCTGATAATGTGATGGCTTCCCCTGTGGCCAAATCCTTAGGCCTCACCATGACAAAAGTACATGGTTGATGTTATTCTATGGATGCTAAACAAGTTTCATTGCTTTGCCAAATCAAAGATTCCCAAGTAGCCCTAGCTGCCCATCCTGAAAAGAAGATACTACTGATGATTCTTGTTGCAGATATACTAGCAAGTTATGGGTTATTGCTCAGCAGGAGGTTTTGTAGAGACATGGGTGGGGAAATTAAGTTGGATTGGTCCCAGGTGGTAATTCTTGTGGGAAGTAAGAAGGTTAAACTAGAACCTAAGGAGAAGTCAAAGTTTACAGTGTTGAAATTTGATGATCCAAAAGCTCAAATCCTATACCAAGAATTGGAGTTCGGTAATTACATGATGTTTATCGAGGGCATTTTTAATGAATCCGAAAGTGAACAAAAAGAAGTGGAGGCCTCTAAGAAGGATAAGATTCCAGAAGTTTGGACACTGGAGTTTGATGGTAGCTATTCTTCCTCTAGGTCTAGTGTAGGAGTGGTATTAATCCCACCCGTGAGTGAACCTGAGCTGTTAGCTTTCAAACTGGAATTTGCAAACACCAATAATATGGCTGAGTATGAGGCATTGTTACTCGGGTTAATTGCTGCAAAAGAAAAAGTTGCAAAAGTTCTAAGAGCTCAAGGTGATGCTGAGCTAATCATGCACCAAATCAAAAGCCAATACTTAGTCAAAAATCGGAAGTTGAAGAGTTATAGGAATAGAGTATGGGATGAGATTGAAGAATTGGATGCTTTTGCAATTGAATATATCCCTAGAGAGTTAAATTCCAAAGTAGATTCACTAGCAGTCTCTGCTTCCTTTCTACTACCTCATCCAGAATTTAAAGACAAAAAGCACCAGGTAGAGGTAATGTACAGGTCGTTAGTACCTGATAACGTAGATGATTGGCAAGTATTCGGCAATGAAAAATGTCTGCAACTCTTCCTTGAAGGTAATGATAGTTCTCCTGAAGAAAAGCCAAATGATTTCTCACAAGATCATCCCAAGAAACAAAAGAAAGATGAACCAGGTATGATTCAATTACAAGGTAATGTCATTCCCCCATATTTTGTATCATTAGAGAAATTTTTCAATCGTCATGACACCTATGTTAAGAAGAAGAAAATAGAGAAAGGTCTTACGACTGGAGAATATGAAGGGATGAACATCAGGAATGAGTCAAATCCCAGGATGATAAACATAGGTAAGTGTTGCACACCTGAAGAGAAAGTGGAGGCTAGAAGGCTTTTTATGGAATATCAAGATGTCTTTCCCTAGAGTTATGAGGATTTAAAAAGGTTTATGGGAGGAAATTTCAAGCATCAAATTCCCCTAAAAACTGATGCTACCCCATTCAGATAGAAACAAAGAAACTACAATCCTAAAGTGGCAGATGCCATCTTTAGAGAGGTTGACAAAATGCTCAAAGCCAAGATTATCTACCCTATCCACCACTCTACATGGATAGCAAATATCATTCCTGTGAGGAAGAATAGCGGAGAAATAAGGATATGTGAAGATTTTAGAAATTTAAATCAAGTGTCCTTGAAAGATAAATATGCACTCCCCAACATGGATCATTTGTTGCAGATAGTTGTGTTGGTGTTTGAAAACTCTTATGCTCTTAGGCTGCCAATATACCCTCAGGCTGATTTTAGGATTGATTAGTTCCAAAATGTATAAGGATCTTAGGGTAACTAGACCAACTATAGGGACAAGACTACCCTCTTCACTTCTGGCTCTGCAAAACCAAGGCAGGTGTACCTAATCCAGTAACTTATGGCATTTTAGGACTTTAAACTAGATTGAACAAAGCAGATAATAGCAAGAAAGTACTAAATGGTAACCAGACATTCATTGACTCTCCATTGCTATGGTGGAACATTACTACTATCAACCAAATAATAATTAAGACTTGAAATGGTGTTGATATATGAAGATGGAAAGAAGTAAACAAGAGCCAATCATGCATTGAACTCAACTGAATATACTAATCCCTGATCAATGCCATTATCCATTGGGCAAATCTCAAATATAGACATTGAAACATGAACCAACTACTTTCAAAGACTCATAGCCCTAAACATAAACATTCCAGCCCATCCACTACTTATAGTATCTTTTTGTAGACAAATCAAGATGAATCTATGCCCTATCCAAAGTATATTTCACTTGATCCTAGATCAAGAACTAAAGACTAGAACATATACAAAGGTAACCCTATGTAATGGATCAAAAAATCTAGAATTCACAAGATTGACACCAAGGAGAGACTTGAAAGCTTGAAATAATTATATTAAGTATGATCAGTCATGTACATGTTCAAAGCAGAAAAGAGAGAAAACCACTTCAATAACCTGCAAAAGACTGCAAGGAAATTCTATTCAATCTCATACAATAAGATACAGCCTACTACAACTCCCTGGAACCAACCGAAATCAAAACCCTTGGAACCAACCTCAATCGAAACCCTTCTAAATGATCAAGAAAATCCTTTTATAGGAACAAGGATTCAACATGCAACGGATCATTTAGGGTAAAAATAGGTCTGCAACAACCAAGTACAACAAAAAGTAAAGAATGCAGGAAACCCAAGAAACCCTAGAAAATCAAATCAAATCCGATGTACAAATGCATTGGTTTCAAACTCAAGGTTAACTGCAAATACAAATTCAACTGACTTCTTGCTGCAGGAAATAAAAAATTAAATGCCAGAGTCGGCCTGCATAAGAACATGCGTGTACCAGTCACAGAAATCTCTGACAAAATCAAAACCCTAGCCACCTGCAACCTATCTCGAGCACAAAGAGCACAGTACAGACCCTTGCAAATGATCATGGAACACGCTAGACCACACTGCAACAGTCGGCAAAACCAATTCTACCAGATCCAGTCGCTAAAACAATAAATTTCAGTCCTTCCTATTGCAAAAAACCTCTAAAAAATTCAAATTTGAAATACAACAGTTATCCAAACAAAGATTAAAATGTGACCGTCAATTTTGTTCATTTCCCGACAGATCGAGCGGCTTATATTTAATCTCACAATAGTCATAAAGCCCTTTGAAAAGTCTCCACCAAGCTAGCACACCGTAGCCAATAAAAATTGTGCATGTCGGCTCCACATAGTAGACAGGACCCACAAAGTATAAACCTTTAATCGAATGACTGTTGCATGATCGCATGGCCTGAAAAGATTCCATGTGATCACACAACACCCGTAGATCCTACATATGTCAGCCCCTTTGAAAGATTCAGGCCCACTAACAAGTCCAAGTCACCCTCCTGCTTAGCCAATCACAAATGCTCATGTCAGCACCCACTGGAAAAAGGTCCCACATTGACATCTCATCGACCAAGCAAGATCAACAGCTATTGCTATACCACTGACCTTAAAAATTGATCAACTTGTCCCAGCGGTATAATGACAACCACATGATCTTGTGGACCTGCACGCACTTTATCTCCTTTAAAAACTTGCGGACCCACCTGATAATTTCCAAGTCACTGCTCCTCAACCAATCAGAACACTGCATGTTAGCACCACCTATTAGAGGACCCACCCTCATCTTTAACATATTGGAAAATTGAATGGTCGGCGTATAATCTCAAGGGCCCCAAAGATTCCTTGAGATCATGCGCCCACTGTAGATCTTGAATCTTCACACTGAGATACTGGGCCCGACTGACAGAACGTCAAACTCATGGTCATGTGAACCAATTAAAGAATGCCAACTATGCTTACATGGCATGTGGATCCAAATCAAAGAAGGGATACGTCATAAAGTAGAATAAGTGGCTGGCGCATGTTCGCAAGCCTCTGACAAATTTCATAAGAACATACACCCACCGTTGATTTTCTGACAATGTCAAGACCCTCTGACAAACCCGAAACTCAGGTCCCACTGACAACTGCCAACTTATTAATACATGGACCAATCATAGACCACTATTTGTACCTACGTGTCACCTTGGACCCATAGTTTGAAACACCGTGTCATAAAGGAAAATCAATGGCCATCGTGACTTCGCATAGCTCTGACAAATCCCTTGCGCATTAGCGACAACCGTCAGATTGAGATGGTGTCAGAGAGACTAGGCCCGGGAAAGAATTAGCCAAAAACATTAGGAAATATCAAGGCACAGGACTTAGGAAAATATTAAAACACCGTCGGGCTCGTAGACTTAGGAAATATTAAAGGCCGCCGGGGGTAAAGACTTAGGAAAAGTTTAAACAGGGACCGACCAAAAATATGAAGCATGTGCGTTTTAGGAATTTTAAGTGACCCAAAAAGGTAACTTAAAAATAGAATAGGGCTTGGGCACACTTAGAGTTTTCTCCACACAACGGCTAGTTTTTTGAATTTTTGCAAGGGTTTCAAAGCCAGAGACACAAAAATAACTGCAGGGACCAGAAGAAACATGCTACAGCTATGAAATTTTTTGCAAGGGTAGATCATTTTCTAAAGAATTTAGCTATGACATGAAAATGGGCTAATAGGTTGCAGGGGCCAAAATGATGTCTATGCTCGATGGCTTTTCCAGGTACAACCAAGTCGAGGTAGAGAAGAAAGATCAACATAAAACTGTGTTTACCACTCCCTGGGGCACATTTGCATATCACAGAATGTCGTTTGGTCTTATCAATGCTAGCGCAACATTTCAAAGAGGTATGGATTTGTCCTTTGCTGATATGAAAGATAATATCATTGTCATATACCTAGATGACTTAACCGTGTTATCTAAGAAAATGAACGATCGTATTAAAGATCTAGAGAAAGTATTGCGAAGGTGTAGAGAGCATGGGATTTCTTTAAATCCTAAGAAGTCAGTTTTCTCTGTTACTGAAGGAAAACTCCTAGGTCACATTATGTCACAAGAAGGTATTAGGATCGATCCAGAGCAAGTCAAAGCCATTTAGAGGCTAAGTTTTCCTGTAAGTAAAACTAGAGTAAAATCATTCTTTGGTCAAGTAAATTTCCTCAGAAGATTCATCCCTAACTTTTCAGAGATCACCAAATGTATTGTGGACATGATGAAGGGTAATCAGAATTTCAAGTGGAATGACCCTGGTAAAAGAGCCTTCCAAGATATAAAAGATGCCATAGCCAATGCCCCTTTCCTATGCCACCCATATTATAAGAAAGATTTTATGGTTTATTGGTATGTGTCTAAACATATGCTATCAACTATCCTTATGCAAGAAAATGGAGAAGGAGTTCAGGCTCCTATTGCCTTTATGAGTATGCCACTGAAAGATCATGAGTTGAGATATTCTCAGACCAAAAAGCATGCTTTCTTGGTGGTAAAAGCTTTGAAGAACTTCAAATTTTATATCCTACACTCTCACTCAGTTGTATGTGTTCCTGATATTGTTGTAAAGAGCATATTAACCCAGCAAGATGTGTGATGCAATAACATATGAGCTTGGGTATCCAAAACACAAGAATATGACATAGAGATCAAGCCTACTAAGCTGGTGTGAGGCAATGCATTGTGTAAAGCTATGGTAGAAAGTGAAGAAGATAACCAACCTGAAGCAGAATAGTTAGTTTTGGTGGTGAGTTTACAGGACCATGGTTTGAAGACATCATATATTTTTTGACTTATGGTGAGTGTCCTGGAAGATTGACAGCTAAACAAATGATGGATTTGAGGTTGAAAGCTGCTAAGTATGTCATTTGGGAAGGTACGTTATATAAAAGATATGTAGATGGAACGTTTCTTAGGTGTGTTGACAAGCAATAGTAGGAGAGGTTGTTAAAAATATTCCACAATGAAGCTTGTGGCGGACATTTCTCTTCCTCTATAACTGCATTTAAAATTTTGAGGCAATGCTATTATTGGCCAAGGATGTTCAAAGACATGTATCACTAGGTGGCCAAGTGTGAAAAGTGTAAGATGTTCACAGGTCGACCTCAACTAGAAGCTCTCCCTCTCAGACCAGTGGTAATGTCCTTTCCAGCAATGGGGCCTCGATTTTATCATGCCTATCAATCCTCCATCAAGTGTTGGTCACACTTATATAATCACTACAACTGATTACTTTATGAAATGGGTGGAGGCAAAGGCCACCAAGAGAACTACTTCTGAAGTAGTGTGCGAATTCATCTAGGAGAACATCATGGTGAGATTTGGTGTCGGTTAAACTAGTCATGGATAATGCATCTTACTTTTCTTCAGCCGAAATTACCAATTTCTATTTTGATTATGGCATATCTGCTATTCATTCATCTAATTATTTCCCACAAGGGAATGGTCAAGCCGAGTCAAGTAATAAGAACATGGTGAACATAGTTATAAAACTTGTATCAGATAACCAAAGGACTTGGCATAAGAAAATTCACGAAGCACTCTGAGCTGACAGGGTAACTCCAAAGAGAGTGATTGGTATTTCACCTTTCGAGCTAGTATACGGAGTTGAGGCAAGCCTTCCCCTGCCTCTGGAATTGGCTACCAACAAGTTGAGAACAATGGTAGAAGATGGCATCTACAAGGATGGGTTGGAAAAATGAATTATGTATTTGAATAAACTTGAAGAAGAATGAGAGAAGATTGTTGATCACATCACAGAACATCAGATGCGGGTAAAGAATATCTTTGACAAGAAAACCAAGCCAAGAAGGTTTATGATTGGAGATTCAGTTCTACTATGGGATAAATGAAGGGCGCCTAAAGGAATGCATGGAAATTTGATACGCTCTGGAAAGGACCATTCATCATCTATCAGGCCTTTGACAGAAATTCCTTCAAATTGGCATATCCAAATGGTGAGGTGTTGCCCTTGACCTATAATGGTCAAGATCTGAAATTGTATCAAGTTGCAAATTGAAAGCAAGTAACCCCTGTATTGTATAATAGTTATGTTTAGTTCCTCTTTCTATTTTCCTTAGTTTAGTCCCCTCGTTTTGTCTTTCCTTTCCTTGTTTCCTTCCTTTTCTTTAGTTTTGTTGTGAGCCACCTTTCTGTTTAACTTGCAAAACCAGAGATTTAGATTCCTTGCTTAGATATGATCATATCCAAGTCCCCAGACAGAGCCATTTGTTGCCCCACTTTTGTTCTTCACCCTCGAAAACAAAGGTGGATACCTTGTGTCAGATTGAGTCATGAATTTTGAGGTATTTAAATTGGAGTCTAAGTCTAGAATCTCCCTAGGATAGGCGGTCTTTATCGAATTATCCCTTCATGCCTTCTTCTTGATTTTAAGCCAGGTTGGTCTTTATTTCCTCCCTAGAAGTGGGTAAGTTATAGTCGCCAATTTGATAAAGACTCTATTTCTTGCATTTTTTATCGATGGTATTCCTTTGAATGTGAAGCTCTAAAATGACATTTTTCCCTTTGTCGAAAAATTGAACATAGCCTTCTCCTCGGCGGGTTTTGACCCATGAAGGTAATTTTTCATGAGAAGAGAACACTGGGATCACCAAGTACATATCCAAGGCCTAGAGATCAAGATTCATGGTCTAAGAATGAATCGGGTCCATAGACGTTGCTTGGCGAAGAAGTCATAATGAACTTTCCCGCTTGCGGAGTTTTTCTTGCAGAAGTTGGTTTCCGAAGGATAGTGGAAAGTGTATGAGAATTTCTTGAAAGCCAAGAGTCTACATTGGAAGAAGTAAGTTTGAGCCCCTACAATGGATAAAATGGCCTCAGAAGTATGAGAAAGTGAATAAAAGCCCTTTTTCAGAGAACTATTTTTTAGCTTCTCCCTTATTGGAGAATCACCTGAGAAGGTCGATTTCTGAGAAGCGTCAGCTTGTGAAGAAATAAGCGCAAGAAGTCACAAGAATTGAATGATCTGGCACGATTAAGATAGTCCATTTTGATATTTAGAAAGGGTTGATAAAGAAACGGGTCAATCACTGAGTTTCGGAAAATCAATTCCCAGCTTCTCCACAGTTGGGTTTCTACCTTCAAAGTGAGTTTTCCGACAAATGCATTGAATGAAGAGAAGTGGAAAAGTAAAAATTTGCTACACAAATTAAGTTACCATTACATCTACCCCAAATGGGTAAAAGTGATTTCTTAAGGCCGTTAATAAGGTGTATTTAATTCAAATCTTAACGTTAGAACTTTAACGGATATTTTTGAAAATCTATCACTCATGTGGCATGAGATATGGAAAGTAACGGTAAGGAGGAAAGCTATTTATAAAAGACTCAGACAATCAAGTGGAAATTACCATTTGTTCACATCTTTCTCATACGCCCTTGATTTCCCACATTTTTCAAATCATCTCACAACGTTCTCCAAAGCTTTTAGCGGTAAATCAAAAGCGTAATCATAAGCTATGGCCACCAGATTCATGGGTTTTGATGGGTTGAACGGGATTACATCTAAATGGAACAATTTGACAGATACATCCCTCATATTCTACGATCTGGGCAATCTACACAAAAGATTGAATGAAGAGAACGTCCACCCCATGACGCAAAAGCTCAAAGGTAGCGGCTTGGTTGAAGCTGCTGGTTTCTTGTTGCAGTGCAAGCTCCCGAGCTTATTCAGGAATGTATAACCAGATTCAACTCGGATACAAAATAGATTTTGTTGTCAGATGACACAGTTCTCATCTCCATTGACAAAGAGTCTGTGCAGAATAGTTTTTGTATCCCAGAGCGAGCAAAGTTTTCAAATATGAACTTCTTGATCGCAATTTTAGAATACAATGAGAAAAAGATGAGATGGAGGAAAGAAATCATGAGTTCCTAGTTTCGAAAGGCTATGAGCATAAAGGGAAAAGTGCCAAAGGCACTTTTTGGGACATATCTGAAGGCCGAGATCATCGACATCCTAATGCTCCTTCACAGGATAAAAGGTGAAAGTGATGCATTGAATTTTATAGAGCACTACTTCTACTTGGTCCAGGTAATATGTGCCGAGCACCATTATATGGATTGGGCTCAAGTGGTAAGTAAAAATCTGTCCAATGCCTTGAGTATCGCCAAGTTCCAGAACAAATTCTATATGTCTTCCTGTTTGATATATGTGTTAGCTACATTGCAAGTATGGCCAAGACTTCCTAGACTAGAAGAATATGAAGATGATGTGAAAATTTATGATTTCTTCCCTCATTTGAAGTTACAAAATAGCTATGCCGAGTTCATTAGAGTTAATGACTCGTTTACAATGAGGTTGTGCAGAGAATTGCAAGGATGCCCCGAGCAGAGGTTCTCGCCAGAGGCCGTGGAATTCATCACCCAATTTGGGAGCTTCTTTTTCAATTTGCTAGTTTCTCATACCTTCGTCTTGCAGGTTTTGATGACTTCCCCATGAAGCTACCGAGGTACCCTGATGACATGATCGTGCTTGTAGAAGTGATCTAGCAGATGTTGCAGTTGAACTTGATCAAGAAGAAAGGCTATGAATTCCCTGTTACCATTGGAGCTTACAGCTGCGCGTCGAGGTCAAATGCTAAGAACGTGACGAAGGTGTTCGAGAGAAGATACAAACCAAAAGTGTATGAATTTTTGAGGCCTCAATTTGATCCAGTAGGCTATGCCAGGAATCACCTCCATATTGGCACTATGGTCAAGCACATCCCCAAACTTGAAGATTATTGGGCCAACTACAAGGATGAGTTAGAGAGTCGGGAAAGATTTTACTCCAGGTTGGTTGTTGAACAAATCAAGTTGTTCAATGTCAACATTAATGTTGAAGGCATCATCGATGATGGAGAGAATATTTATACCGAAACATATAGAGATCAGATCAAGCCCTATCTTGTGAGCTCAAAGCTAGTTCAAGGTGAAGCTATAGAAGATTTGGAGACCTTAACAGCTAAAGTCATCAAAAGAACTGATAAGTGGGTTCAGTGGATGATGGGAAGGAGAAAGAGGTCTAGCAAGCCTACTCCTCAACAAGCTCCTATAGTCGATCCGGCGAGTGCTCCTGCATCCTCCTCTTTGCCAGTGTCATCTGTGGCCAAAGGGCCAGCTCAACCAGCAGGTGCAGATGATGAACTGCCTGAAAAAGAAATCCCACTTGAAAAGACTTGCGGAGTAGGTTCATCTCCTGTAATCAGTTCAAATGAAGAAGCTAAAGTGGAGAAACCCGACAAGCCGACGAAAGAAATTGTTGGGGCCGCGAAACCAGAGCAGGAAGCACAAGGGGGAACCGTTGAAACACAAGGTGACACTCCCACTCAAGAGGCTCCTACCATCGTTGAGGTTGGTGATGATAGTAGCAGTTCAGAAACTGATGAGACAAATGAGCATTTGGGGTCCCCTCAAAAGGAAAAGAGCATTTCTTCTCTGCAGATTAATCCTTTCGCTTCCAAGCCTAAAGCTTCTCCTCCTGTTATCAAGAAATTATTCGTAGAATACCTACTTTCTACAACAAAGGTCACAAGTGTAGAATCATGGATTGATAACACTATAGATTGGAAGAGAAAGAGAGCCGAGCTAGGCACTCCTAGTGGCGAGATGCTTTCACAAGCAATGCAGTCGGGCCCAGCCGAAAGCAAGGTTAAGAAGTCTGGGACTCTAACCACTCTTGGTCAAGATCCAGACACATGCCACTTGACTATGGAAATAGCCAAGCCATTAAAAGATGGCAGAATTCAAGATCTTACATCCTCAGATTTTGCACTCCAGTCTTTAGACATGGGACATCCACCATGACACGAAAGTGGACCTATGGAAGTCTAGCAATGTCTTGATCGAAGAAGAGCTCGAAGAGCTCAAAATTACAAAGACTCGACTCAAGGCGGAAATCAAAGAAATGACTAACTTCATCAAACAATTGGTCGCTCCTCTAGCAAGCCTACTTGGTTCTCTGACAATGTTTGATCCTACTGTAGCTGAGAACCAAGCAATACTCGCTAAGTTGCAAGAAGATAGACATTTCAGACATATTGGCAGGAGGTGGATTGAACAACTCAAGTCTGAAGGTCTAGTAACCATTAAGCAGCTTGGAAATGTCTTTTTATAGTTAGAAGCATTAAAAGAATCCCTCAAAGGACATATGTTGACACTAACAACAGAGAGGTTGAGGTGTGAAGAGTGCATGGTGCTTCTACATTGGCTGGTTGCGATGAAGACTAAAGATGCAATCAAAGCCAATATATTGCAGAAAGGGGATGAACCTTTGATCGAATGGCTCCAAGGAGTTGAATTCAAAATGGAGATGATAATCAAAGCAGAGGTGGGAATGAAGGCAACCGAGGAGGAAGTCACTAAAGAACAAAGTAAGATCTGTGTATACTTGACAGGCCTTCACTCCGAGTCTCAAGCTAGTGGAGATGGAAAGAGTCCAATCGGTATAACCAACATGTAGAACGCATTCTCCAACTATTTGGATCAGTTTGCAAAATTATCTGGATCTCACCTAGATAGAATACCTGATCTTCAACAACTCGGTGGATGCATATACAAGGCCATGATGAAGACGCAACCTTGAAAAGATGCTGCAAAAAGGATAGAGAAGGATCACGCTTGCTGGCTCATAAGATTGAAGAACGTGTACATCCTAGATTCTGAAAGGATGATTCCGATTCTTGCGACCGCCAAAGCTCATAAAACTAAGTTGGATAAAGCAAAGAAGCCAGCAAAGAGCAAATAGTTTTCCCCTCTTCTTTTTGATATACATTGTAAAGTCAGTAAATGGCCACTTGTCATTTACCGGCTCTGTAGAATATGAATCGATCCAGTTGATTTTTTAACACCTTAACTCTTGAAGCCTATATGTAATACTCTGAAAATCAATGAAAAGGTCGGCTAAATTTTGGTGTGAAATACATCTTGTTGCGGAGTCAATCTGGAATGTGTTTTGTGCTATTTATTTACTGTTCCATGCATTTGTTAGTTGGAATATTTGTTTTCCTTAAAGCTGGATTGAAATTAGCAAATAGACGGAGTTCTGTTTCTCTTCTTTAGTGCAGTTAATCGACAATAATCAGAGTATTACTTGGAGGTTGGGGGAATACATATATGTCCTATTTTAGATTAGTCTCACCCATATTGTTTTACTGCATTTCATTAATTCAAGTAGAGTTCATTGATGCATTACTGCTGGTGTGAATTCATAAGCATTGTGAAATCACAGAGTTGGTTAGAATTTAGAATTCAAATTCACTGCCTGGATTAGTTTCTCACCGAGGGCTAATTTGGTTACCTCTGCTTTTCTCTGGTTAAGAACATATCCCCATTAAGATTTAAAACAAACAAAATTCATTGCATATCTTCACATAAGGGAGCAGTACCTGTTAAAATTCAGAAGGAAGTTAGTTGAATAGTTAACAACTTTCCAACTGTTCGTATTCACATTGTTTCTTAAGGATATTTTGGGCAAATAAAGAGTTAAATCTAAAAAGGACAATCTATTTACCAACACATAGTAAGTGAAATAAACATCTTTCTAAGAGATGAATTTTCATTGGAGAGCTACATTCTAATCTTATTATTCTTAGAGATTTGGCAAGTAAACGTATAAGTTTATTGTTGTGTTTTAGGACATTGTGTGATTGTATGTAGCATTAGAGTATCACTAGACCAAGCACAAGTTAGAGAGTACTAGATTGATGTTTTGAGTGACCTTCATGATGGGAGCAAGCCTGTACAATTAATTTTACTAATAGATTTTCTTTTTCTTTTTTCATGTGAAGTTCTCACTTGCTTATGTGTTTACTTCTCATTATTAAACAATTAGAATACAAAGTGGATAAAGATTATATTATTCTCTAATAGGTATATGATATTTGAAAATAAATGAATTATAAATACATCATAATTTGTAACTTACAATATTTTCAATTATACATAAAACTTATGAACAACAAACTTATGAATGTAAATTTTGTATAATAAGTAGTAAAATGTAATATCCTTGATTTGGATCGCTACATCTTAAATTAATAAAAAATAAAAAATAAAAACTTATTCTAGAATACAAATGATTAATTAAATAATGAAGTCTCCAAAATACATTCAAATATGATTACGGCAAAACACAATGAAGCAAAATCAATTCTTGAGTAAATATAAAGAGTTAGAGGTTGTCTATAGGGATACGATTTGTAGCTTGGTAGGCCATTCATACATTAGATTTTGTGAATTAATGAAAATTAGCCGCGTTCACAATCATTTCTGGGGATGACCAGAATCTATTAAGCTCAAAGGCTAATCTCTATTTGTTATTGGATTACTCAAGAAAGAAGGGTTTGGGAGATTCCATAATAACTACTGGATATGTTCACGCCCATATAAATTGGGTTGTGAAAGTGTAGATAAAAAATCATTGGTGTAGATTATCTATCAAACAATTTGCATCCAATAATTCCAACAGGTAATGAAATGGAAATCATGTATTCCAGTATAGGATTTTGGTTATGTCTCGATTGATTAGGGTTATTTGTTAGATATTTTATATTTTTAGTTCTTTATTATTTTGATGATAGATTACAAAATGTGATTGAAAATATTAATATTAAAAACTATCATATAATCTAATTAAAAAACTCAACACTGATTCATCTTAATGTAATTAAATCCATCAATACGAATTTATTCTTTAATGAATGTAATCCACACCCAAACACAAAGTAGGTGTGTTGAATAAGACCTTTTTAAATTCATTCTAACCTCTCTTGAGGTTTTCAAGTTGCTTTGCATGGAACATGCCACTGAGGGATCTTTAACACCATGAACTCTTACAAACTCTCTTGTGAATGGAAGAAGATATTAATGAATGAAACATATAGAGTTTTTCATGAAGCAGCTAACCTGCCAGTGGAAGAACAGAGGATGCAATGTTCATAGGCTTGAATGAAATAGTTAACCTACCAACTTTGGATAGGCTACAAATAGCATTCCAAACAGGCAGTTAGGAAAAATATAGATCAGTCACATCTACATATGACATGCAATTAAGGAAAAAATTGAAGAGTTTAGAGTTTAAATTTTAAACAGTGTGAGTTGTAATTTTACTTTAATTTTGATCAAAACAAAAGGTTTTGACAATGAGTCTTTGATCTGATTGTGATGTTGAGAAGTTCTTAAAAAGTCTACCAGAAATCAAGTCTTGCTGAGTGCAAGACTCCTACATAATACAGAATGAGGTC
Source organism: Chamaecyparis obtusa (assembly GCA_027943335.1). NCBI lineage: Eukaryota > Viridiplantae > Streptophyta > Pinopsida > Cupressales > Cupressaceae > Chamaecyparis > Chamaecyparis obtusa. Next base: position 1,365,125 of record BSBK01000674.1, read on the forward strand.
AGGATTGTAAAATTACTTTGCAGATTAAAGATCTTTCATAAAAAAACAAAACAAAAAGTCAAATCACAAGAAATAACATTCAAACATCGGACTTGATAATATGGTGACAATTTAAGCCCAACCAAAAAAATTGAAGACCAAAACACTTTTTACCCAGAAACTGAATTGAAGTTAGAAGTTACCCTGCAAACATCACAACTCAATTTGCATTTATAAATTTATCCATAGATCCTAAAGGAGAATTTATGGATATTGCTAATTGAATACATAATTTTCCCACAAATCTCAAGTGGTTGGTTTTTATGGATGTAAAAATAAAACAAATGACAGTACTGTGTGATTGGCAGAGATTTGCTAGCAAACAAAAACAACTCATCATAGTAAGGGTGGCATGGCAGTGAAGTATGGCCTTATCAGAAGAAATCATGCAGTTATCAATGAGTTCTTCAAATCATAAAAAACTCATTAAATCATGAGTCAATCAACAGCACAGGAAAGAAATTATGATAAAACAACATTTTTCTTAAGGAAAACAACCCCAACATAAGTTTACTACATGCATCAAACTCCCCCCAACGGAGAAGGCCAAGTTTGATGCCTAAAAGATATGTTCCCTAGTATGAACATAATTAGTAAGAGCTTTCCTTCCATCCTCCACTCTGCTCCTCTGCTTCCTCGCCAAATTCTTCTTCTTTCTGCAAGAGGAAGAATTTTTAACTACTTTTTTCCTTTGATGGATGAAAATCTACAAGACAAGGACAGTGTTTTAGACAGACATATTTTTACCTTGGGAGTGAATGTGAGGCCTACTTTGATCTCCCCACAGTAGGTCTTATCTGGGAGTACAACATTGTAGGGGGTAGGGGGAAGGCTTCCTTCACTGAATAGTCCCTCCAAGGGGATACTAAACAAAAACAACACAATTACACCATTTCAGACATTCGAGAGCAATAATGACCAAGTACCCATGAGATTTTTTTGTATGGAATGTGATTACCTGGCTTCTCCCACGAAATCATCGTCGTTAGCAGCATCACTGTCCATGATTTTGAAGATGAGTTCAGTAGTTCCCTCAGATATAGTGAACACAAATTTCTCATTCCACTCTGGATTGCTGCCCTGACCTGCAAGGACATGAACAGAGCATCTTAAATTCCTCGAAAGCTTTCGGATTTGACTGTGTAAACATTTTTTATCAAAATTTTGGATCATATTTCATGACAATATGATCTATTACTATCATCTAAGTGGAATAAGTGCTAAGAGTACTATTCATTTTCACTAGGCATGGGTTTGTGTGAACCACTACTTATGAAATTTGAAATAAGTAGCTCGACTCAACAATTATACAGTTGAATATGAATAGAAATATCACAATTATACTTATTAATTGAGGGGCTCTACAATGAATAGTTCACAAGACACAAAACTTGCAAAGGGCCTTGCAAATGGGTAGCAAGCTAAGTGGGCTTAACATTAGGGAAACTCCATGGTTAAGCACGCCTAAATTAGAGTAATACTGCGATGGGCAACCTCCCTAGAAGACCCAATATTTCACCTCAGTGAACATCACCTAAATGCAATTAGTGTCCATCAACTCAAAACAGATGTTTTACTCTAAAAAATATCCCCTACTTGTCAATATGATCCATTATCAAGATAAAATAAGACTTACCATCAAAATTTCAGATCATACTCATACTAATCTGATCCATCATAAAACTGAAATGAGTTAGAAAAGAGAAATGAAATGGCATATAACAGACCAAACCCACTAAAAATAGAAGGGTTATGGGCATCCAATTCATGGATCTAAATTCAGGGTTGTTAAAAATCAAATCAGATCATCATGCAATTATGCTCACCGGATGAAACGCTGCTTTTCTGTTCCTGAGTTCTGCATTTGACGATCACATATGGGTCCATGTTACCTACACGCACATATCTCTTTTCAATCGAAGACCAAAAAACCAAAAATTGAAAAACTCATTTCAGATCTAAACCATAAGAAAACTGAAAAAACTTACAGAGGAAATCAGAATTCTGGAGCCCCTGGGCACTGACCAGGAGCACTTCCAGAGTTCCATAAGCCATGTTGGTATTCCTGCTATATGCAAATGCTACAGGCCTCTGTTGTGAATGGATCAAAGCTTTTACACTAGTTTTAGCAGTCTGTTTGATTTATAATGGATGTATATAGACTTGGCAGTTTCCTTTTGATTGATTGGTCTGGTTGTTAACTATTTCTTCCTCGATTGTGATGAAGACGCGTTTTCCCATTTTTCACGTGAATCGATCTGCTTACGGAATAGTATTTGTTTTTGGGGTACTTTTTGGAATTTTATCAGAAGAGATTAAATCCGTTTAAAAAGGGATTAGGGCCTCCCACATAAAATAAAATATGGGATAATTAGAGATCCTAAAGAATCTAACAATAATCAAAATATAAAGAAAATATATATTGAACATAGTCAAATGATGATGATGATAATCACTACAATTTTCTTTCATTGACTTGTAAGCACTTAGAGAGAAGTAAGGATCCCACTTAAAAGAGAAGTAAATGTATTTAATTTTAGTCTTGGAACCACTTTCACATCATACTTTTTGTATGAATATGTGTTAGTTTCACTTTATTCTGATATACAAATATAAAGTCTTAAAGTATTAAGAACTAATATTTTTTCTAAAATCTTTATATGTTGTTTAGGTACTTATAGCTATAGTTATGATAGACTAGGACCTCGATTTCTAAGTAGGTAAGGGTAGAAAATTGATCATTTGGAATTGACATCTTATAGAGATTCCTTCTTGATCTACTAATCATTCACTTTGACCATCACACAATTGATCCAATACTTATCCACAAATGTCCAATAAAGTTGCATAATTGATCTAACTAAATATACCAATGAACAACTATTGACTCACTAAATAATTTTACTGGCTTCTTTATAAGCAAAATTGAACATAGCTTAATTGAAACATAGCACCCCTTCCCTTAATAGTTTCACCTTTTTAATTAGTTTAATTATAAATTTATTATGAATAAAATATATAAATGACCTAACATATTCTCCATTTTTATTAAATAGTAATTAAGTACTTATAAATAAAATCTAAAATTTCAATCTATAATTTTTTATTAAAAAGTGATTAAGTACTTATAAATAAAATCTGAATCATTATTATTTTTCAAATGATCCTTTAAACTAAATTAAATATTTATATAAATTTACTTAAAAACTAAATAACCAAACGGAGTCACTCTTCAAAGATTTGATTGATAAAATAACATGGAATTTATGGCACCATGGCCCAAAATGTAAAGTTTTTTCTTCAAAAAGTTATCAAAAATCAGTTTCAAATTATTAAGGGGAGGCTGAAAATTTTATTAGAAATTGACCTCTCAAATAATTATATATGGGCCATGCTATTATAAAGTTTGGATTTTGGTTTGCCTTGTGTCCACATGGGGAAAAGTTTTTTGGGAGGATATTTGGGGAGGCCCACAAAATGTCACAATCTTTTCATCCCCTCAAACAAAAGCCACTTTAAATCCACATTGAACATAATACTATTATGAGTTTTTTCCCATGAATCTAATGTATATTAAAAAACATTTCAATTAATATATGATTCTTTTATTATTTGAAAAAAATATCAACAATATATTTTTTAAGTTGATAAGGTAGAAATTTTGTATTTTTTCGGACTTTTTCTTTCTCATAGTAAATAAAATAGTTTTTAAAAAAACTATTTAGTTGTACTTAAAAGAAGAAAAACTTAAGTTAATAATAGTTATAACTTAGATAGTGGATAAAGAAAATAGTACAAATGATCATTTCATAAATGAAACACCTTATTATGAATGCAAACTTTTGGATTAAAGTATATTTTTTTACAATTCATGTTGGGATTACACACAATAGTCAATCATCAAAAGAAAAAATATAGAAATGGAGTGCAGATATAGCCTTATAAAGATTATGATTGAGGAAAGAAAATAATTAAAAATAGAATAACTTGAAATTAAAACAAGGAAAATATATAAAAAGAAAAGAAGAGGAAACTAAAAAGACAATAATAAGAAGTGACAGAGAGGGAAAAAAAAGGAAAAAAATGTTTGACAAAAAGATGGGTCCAAATTAGGATAGAAGAGGACAAAAAACATGGACAATGATAATGATTACTTTGTGTATTCAATCAAATATTTTAAGAATTTAAATATTTATAAAACAATTAATAAATAATAATTTAAATTAGACTATTATGAAACTCTCCCCTTATGAACCCTTCCTTGATGAACATAATTTATGACACTTTTAATACTCAATTTTTGCATAAAACTCAAAATATCTTATTAATTATTATAGTTGGTGTTAGATGATGTACTCTTATGTTTTCTTATTTTGCTAGTATATCTAGTTAATTAGAATTTATACTAGAAACAATATTTTGTACTAAATGCATACTTTTGAAATCTAATGTATAAGCAAATGAATGTTTCTCCATAATTTTGTTGCTATATTCTTGTCTTGTGTTTGTGAATTCTGTTACAATTTTGAAAAGTTGTTTTGCAAGGTGGAATTGGTAGATCTTTTGCATAAGCATGTGGAGCTCCTAATTGCTCTAGCCATGAAGTTCATTTATTGCTTTGGTTTACTTTGTTGATTGGTGATTGAAACTTCTAGTTTCCCTAGTGATGGAGTATTATGTTGTCAATAGAATATTTAGGTCTAGTAGTCCTATTTCTATCTATTATCCTTCTAGGCAGGTAACGAAATAGTCTAAATTTAAAAATAAGAGATATGCCTATATATCCTCTCATTGTTAGTCAATCAATAGCTAGTTATCAGTAATTTTCATTTAGTATAATTATTTTGTAATCAAATCTTGTTTTACGTCCTTACAAGGGCCAATTGAATGCCACTTAGAATTTGATTTCATTTTCTATGTGAAGATACCACAAGAGGAAGAGCAGGGCCCACTCAACCAAAGGGAGGTGATGTTAGGATTTGGTAACACTGAAAGAGGGGGTGAATCAATATTACATCACTTATGTGAATTCTTCAACCACTTAACACATATAAAACTTAAAAAAAATATTCGTGCAAAGTAAATATACACAAGATAACTCATGACACCATTATTTTATTCTCGAGGAAACCTTGTTAAGGGAAAAACTGTTGGCGAGTTGGCTATACTGATGTATATGACTTAATATAGTGTTGTCATTATGGCAACAAAGTCATATAGTAGTTTGGAGTCAGCGCACTTGATGAGAAGATCATAAATTGGTTAAGTGTTGAAGACTGGATAGTGTACAGAGTTCCTGCAGCTCAGAGCATCAGCGCATGTGTGTATAATCGAGTTATGATGTGCGCCCTAGAAGTTAAGTTGGTTGGACTATATTCATGCTTAGTCTATGAGCGCATGATCAAATATGCAAGTATGAGAAAGATACAAGCAGTTGAAGTTGCATAGCCAGTGTGTGCCAGTGAAGAATAGAGCAAGCAGCCGACTGTTATCATTTTGAGTTGCGACTATATTCTAATGATGTAAAGGCTATGCGCCTATTGTAATTAGGTTACCGACATGTATATATGTTTGATTTTAAACATGCTTAAGACAATTCATTTGGAAGTGTTGTATGTAATAGGTTTAAGGGCTGACCTAGTTGTTTATTTTGTATGCGCATATAAATATAAGATGTGCCCATTGTAATTAGAATGGAAGTTGATAGAGAGTTGTGATAAGTAGAAGAGAAGAAGGGCCTTTAATGTAAGCTAATTTTGATGAGTGGCAACAAAATATCCATGTTGATTATTGTAATGTTGGGAAATAGGGTCACTAGCTTGTATGGTTAAACTAGGAAACTTAGGCATATTTCTATTTTAATTACCTTTAGTGGGGAGTGATTTTATTAGCTCAAGATGTTGGGCCCAAAATAGATTCAACAATCCCTCATGATGAATAGAAGGTGACTATATGCAATAATGGAAATAGAATACAAGATCTAGGAAAAAATATGGTATAATGGTAACTTTCAACATGTATAGGAAAATGGAAAATTGATATGAAAATTCTAGCAAAAGATCTAAGGTGTATAGAGAATGGCTAACTTGTGATCCAGATTCCATGCAGAATAAAAAAGACTATGTCATCTTGGGTGACTTTCTCTAGGAGCGTATTGTGGTGTGACTTGCTCCCTACAATTTTCAATCAAATGACTAATGTTCTATAGATCTCTTGATGTTCAACCCGTACCTTTCTTTGTGCATCTTCCACTTGTTCTTGTACACATAAAAGAGATAAAATATTAGGTTGAAAAAGGATTAGCTAGGTCAAACCCCATTTTTGAAATTAACCAAAATTGAAATGAATAGAAATGTAATTGAAAGCATGTTGATATGTAGCAGAGGCTAGATCTAAGGATTAAGATATCTTATATCTTGTTGATGCAACACTCTTTGAATGTGATCATAAGTGTTGATGCAATAACATGACTCCACAAGAACTAATTTAGGAAAATCATGAACACATGCTTGCATAAAGGATTATTGAATCTTGCCATAATGTTAGATCAGAGGGAAATGGTGGAATGAAATGCTTTGAATGCTTAAATGTTTGAGCACTTGAACTTTGAGAATGTAATTGAGCTCTTGAGAGTGGGTTGCAAAATGAGGGGGGATAACTTTCTTTTATACCTCTCCCTAGCATTTTAGGGTGTTAATTTAGAGCAAGCCAATGCAGGCCTAAATTTACCACTTCGACAAACTAACTATTTTCTAGTTTGAATTTGGGGCTAGGTTACGAAAATTAGATCGCCCGATATGACCTACTCACCCTAAGGAAAGCCCAAATTTTGTACCAGGGTCCAAAATGACAAGGAGATGCCATAATTTATTGTAGAATTGACATGGAATGTCAGGATTGGGTATGAGAGGCCATACATACTGAAATATGGCCTCGATGAGAAAGAAATTGCATAGTGACATCATATCATACTTTAATAAATGTTAAAATTTGGATGTTCATTATTTAACATGGATAATATGAGTATTTTTATCTTCTTTAATATGTGTCTACTATTAAGAAATCAATCTCTAGTCGTGAAATCTTCATATTTTATAGATGTTCAATTAATCAGAGAACTCATGAGAAAAAGGTCTTTGGTGTAGGTTAATTTTGATGAGTGTTGCAATGAAATATCCATGTTGATTATGTATCAAATCAGTACTAGAAAAAGTTTTTCCTTTCTTATAAGGTTTACTAACACATTGGTGTGAAAATTTTCCACCATATTTAATTAGAAAGAAGGTACAAGTTCTTGGTGTCACGAATAGTCATGGGAAGGGAACAAAATGAAGCAAGGATTCAAGTGTTTCAAGAAACTAACACACACATTCAAAGAAAAAATAATGATAATTTATAGTATTTGAGAAAAATAAAACTGAAAATTGTAAGTTATATTGGAATACCATGGTGAGTTCATCATGTGAATCACTGACAAGATGCAATTACACTTGCACATGACTAACTTGAACTAGAGGTAGAAGTCTATGAAGATTGTGAATAAGTAACGAGGTGAAGAAGTGAGGAGGACCAACCTTTTACTAAAGATGCACAAACCATAATAGGTGTTTATCCAAAAGGAATTAACCCCAAGATTATGCTAAACACATGTTTTAATGACAAGAATTTTGGAGAAACATGGTCATAATGTGCACATCTTCTATAATAGACATCAAATTATATCATTTTTTAATAACTTGGTGGCCAAGCAGAGGTTGGAGAAATTTCCAAGATAACTCAAGAATAGTCACTAATGAATGGAAAAAGCACATTAAAAGTAATGTGTTTATTTTTACCTCAAAACATATAATGAAGGTTTGAAGCTTGTGGTGTATGATAAGGTTCCTAAAGAAGATAATGAGGAAAATGCCTCACCACCACTTTTGAAATGTGACAAAAGTTATTTTTGGTTTCTTAGATGATTATTTCAAATTGTAATTACACAACTTTTGTGGGACCAACAATCCTTGATTTTAGAGGTAGTGACAAAGGAAGTTCGATTTAAAAAAATCAAATATATAGTTCAATTTAGTATATTATAAGTGCCTTTCAAGTCTATATATAAAAGTTGTGGCCTTTGTAAGTTATAATACACAATCAAATATAGTTTTTACCAGAGTAAAAATTGTAAGAAAATTTCAATTAGAGATGAAACACTATACCAAGTAAACTTTTGAGTGTAGTAAAAATTATAAGAAATTTCAGCTAGGAAAAAGTTAGTCATTGATGCAATGAAGCACATAAATAGTGTTGATAATATAAAAATAATATATAGAAAATTAGCAAAGCTAAGACTTTTCCAAGGAATTGAATTGATTTTTCATATATCCTTTTATAGACAGTTTAAACATAGTAAGTGAAATAAACATCTCTCTTATAAGAGAAATGAATTTTCATTTGAGAGCTACATTCTAATCTTATTATTCTAGGGATTTGGCAAGTAAAAGTAGAAGTTTATTGTTCTATTTTATGACATTGTGTGATTGTATGTAGCATTGGAGTATCACTAGATTAAGCACAGGTTAGAGAATACTAGATTGATGTTTTGAGTGACCTTCCTAATGGGAGCAAGCTTGTACAATTAATTTTAATAATAGATTTTTGTTTTCTTTTTTCATGTGAAGTTCTCACTTGCTTATGTGTTTACTTCTCATAATTAAACAATTAGAATACAAAGTGGATAAAGATTATATTCTCCTCTAATAGATATATGATATTTGAAAATAAATGAATTACAGATACATCATAATTTGTAACTGACAATATTTTCAATTAAACATAAAACTTATGAAGAACAAACTTATGAATGTAAATTTTGTATAACTAGTAGTAAAATGTAATATCCTTGATTTGGATAGCTACATCTTAAATTAATAAAATGAGCAAAAAATTTATTCTAAAATACAAATGATTAATTAAATAATGAACTCTCCAAAATACATTCAAATATGATTAGGACAAAACACAATGAAGCAAAATCAATTCTTGAGTAAATATAAAGAGTTAGAGGTTGTCTATAGGAATATAATTTGTAGCTTGGTAGGCCATTCATTCATAGATTTTGTGAATTAATGAAAATTAGCTGTGTTCACAATCATTTCTGGGGATAACCAGTATCTGTTAAGCTCAAGGCTAATCTCTATTTGTTATTGGATTACTAGAGAAAGAAGGGTTTGGGAGATTCCATGATAACTACTGGATATGTTCACACCCATATAAATTGGGTTGTGAAAGTGTAGATAAACATCATCGGTGTAGATTATCCATCATATGAGGTAAATTCAATAAGACAATTTGCATCCAATAATTCTAACAGGTATTTCAGTATAGGATTCTGGTTATGCCTCGGTTCCTAATAGTTGACAGTGTGTATTTTAATGTTTTTTTTAGTTCTTTATTATTTTGATGATAGATTATAGAGTGTGATCGGAAATATTAATATTAAAAACTATCATATAATCTAATTCAAAAATTCAATACTGGTTCATCTTAATGTAATTAAATCCATCAATACAAATTCGTTCTCTAATAAATGTAATGCACACCTAAACACAAAGTGGGTGTGTGTTGGATGAGACTTTTAAAATTCATTCTAACCTCTCTTGAGATTTTCAAGTTGCATTGCATGGAACATGCCACTGAGGGATCTTTAACACCATGAACTCTTACAAACTCTCTTGTGAATGAAAGAAGAGATTAAGGAATGAAACATATAGAGTTTTTCATGGAGCAGCTAACCTGCCAGTGGAAGAACAAAGGATGCAATGTTCATAGACTTGCATGGAGTAGTTAACCTACCAACTTAGGATAGGTTACAAATAGCATTCCAAACAAGCAGTTGGAAAAATATAGATCAGTCACATTACATGTGACATGCAATTAAGGAAAAAATGGAAGAGTTTAAACTTTAAATAGCGTGAGTTGTAATTTCAACTTTAATTTTGATCGAAAAAAAGGTTTTGCCAATGAGTCATTGATCTGTTTGTGATGTTGAGAGGTTCTTAAAGAGTCTATCAGAGATCAAGTCTTGCTGAGTGCAAGACTCCTATATAATAAAGAATGAGATGAGGATCGATTAAAAATCTTTCAGAAAAAAAGCAAAACAAAAAGTCAAATCACAAGAAATAACATTCAAACATCGGACTTGATAATATGGTGACAGTTTAAGCCCAACCAAAGAAATTAAAGACCATTTGTAATTTACAGTTTAAACAGCGTGACTTGTAATTTCAACTTTAATTTTGATCAAAACAAAAGGTTTTGCCAATGAGTCATTGATCTTCTTGTGATGCTGACAGGTTCTTAAAGAGTCTACCAGAGATCAAGTCTTGCTGAGTGCGAGACTCCTACATAATAAGGAATGAAGTCGGGATCGTAAAATAGCTTTATAGATTAAAAATCCATCATTAAAAAAGAAAAAACAAAAAGTCAAATCACAAGAAATAACATTCAAACATCACACTTGATAATATGGTGACAGTTTAAGCCCAACCAAAGAAATTGAAAACCAAACATTTTTTACCCAGAAACTGATTTGAAGTTAGAAGTTACCCTGCAAACATCACAACTCAAATTGCATATATAAATTTATCCATAGATCCTAAAGGAAAATTTATGGATATTGCTAATTGAATACATAATTTTCCCACAAATCTCAAATGGTTGGTTTTTATGGATGTAAAAGTAAAACAAATGACAGTACTATGTAATTGGCAGAGATTTGCTAGCAAACAAAAATAACTCATCATAGTAAGGGTGGCATGGCAGTGATGTATGGCCTTATCAGAAGAAATCATGCAGTTATCAATGAGTTCTTCAAATCATAAAAAACTAGAGGTTCCCACATTAAATCATGAGTCAATCAACAGGACAGGAAAGAAATTATGATAAAACAACATTTTTCTTAAGGAAAACAACCCCAACATAAGTTTACTACATGCATCAAACTCCCCCAACGGAGAAGGCCAAGTTTGATGCCTAAAAGATATGTTCCCTAGTATGAACATAATTAGTAAGAGCTTTCCTTCCATCCTCCACTCTGCTCCTCTGCTTCCTCGCCAAATTCTTCTTCTTTCTGCAAGAGGAAGAATTTTTAACTACTTTTTTCCTTTGATGGATGAAAATCTACAAGACAAGGACAGTGTTTTAGACAGACATATTTTTACCTTGGGAGTGAATGTGAGGCCTACTTTGATCTCCCCACAGTAGGTCTTATCTGGGAGTACAACATTGTAGGGAGTAGGGGGAAGGCTTCCTTCACTGAATAGTCCCTCCAAGGGGATACTAAACAAAAACAACACAATTACACCATTTCAGGCATTCGAGAGCAATAATGACCAAGTACCCATGAGGTTTTTTTGTATGGAATGTGATTACCTGGCTTCTCCCACGAAATCATCCTCGTTAGCAGCATCACTGTCCATAATTTTGAAGATGAGTTCAGTAGTGCCCTCAGATATAGTGAACACAAATTTCTCATTCCACTCTGGATTGCTGCCCTGACCTGCAAGGACATGAACAGAGCATCTTGAATTTCTCCAAAGCTTTTGGATTTGGCTGTGTAAACATTTTTTTATTAAAATTTTGGATCATAATTTATGACAGTATGATCTATCACCATCATCTAGGTGCAATAAGTGCTAAGAGTACTATTCATTTTCACAAGGGACGGGTTTAAGTGAATCAGTATTTATAAAATTTGGAATAAGTAGTTCGACTCAACAATTATACAGTTGAATATGAATAGAAATATCATAATTTAACTTGCTATGAAAAATCTCCTACTTATTAATTGAGGGGCTCTACAATGAATAGTCCATAAGACACAATACTTGATGAAGGGCCTTACAAATGGGATAACAAGCTAAGTGGGCTTCACCTTAGAGAAACTCCAAGGTTGAGCATGCCTAAATTAGAGTAGTACTAGGATGGACAACCTCCCTAGAAGGCCTAATGTTTCATCTCCGTGAACATCACCTAAATACAATTAATGCTCAGTGTACTGTTCATTCTCATGAAGAAGGTCTTCTTTGTGAACCACTACTCATAAAATATCCGTCAACTCAAAACAAATATTTTACTTTGAAAAATATCCCCTGCTTATCAGTATGATCCATTATCAAGATAAAATGAAATTTCCCGTCAAAATTTCAGATCACATTATTATGATCCATCATAAAACTGAAATGAGTTAGAAAAGAGAAATGAAATGGCATGTAACAGGCCAAACCCACTAAAAATAGAAGGGTTATGGGCATCTAATTCATGGATCTAAATTCAGGGTTGTTAAAAATCAAATCAGATCATCATATAATTATGCTCACCGGATGAAACGCTGCTTTTCTGTTCCTGAGTTCTGCATTTGACGATCACATATGGGTCCATGTTGCCTACACCCACATATCACTTTTCAATCAAAGACCAAACAAATTTAAAAAAAAAAAACTCATTTCAGATCTAAACCATGAGAAAACTGAAAAAACTTACAGAGGAAATCAGAATTCTGGAGCCCCTGGGCACTGACCAGGAGCACTTCCAGAGTTCCATAAGCCATGTTTGTATTCCTGCTATATGCAAATGCTACAGGCCTCTGTTGTTAATGGATCGAAGCTTTTACACTAGTTTTAGCAGTCTGTTTGATTTATAATGGATACATACAGACTTGGCAGTTTCCTTTTGATTGATAGGTCCGGTCGTTTACTATTTCTTCCTCGATTGTGATGAAGACGCGTTTTCCCATTTTTCACGTGAATCGATCTGCTTTAACGGAATAGTGTTTGTTTTTTGGGGTACTTTTTGGAATTTTATCAGAAGAGATTAAATCTGTTTAAAAAAGGATTAGGGCCTCCCACATAAAATAAAATATGGGATAATCAGAGATCCTAAAGAATCTAACAATAATCAATATATAAAGAAACTATATATTGAACATAGTCAAATGCTGATGATAATCACTACAATTTTCCTTCATTGACTTGTAAGCACTTACAGAAGTAAGGATGCCACTTAAAAGAGAAGGTAAATGTATTTAATTTTAGTCTTTGTAACCACTTTCACATTACACTTTTTGTATGAATATGTGTTAGTTTCACATTACAATGATATAAAACACTTACTTATTAAGAACTAATATTTTTTCCAAAGTCTTTATATGTTGTTTAGGTATTTATAGCTATAGTTATGATAGACTAGGACCTAGATTTCTAAGTAGGTAAGGGCCAAAAGTTGATCATTTGGAATTGACATCCTATATAGATTTCTTATTGATCTACTAATCATTCACTTTGACCATCACACAATTGATCCAATACTTATGCACAAATGTCCTAATAATCACGTTCTATTGATATCAATAAAGTTGCATAATTGATTTAACTAAATACCAATGAATAACTATTGACTCACTAAATAATTTTAGTCGACTCTTAATTAGCAAAATTCAACATAGCTTAATTGAAACATAGCACCCATTCCGTTAATAATTTAACCTTTTTAATTATTTTAATTATAAATTCATTATTTATAAAATAATTAAAATAATAAATATATAAGAATAAAGAATAAAATATATAAATGACCTAACATATTCTCCATTTTTATTAAATAATGATTAAATATTTATAAATAAAATCTGAAATTTCAATCTCTAAATTATAATAAATCTATCATTATTATTTTTCAAATGACCCTTTAAACTAAATTACATATTTATATAAATCTACTAAAAACTAAATAACCAAATGGAACCACTCTTCAAAGATTTGATTGATAAAATAACACGAAATTTATGGCACCATGGCTCAAAATGTAAAGTTTTTTCATCAAAGGGTTGATCAAAAATCAATTTATAATTATTAAGGGGAGGCTGAAAATTTTATTAGAAATTGACATCTAAACTAAGTCTATATGGGCCATGCTATTATAAAGTTTGGATTTTGGTTTGCCTTGTGTCCACATGGGGAAAAGTTTATTTGGGAGGATATTTGGGCAGGCCCACAAAATGTCACAATCTTTTCATCCCCTCAAACAAAAGCCACTTTAAATCCACATTGAACATAGTACAATTATGAGTTTTTGCCCATGAATCTAATGTATATTAAAAAAACATTTCAATTAATATATGATTCTTTTATTATTTGAAAAAAAAAATCAACAATATTTTTTTTAAGTTGATAAGGTAGAAATTTTGTATGTTTTCTTAATTGGAAGACTTTTGCTTTCTCATAGTAAATAAAATAGTTATAAAAATAAAAACTATTTAGTTGTAGTTAAAAGAAGAAAAACTTAAGTTAATAATAGTTATAATTTATATAGTGGATAAAGAGAATAGTATAAAGAATCATTTCATAAATGAAACACCTTATTATAAATGCAAACTTTTGGATTAAAGTGTATTTTTCTATAATTCATCTTGGGATCACACACAATGGTCAATCATCAAAAGAAAAAATATAGAAATGGAGTGTAGATATAGCCTTATAAAGATTGTGATTGAGGAAAGAAAATAATTAAAAATAGAATAACTTGAAATTAAAAAGAGGAACATAAATAAAAAGAAAAGAAGAGGAAACTAAAAAGACAATAATAAGAAGGTGCGAAAGAGAGGGGAAAAAAAAGAAAAAACATTTGACAAAAAGACGGGCCTGAATTAGGTTAGAAGAGGACAAAAAACATGGGCAATCTACTGATTATTTCATGTATTCAATCAAATATTTTAAGAATTTAAATATTTATAAAATAATTAATAAATAGTAATTTAAATAAGACTAATATGAAACTCTCCCCTTGTGAACCCTTTCTTGATCAACATAATTTATGACACTTTCAATACTCAATTTTTGCATAAAACTCAAAATATCTTGTTAATTATTATAGTTGGTGTTAGATAGTGTACTCTTATGTTTTCTTATTCTGCTAGTATATCTAGTTAATTAGAATTTATACTAGAAACAATATTTTGTACTAAATGCATACTTTTGAAATCTAATGTATAAGTAAATGATTGTTTCTCCATAATTTTGTTGTTATATTCTTGTCTTGTGTTTGTGAATTATGTTACAGTTTTGAAAAGTTATTTTGCAAGGTGGAATTGGTAGATCTTTGGCATAAGCATGTGGAGCTCTTGATTGCTCTAGCCATGAAGTTCATTTATTGCTTTGTTTTACTTTGTCGACTAGTGATTGGAACTTCTAGTTGCACTAGTGATGGAGTATTATGTTGCCAATAGAATATTTAGTTCTAGTAGTTCTATTTCTATATATTATCCATCTAGGTAGGTAGCGAAGTAGTTTGAATTTTAAAATAAGAGATATGCCTATATATCCTCTCGTTGTTAGTCAATCAATAGCTAGTTATTAGTAATTTTTATTTAGTATAATTATTTTGTAATCAAATCTTGTTCTACATCCTTATAAGGGCCAACTAAATGCCAATTAGAAGTTGACTTCATTTTCTATGTGAAGATCCCACAAGAGGAAGGGCAGGGCCCACTCAACCAAAGTCACTATCCATAGTGCAAAACCCCCAAATTGTGACACTCCTTATCACATATAGTTCTAAGACACACCCGGTTCAATAATTGAAATAATTGGATGATGCAAGTTGTGACATCAACAACATTGCCCATCATTTTTGGCGTTGTTGTCAAGGACTAAAAGCTTTGGCTACCAATTTTGAGGCCCTAGTGTTGATAAGGAGATTATTTTGAATTGTTGATGAGACGAGCTAGAGATATATTTGGTAGATTTCTTCTAAGGCATTATGTTAATCACAAAGAATCTCAAAGCTTAGAAACATCTGAAGAAGAACAAGAACATCTATAATAGCATGAATATTTAGAAGAAAGAGAAATGGGTGATTGGGTAGCATTTGATGATCCTCCACCAAATAGGACTTTTCAGTAGATCCTATTAACCTCAACATAAAGAATGATGAACCTCATATGAAAAAAATTTCACCTTTTGTTCTATCCACCTTTAGGGAAAAGGATTTTAAAGATCCTAATTAATTTTTATTTGAGTTTAAAGTCTAATGTTAGACTTGTGATTACACATATGATAATTAGAAGTTAAAATTATTTCCCTATACTTTAAAGGAGTCAACTTTATGATGGCTCAAGGGTTTAGGAGCTGATTAAATTTTCCCATGGGCTTGAATGGAAACTACCTCTCTTGATAAATATCAAGATTACTATCGAGTGAGAGATAGAAGGGAGGAATTGTTCCAAATGAGACAAATGGAAGATGAGAATTTAGAGGATTATGTTGACAGGCTTCATTTTTTCCAAATAAGTTGTGCTAATGGGTTGGATAATGATATTAGTAAAACAATATTTTTAAGGGGAATTGATGATGAATCTAGAGAATCTTTGAATCTAATGGGAAAGGATATATTAATAAGCTCTCTCTAGAAGAAATTGTTGAGACATGCAGGAACTATTCTAGGACTAGAATTGGGACTAGGAATTTTAGAAGAAACAAGGCTTCTATCCCTGGTGTGTCTCAAGTAATGGAGGAAATTGCAAAATTGAAAATTGATATACTCCTTCATCTTAATAGTCAACTTGATAAGAACATTGAGACTTTAGCTATTTATTGGTCAAAGAGTAGGGGAAATAATCCTTTAAGAGAATGCCCACTAAATCAAGTAGATCTCTGTGAAAGTTGTGAGAAGCTATATAACAAGCTCTTGTAATCTCTTACTAGAGATTAAGAATCAATTGAATAAATCATCTATTGCAGAGGAAGATATTAATTCCATAGGATAGAGGCCTTAAAATTCTAGATTCAATTCTTATCAAGGACAATATGGTCCTAGAAACTATTGGAATCTAAATCTTTGGTTGAATACAAATATGTGGACTCCTCAATTTCTAATGCAACCACCTAATATGCCTTAGCAAGTACCATGGGGACCACTTGAATGGGTTAATTCTCAATGTAACCAACCAAAATGGAAAGCTAATGAACCTCAATGGAAATCAAGTTAGCCCCAGTAGCAACAAAACCATCCACAATTCCAACCTTGGAAGAATCAAGGAGAAAAGCACCCTTGAGGACAACCTCCACCTCTTCTTTTCAACCCTAATCCAACTAATGAATAGGTAAATCAACCTCAAATACTAGCACAACTAGTTCAAAATCTAAGATCAACAACTGGGCAATAAATATTTAAAGTTGATACTAACCCTCTTGGTCTAAATTCCATAAAAATTAATGATATTCAATTAAGGAACCATAATGTCCCATATAAGTGAGATAGTGTATACCAAGAAGGTAGAAGGTGAGAAAATATCAAGAAAAATATTAAAAATGTGATGATATTGAATCTATGCCTGATAAAGTGCCTTTTTCAGAATACTTAAAAAAAGACTAGGTATCCCTTTATACGTCCTGAATAGGTCATATGAATATGGTAGATTCACAACTCCTTCAAGAATTGAAAAAAATCAACATAGAGATACCATTTCTCCAAGCTATGAAGGATATTCTAGAGATTAACCAATTGATTAAGTCACTTTGTTTAAAAACACCAGGGACAAAGAATAAATTGCCTCCAAAAACTTAAGTAGGGACTAAACTCATTGATGTTCTATCAAGGAGGTTACTTCCTCAAAAGTATAGTGAATGTAAGAATCTTGTGATTACCCTAAGCATAGGAGGAGTGGAGATAACTAATGTATTGATAGACTTGGGGGAAGCCATAAATGTTATCACTACTAATACTATTGAAAAGTTGGGAACGTCAAGTGTTCATGTAATGCCCCTCCCATAGTCTAATTTTATATATGTCATGATGTCATTTATATTTATGGATTTACTAGTCCCATACCTACATGTGTATGTATTTCATGTATGAAAAATGGGTAAAAGCACAATCAAGTGTTACCTTTTAGGCTAACTTATCATGTAATACCCTCTCCTATGGTGATACTTGGACTTTCTGATTTGGACATTCTATTATGATGGTTAGAACTATACTTTTACATTTATGTTGTGGATGATGATATGTTTATCAGATGATTGATATGCTCATTTATGGTTATCATTTATATGTTCATGAAATTAGAAAACCATCTATCTTTATATGTTTTATGGAGCTAACCCAAGGATTTGAATCTAACCATTACCATGATGTTTTATGTTTCATGGATATGTGTCTAATGTGTTTTCATGACTCAAGATGAAGTTGTAGTTACTCACTTAGTTGAGGTCTACACGATGTATCAATCCTGGTCATTTGCTTACATATATCTAATTTGTATGTAAATCCATATATATCCATGTATCTCTTCTTGGTGATGCAGGAGTGCAGGTAATGGGTATCATCTCCACCTGGCTTCACATGTCTGAGCGATCCCTCAAAATCCTTGATTGTTGTTGTTGTTACAGAGATATCACTAGGTTCCATACGAAGGAATTTTACCTCTAATCATTTCATCCTTAGGTGGGGAGTTCCCGAGTTAGTCCCTTGTGTGGATGATGTATTTCTGTGTCCTCTCAGTTTGTTGGTTTTGTGGATCTTGTAGATGGTTTCTTGTCTTTTGCATTTGTTGAGAATGAGGTTTTGAGTATGGTAGCTCTAATTATCTTCATGGTATGTTCAATTTTATTAGTAGATTATTGATGTGAATTATTGTTCATGTGAGGGAATGATTTAGTGATTTATCTTTATTAGTAGTTACTTATTTGTACAAGTGTATCTTTTTAGGAATGAGTTAGTATGTGAATAAATCATGTGATTTTAATATCAATAATAATAAAGAATTTATGGTATTAATAATGTTTTATAATATCCCTAATAATAAGATGTCTATGGCAATATTAATAATGGATGTTTCAATAATAGTGGTAAAATCTAACTTATGTTATTAGTTACCTAATATATATCACTATTATATTTTGTAAAGAATATGGATAAGCATATGAATAAATAATATATTTAATAATAATGATATTCATAATATTAATAATAATGTGTCTTACTTATGGTATATGTACCATAAGCATATGGTTGCACACATATGCCAATGAATACATATATAAATATATATTATTATATAATAAATTAATTATGAGAAGGAAATTATTCTGAAACTATGGTAAGTCTATATTATTTTTATATTTGGGAAATGCTTTTGACAAATTACCATAGAAGGTAAATGTTTTTAATTTTAGCCTTTGCAACCACTTTCACATTACACTTTTTGTATGAATATGTGTTAGTTTCACATTACAATATATAAAACACTTACATATAAAGAACTAATATTTTTTCCGAAGTCTTTATATGTTGTTTAGGTATTTATAGCTATAGTTATGATAGACTAGGACCTGGATTTCTAAGTAGGTAAGGGCCAAAAATTGATCATTTGGAATTGACATCCTATATAGATTCCTTATTGATCTACTAATCATTCACTTTGACCATCACACAATTGATCCTATACTTATGCACAAATTATTAAGGGGAGGCTGAAAATTTTATTAGAAATTGACATCTAAACTAATTCTATATGGGCGACGCTATTATAAAGTTTGGATTTTGGTTTGCCTTGTGTCCACATGGGGAAAAGTTTTTTGGGGGAGGATATTTGGGGAGGCCCACAAAATGTCACAATCTTTTCATCCCCTCAAACAAAAGCCACTTTAAATCCACAATGAACATAGTACTATTATGAGTTTTTGTCCATGAATCTAATGTATATTAAAAAAACATTTCAATTAATATATGATTCGTTTATTATTTGAAAAAAAAATCAACAATATATTTTTAAAGTTGATAAGGTAGAAATTTTGTATTTTTTCTAAATTGGAAGACTTTTGCTTTCTCAAAGTAAATAAAATAGTTATAAAAATAAAAACTATTTAGTTGTAGTTAAAAGAAGAAAAACTTAAGTTAATAAGAGTTATAATTTATATAGTGGATAAAGAGAATAGTATAAAGAATCATTTCATAAATAAAACACCTTATTATGAATGCAAACTTTTGGATTAAAGTGTATTTTTCTATAATTCATCTTGGGATCACACACAATGGTCAATCATCAAAAGAAAAAATATAGAAATGGAGTGTAGATATAGCCTTATAAAGATTGTGATTAAGAAAAGAAAATAATTAAAAATAGAATAACTTGAAATTAAAAAGAGGAAAATAAATAAAAAGAAAAGAAGAGGAAACTAAAAAGACAATAATAGGAAGATGCGAAAGAGAGGGAAAAAAAAAAGAAAAAACATTTGACAAAAAGATGGGCCCGAATTAGGTTAGAAGAGGACAAAAAACATGGACAAACATATTGATTATTTCATGTATTCAATCAAATATTTTAAGAATTTAAATATTTATAAAACAATTAATAAATAGTAATTTAAATTAGACTAATATGAAACTCTCCACTTGTGAACCCTTCCTTGATCAACATAATTTATGACACTTTCAATACTCAATTTTTGCATAAAACTCAAAATATCTTGTTAATTATTATAGTTGGTGTTAGATAGTGTACTCTTATGTTTTCTTATTCTGCTAGTATATCTAGTTAATTAGAATTTATACTAGAAACAATATTTTGTACTAAATGCATACTTTTGAAATCTAATGTATAAGTAAATGATTGTTTCTCCATAATTTTGTTGTTATATTCTTGTCTTGTGTTTGTGAATTATGTTACAGTTTTGAAAATTTATTTTGCAAGGTGGAATTGGTAGATCTTTGGCATAAGCATGTGGAGCTCTTGATTGCTCTAGCCATGAAGTTCATTTATTGCTTTGTTTTACTTTGTCGACTAGTGATTGGAACTTCTAGTTGCACTAGTGATGGAGTATTATGTTGCCAATAGAATATTTAGTTCTAGTAGTTCTATTTCTATATATTATCCATCTAGGTAGGTAGCGAAGTAGTTTGAATTTTAAAATAAGAGATATGCCTATATATCCTCCCGTTGTTAGTCAATCAATAGCTAGTTATTAGTAATTTTTATTTAGTATAATTATTTTGTAATCAAATCTTGTTCTACATCCTTATAAGGGCCAACTAAATGCCAATTAGAAGTTGACTTCATTTTCTATGTGAAGATCCCACAAGAGGAAGGGCAGGGCCCACTCAACCAAAGTCACTATCCATAGTGCAAAACCCCCAAATTGTGACACTCCTTATCACATATAGTTCTAAGATACACCCGGTTCAATAATTGAAATAATTGGATGATGCAAGTTGTGGCATCAACAACATTGCCCATCATTTTTGGCGTTGTTGTCAAGGACTAAAAGCTCTGGCTACCAATTTTGAGGCCCTAGTGTTGATAAGGAGATTATTTTGAATTGTTGATGAGACGAGCTAGAGATATATTTGGTAGATTTCTTCTAAGGCATTATGTTAATCACAAATAATCTCAAAGCTTAGAAATATCCGAAGAAGAACAAGAACAACTATAATAGCATGAATATTTAGAAGAAAGAGAAATGGGTGATCGGGTAGCATTTGATGATCCTCCACCAAATAGGACTTTTCAGTATCCTATTAACCTTAGCATAAGGAATGATGAACCTCATATGAAAAAAATTTCACCTTTTGTTCTATCCACCTTTAGGGAAAAGGATTTTAAAGATCCTCATCAATTTTTATTTGAGTTTAAAGTCTAATGTTAGACTTGTGATTACACATATGATAATTAGAAGTTAAAATTATTTCCCTATACTTTAAAGGAGTCAACTTTATGATGGCTCAAAGGTTTAGCAGCTGATTAAATTTTCCCATGGGCTTGAATGGAAACTACCTCTCTTGATAAATATCAAGATTACTATCAAGTGAGAGATAGAAGGGAGGAATTGTTCCAAATGAGGCAAATGGAAGATGAGAATTTAGAGGATAATGTTGATAGGCTTCATTTTTTCCATAGAAGTTGTGCTAATGGGTTGGATAATGATATTCGTAAAACAATATTTTTAAGGGGAATTGACGATGAATCTAGAGAATCTTTGAATCTAATGGGAAAGGATATATTAATAAGCTCTCTCTAGAAGAAATTGTTGAGACATGCAGGAACTATTCTAGGACTAGAATTGGGACTATGAATTTTAGAAGAAACAAGGCTTCTATCACTTGTGTGTCTCAAGTAATGGAGGAAATCGCAACATTGAAAACTGATATACTCCTTCATCTCAACAGTCAACTTGATAAGAACATTTAGACTTTAGCTATTTATTGCTCAAAGTGTAGTGGAAATAATCCTTTAAGAGAATGCCCACTAAATCAAGTAGATCTATGTGAAAGTTGTGAGAAAATATATAAAAAGCTCTTGTAATCTCTTACCAGAGATTAACAATCAATTGAAGAAATCATCTATTGCAGAGGAAGATATTAATTCCATAGGATATAGGCCTTAAAATTCTAGATTCAATTCTTATCAAGGACAATATGGTCCTAGAAACTATTGGAATCTAAATCTTTGGTTGAATACAAATATGTGGACTCCTCAATTTCTAATGCAACCACCTAATATGCCTTAGGGAGTACCATGGGGACCACTAGAATGGGTTAATTCTCAATGTAACCAACCAAAATGGAAAGCTAATGAACCTCAATGGAAATTAAGTTAGCCTCAGTGCCAACAAAACCAGCCACAATTCCAACCTTGGAAGAATCAAGGAGAAAAGCACCCTTGAGGACAACCTCCACCTCTTCTTTTCAACCCTAATCCAACTAATGAATAGGTAAATCAACCTCAAATACTAGCACAACTAGTTCAAAATCTAAGATCAACAACTGGGCAATAAATATTTAAAGTTGATACTAACCCTCTTGGTCTAAATTCCATAAAAATTAATGATATTCAATTAAGGAACCCTAATGTGCCATATAATTGAGATAGTGTATACCAAGAGGGGATAATGTGAGAAAATATCAAGAAAAATATTAAAATTGTTATGATATTGAATCTATGCCTGATAAAGTGCCCTTTTTTTAATACTTAAAAAAAGACTAGGTATCCCTTTATACCTCCTGAATAGGTCATATGAATATGGTAGATTCACAACTCCTTCAAGAATTGAAAAAAATCAACATAGAGATACCATTTCTCCAAGCTATGAAGGATATTCTAGAGATTAACCAATTGATTAAGTCACTTTGTTTAAAAACACCAGGGACAAAGAATAAATTGCCTCCAAAAACTTAAGTAGGGACTAAACTCATTGATGTTCTATCAAGGAGGTTACTTCCTCAAAAGTATAGTGACTGTAAGAATCTTGTGATTACCCTAAGCATATGAGGAGTGGAGATAACTAATGTCTTGATAGACTTGGGGGAAGCCATAAATGTTATCACTACTAATACTATTGAAAAGTTGGGAATGTCAAGTGTTCATGTAATGCCCCTCCCATAGTCTAATTTTATATATGTCATGATGTCATTTATATTTATGGATTTACTAGTCCCATACCTGCATGTGTATGGATTTCATGTATGAAAAATGGGTAAAAGCACAACCAGGTGTTACCTTTTAGGCTAACTTATCATGCAATACCCTCTTGTATGGTGATACTTGGACTTTTTGATTGGGACATTCTATTATGATGGTTAGAACTATACTTTTACATTTATGTTGTGGATGATGATATGTTTATCAAATGATTGATATGCTCATTTATGGTTATCATTTGTATGTTCATGAAATTAGAAAACCATCTATCTTTATATATTTTATGGAGCTAACCCAAGGATTTGAATCTAACCATTATCATGATGTTTTATGTTTCATGGATATGTGTTTGATGTGTTTTCATGACTCAGGACAAAGTCATAGTTACTCACTTAGTTGAGGTCCACATGATGTATCGATCCTGGTCATCTGCTTACATATATCTGATTTGTATGTATATCCATATATACCCATGTATCTCTTCTTGGTGATGCAGGAGTTTAGTTACCGGGTATCGTCTCCACTTGGCTTCACATGTCGGAGCGATCCCTCAAAATCCTCGATTGTTGTTGTTGTTACAGTGATATCACAAGGTTCCATAAGAAGGAATTATACCTCTAATCCTTTCATCCTTAGGTGGGGAGTTCCTGAGTCAGTCCCTTGTGTGGATGATGTATTTATGTGTCCTCTTAGTTTGTTGGTTTTGTGGATCTTGTAGATGGTTTCTTGTCTTTTGCATTTGTTGAGAAAGAGGTTTTGGTTATGGTAGCTCTAATTGTCTTCATGGTATGTTCAATTTTATTAGTAGATTGTTGATGTGAATTATTGTTCATATGAGGGATTGATTTAGTGATTTATCTTTATTAGTAGTTATTTATTTTTACAAGTGTATCTTGTTAGGAATGAGTTAGTATGTGAATAAATCGTGTGATTTTAATATCAATAATAATAAAGAATTTATGGTATTAATAATGTTTTATAATATCCATAATAATAAGATGTCTATGGCAATATTAATAATGGATGTTTTAATAATAGTGGTAAAATCCAACTTATGTTATTAGTTACCTAATATATATCACTATTATGTTTTGTAAAGAATATGGATAAGTATATGAATAAATAATATGTTTAATAATAATGATATTCATAACATTTAAATATTTGTAATATTAATAATAATGTGTCTTATGACGTCCAACACATGATGAAAAAAAATAAAAATAAAACACGAAGGTCCAGGATCATGGGTGACAGAGCAGGTCCAGGAGCAGTAGCAGGTATGGGTGCAGTGGCAGGATCGGGAGTAGTAACAGGTAAACACGTAGCTTTGAGGTCTGTGTCTATTGCACATTTCTTTAGAGCTGGCTCACACCTCTATCCATATTGAAACTCCTCACATAATGCTTGGTGGGGAATCAATAATAGTAAGGAGGTTTTCCAATCAAATAAGATTTCATCAGGGTTACAAGACTTTGATCATATTTTCTCCTCCATGCCCATTGTGCATCTCACACATAAGTTTTCATCTGATCCAATTTTTCAACGTTGTTTCTTTCAGAAAAAAAACTCTTTGAATGGGCAGAGTGAAAACAAAGGTGTGGGTTCGATCTTCCGTGGAAAGGTAGTTGTTCAACCTGCCAAGCCCTTTTTTGTAAACCCTCAATTCCATGATCACTGTAAACCACTTCCAAACCCAGCGCCCCACCTTCATCCAAGATGGCTTCAATACCACTTTAACACGGATGCTTGGAAGGGGACCAGTGAATCTTCCATTTTTGAAATAGGGGAATCTTCAAAGTAGGCTTTAGATCGTCCTCCATTTTCCTCACATTTTGAAAATGGATTCGGGTGGGAAATAAAAAATTCAAAAAATCAAAAGGCTAAGGGTTCATTTCAATAGCATAGGAACAAAATGTATGGAACTAGTAGAAATTGGCCATTTTCAAAAGCAGCCTGTATTTGATATATGTGAAGGCACTCCTCCAGGGTCACTAGCCCGTATTTTCACAAATCCCCTCAAAGATTCGAAAGGAATAGATCCATCAATGAAGGACAAGGACCCTATCCATTCACATGAGTTACAGAATCACGATGGCACAAAGTCAAGGCACACAGTTTTTGGGCCTTCCTCTAAATCATTGAATCCAATCCAAACTCGAGCCCCCTTCAATCCAAAAATTGTTCAACAAGTTTGGCAAAAGAAGCAGTTTTGAAATGTCGCTTCCATGGAGGCACCCGACCAGCATCAAACTCTATTGAAAATTACGCTCCTGCCACATTTGTTGTAGTAATCAATCGGTCTTCTTCACCAATCTACACTTATAGGTAAGTTTTCTTGCAACTCACTTCCCTTCTTTGATGTTAAAGATTGGGCATTTTCTGCATGGGTAGGGTTAAAGGATATCGTTTATATAGATCAGGAATCTAAATACTTCATTGCAATTTTTAAGTCCAAAGAGTTCAGGGATTCTGTTCACAAGCAGAAAGGCTAGTTTTGTCTTGTATCGGGTCTATTTACCATGATCTTGTGTGTGTGAAAATTGTACCTGATCTGTAGACACAACACTTCAGTAAAACATTAGAGTTTAGCAAAAATTAAAATCGTGCGAAATTGAAATCTAATTTAACCAAGTGATTTACTGTCTTCTAGTAGGTGCAAGATGAATGTTCTCAGATTGTTATCGAGATCAGTGACCTAGACGACACCTAAACGAAGGATTTGAATGCAATTGATCTAGATATGAATTGAATGCAATTAATCTATATTTTTGAATTTTCTATGCAATAAGAATGATAAAAACTGATATGAATCTATGCTAATATGGAAATTGATATGCTAAAATGATCTAACAATGATATGAAAAAGAATCTAAATGAATGTAAAAAAAAAACAAATTGATCTCACAATAGCCTTGATTCGCAATAAGCTTTGATTCTCCAAATTCCAATTCTTGAAAATAGTTGTGCAATTCGCAGATGACTTTGGCAAAGTAAGCTTGCAAAATTATGAGATGAATTATGAAGAGCTAAAGCCTTGTTTTTATAGAAATCTAGGGCTTTGGAGGTGCATGAGAAAAAGCCATAAATCACTCAAATAACTCAGGTTGATTTTTGAGTTATTTTTAAATAAAGATAATTAAGTCACAAAAATCATGCAAAAGCACAATTCAACTCGAATTAGAAGTTTAGATAAACTTTAAAACTCAAAAAGATGTTGAGTTTCAAAAAGCTAACAACTTGCATTGATTTTCCAATTTGAGTTTAACTGTTCCTTGAATGTGCACATGGATAATTATGATTTAATAAATAAATAAAGTGATTTATTCTCAACTTAACTGCTTTTTGAAAATAAATAATTGATTTATGGGTTAATCAATTATTTAATCAAACTTTTATTAAAAATTATATTATTAAATAATGACAACCTACTTTAATCAATTAAATAAGAATTTAATTAATTATTCATGGGATATTGGATTTATTGTCAAAATTAAATAATACAATTAATAATAGATAGAATTGAATTTAATTACACAATTAAGTGGCAAGATATTAAATCTAATTAATTAAATATGAAAATATTCCATTAATCAAACTTAGGATAAATGTGATTTATTGCCAAATAATCATTAAATTAAAGATAATTAAAATAATTAGGAATATTGCTAGGAATATTCCCTGATGCAGAATTTAAGATAATCAATTAGGATTTGATGATGTTTAGATGTGCCTTAGATTAGGACTTTGATGTTGATTTCGTTCGATTTGTAGATATAGAAGATTAATGAACTTATAACCCATTTTTGGGGTATTACATTTTGCCCCTCTTTGAATTACTGTGTGAAGTGCAGTGGTTCAAAGATAGTCTGTGTTTGATAAAGATATGAAACTGATTGATATTGATAATTGATATGAGACAGAAGCTGATTGATATTGATTTGATATGAAGATAATAGGTCCTGAATGACCAAAGATAATGTTCACTATAGCAGTGATGAACCGATGATTACAAAAGAGTGTCAAAACACCTAATTCCCAACCTTAGGATTGCTAAGAAGTGAGTGTCCGGTTCTAGACTCAATTGTCTTAGCAGAAATAGTAGGTATCACATCTGAATCCTTCAGTTGCCGAAGAATCAAGGAAAGAACACTATGATCCGATGGTTGCAAAAACTGATATAGATTACAAGATTAGGAGGATACCAGATTGATATGGATCGATGAATCTGATATGCCCCAAGTGATGATAGATTTGCCCCGAGCAATGAGGACTTTTTGATGAATCAGTAACTAGACGTGATTGTTGTCTTAATTACTGAGGGAGATATGATTGCCATAAAGATATGATTTCAAATTTGATTACAGACTTCGAATGATGTGTAATACCATGCCCCCTTCGGGATTAAAATTGAAATCTGATAAGAAAAGTCAGCATTGAGAGTTTAGAAGCATGTTAATTGATTTGAGAAGTGGTTAAACACATCTGGTGAATGCATTCTGCATCGTTTAGAGGTCCTAGAGACTAAGTTTGACTAGGTTTGACCTTGAGTTGACCATGGTTGACCAAGTTGAAATTTTGATAGTTTGATGTTAGATAATCAGTTAAGTTGAATACTGGATTTCTGTGATGATTGAAGGTCGATTATGCAAGCAGTGAATAATATGAATGATTTTAGATTTTGATTTTGATCCCAAAAAAGGATTCTACTTGCTATTTCGTTGGAGGAACCTTCGTGTGGGATTCAGCTCTTGTTAGATTTAAAGATGCGAGTGGAGAATTGTTTAAGCATTGAAGTTCATTTAGCCATTGTGAGATCATGCAAAGATGAAAAATGCAAAGAAGCATGCAATATGAAATGCAACCTAAGACCTAGGACCTAGTCACTGATCATATGTCGATTTGTTATCATCATTGAACTTTTAGGTAACCAAATAAATCAATACAATGCCCGACTAGCTAAAAAAAAACCATAGACATATGAATATTGATTTGTATGCGCAAAAATCAATACAACCCCCACTAGTCAAACAACCATGGACATATGAATATTGATTTTATTTTTGGAATGTCAGATTAGATATAAGTACCAAGGCATAAACTCCAGGATGACTTGAATATCATGTCCATTTTGATATAGAAATTTGTATAAGCATCAAAACATAAACGTCGTGATGACCGGAATACTCCTTGCATTGCAAACACATCAAACAGTCAAGAGATCATTCTAAATCCAATGTGAATTACCCATAGTGACCCTTTATTGTTCACATCCTTAGGCAAGATCACATTCCACAGTAGGAGAAAGAACTTACTCAAAAAGATAATAGTTAGATCAAACTTCCTTGAATTGTCTAGGTATCAATGGTCAAGGTACGCATGGCCATCCAATTCGAGATAGAGGCTCTTATAGTTGGACACCATTTCAATCCAGAATTTCCAAAGTTGTTAGATTTTCACATACAAGCAGAAGACAAAGAAAAGATTATGCCCCCAGTCATCACTCTCTAAATCCTATAAAGGACATCATCGAAGAGCTCGAAGAGACACAATATGCAAAAATCTCAATGCAAATCAGTAAGCATACAAGGAGATAAAAGCATGTAAAAAGAATAGATTGTTTTCAGTTGAGTTTTGATGTTTGATTGCGTTGTTGTAGATGCAAAATCCTTTCTGGAGACAAGATTGACTGACTGACTCACATGAAGCTTCAAAGGACTCTAACTAGGGATGACTCAACTGAGGTATACTAAAGGCCATAGGATATGACATTGATTGCCCCCAAGTGTGAACATTGATAGGATACAGACACTTGAGTAGATTGGTGGACAAACTGACTTATTGAAAACTAGAAATGCAGAAACAAACCGGGAGATATATACAAACTAAAGAAAGATTGAAAGCTAGGAAAGACCAAGATTGCACTGATAGATGGAGCATTTGGAACAAGTGGCACCCGTTTGTCGAGTTTTCACCATCTTGGCAAAGATTCTATTTTTGCAATCATATCTTTATGGCAATCATATCTCCCTCAGTAATCAAGACAACAATCACGTCTAGTTACTGATTCATCAAAAAGTCCTCATTGCTCGGGGCAAATCTATCATCACTTGGGGCATATCAGATTCGTTGATCCATATCAATCTAGTATTCTCCTAATCTTGTAATCTGTATTAGTTTTTGCAACCATCGGATCATAGTGTTCTTTCCTTGGTTCTTCGGCAACTGAAGGATTCAGATGTGATACCTGCTAGTTCTGCTAAGACAATTGAGTCTAGAACCGATCACTCACTTCTTAGCAATCCTAAGGTTTGGAATCAGGTGTTTTAACACTCTTTTGCAATCATCGGTTCATCACTGCTATAGTGAACATTATGTTTGGTCATTGAGGACCTATTATCTTCATATCAAATCAATATCAATCAGCTTCTGTCTCATATCAATTATCAATATCAATCAGTTTCATATCTTCATCAAACACAGACTATCTTTGAACCACTGCGCTTCGCACAATAATTCAAAGAGGGGCAAAATGTAATACCCCAAAAATAGGCTATAAGTTCCTTAATCTTCTATATCTACAAATCGAACGAAATCAACATCAAAGTCCTAATATAAGGCACATCTAAACATCATCAAATCCTAATTGATTATCTTAAATTCTGCATCGGGGAATATTCCTAGCAATATTCCTAATTATTTTAATTATCTTTAATTTAATGATTATTTGGCAATAAATCACATTTATCCTAAGTTTGATTAATTGAATATTTTCATATTTAATTAATTAGATTTAATATCTTGCCACTTAATTGTGTAATTAAATTTAATTATATCTATTATTAATTGTATTATTTAATTTTGACAATAAATCCAATATCCTATGAATAATTAATTAAATTCTTATTTAATTGATTAAAGCAGGTTGTCATTATTTAATAATATAGTTTTTAATAAAAGTTTGATTAAATAATTGATTAACCCATAAATCAATTATTTATTTTCAAAAAGCAGTTAAGTTGAGAATAAATCACTTTATTTATTTATTAAATCATAATTATCCATGTGCACATTCAAGGAACAGTTAAACTCAAATTGGAAAATCAATGCAAGTTGTTAGCTTTTTGAAATTCAACATCTTTTTGAGTTTTAAAGTTTATCTAAACTTCTAATTTGAGTTGAACTGTGCTTTTGCATGATTTTTGTGACTTAATTATCTTTATTTAAAAATAATTCAAAAATCAACCTGAGTTATTTGAGTGATTTATGGCTTTTTCTCATGCACCTCCAAAGCCCTGTATTTCTATAAAAACAAGGCTTTAGCTCTTCATAATTCATCTCATAATTTTGCAAGCTTACTTTGCCAAAGTCATCTACGAATTGCACAACTATTTTGAAGAATTGAAATTTGGAGAATCAAAGCTTATTGCGAATCAAGGCTATTGTGAGATCAATTTGTTTTTTTTTTACATTCATTTAGATTCTTTTTCATATCATTGTTAGATCATTTTAGCATATCAATTTCCATATTAGCATAGATTCATATCAGTTTTTATCATTCTTATTGCATAGAAAATTCAAAAATATAGATTAATTGCATTCAATTCATATCTAGATCAATTGCATTCAAATCCTTCGTTTAGGTGTCATCTAGGTCACTGATCTCGATAACAATCTGAGAACATTCATCTCACACCTACTAGAAGGTAGTAAATCGCTTGGTTAAATTAGATTTCAACTTCACACGATTTTAAGTTTTGCTAACCTCTAATGTTTTACTGAAGTGTTGTGTCTACAGATCAGGTACAATTTTCACACACACATTTTTGGCACCCACTGTGGGGCAACCCACCTTTGCATGCTGGTTTTGATTTTTTTTGGGAGCTAAAACCCTAAAATTTCAAAGATTTAATTTTATCTCCCAAATGGCTTGGATTTTTGGTTTGAAATTTTTTTTGCAAGTTTGTAACATATCAAGGAAGCTATAATAAAAAATTTAGAATTTTCTAAGATGTTTTGAATTTTTAATAATTTTTTCTTGAAATTATGGAAAAAATTTATATCTAACACAAATGAGCATATTTTTTGGAAATTTTAATATTTTTGAAAATCTCTTTAAATTCTATAGGGGGTCAATTTTTTGTGTTTTAAATTTTGACATGATATAATAGCTCAAATAGTCAATTTACAAAAACTGGTCTGTTTTGATAAAAGAGGTCTCTAGGGCACAAATGAAGAGATTTTTCTAAAATTTTTGAATTTTTGGAAAGCTCTCTATTTTTTAGTAGGGATCTCTATTCTAAATTTTTATTTTTGTGGCCAAAATCATATCAAAAAAATTAGATCTTGTTGACTAGGTCAAATGCAGTGCAAAAAAATTAAAAATTTTGTGATGGGTATGCACTTATTTTTCATATGATTCAATGCATGATATGAGTTGTCATTTGGATTAATTTCTAGTTATTATTGCTCTTAACAATTGATTTTTAGATCTAACCCTAAGGTTTTCATAAGTTGAATATACCTTGCATATCTTCTTTGCTTGTTGGCTTGTTGGAGAGTTCGTAGCTTGCTTGCATGGTAAAGCTCAACAAAAATTGCTAAAAATTAGGTAAAATCTACTAAGCGCATTGCAAGGATCCTAGGTATTCTCCTTCATCTAATGACATTTCGATTTGGGAGTTAAAATAAATCTCTCGTGTGTCTAGCTTGGGTGATTCTTTTCATGCTTTTATTTTACACACTTGCATAATTGATACTAGGTTGTGACCCCTTACAGATTCATTAAGTAGTCTTAGATACTTGTGATTGATCTTGATTGCTATCTTGGGTTATTGGACTCGCTAATCTGTCGGCCCCTCATTTTTGCCCCGTGGTTGCAATCTCAGCACCATAAAGGGGAGGGGTCAACAGGACAAAGCGTTAAGTGTTCCACTTGGCAACCCTTTTGTGCTTTTAGGAACTCACTTGTTTTCTAAGTTGGGGACTCATTTTCAGCTTGTGTGAGGTGTTAAGTGTTCCACCTTGTGGACTCATCTCATATTCACTTTAAGCATTAAGTGTTCTTCTTTCTACTTTTTGGGTACTTTTGGTAGATTTGCTTTCGAAAATATATCTGTGCTCACATAGTAATTAGGCCCTATGAACACTATTCATGATTCTTGAGAGATTGGATTCCTAGTGAAATATTTCTTGATGATAGAATCCTTGTAGGTAGGGAGGATACTTAGTGTATTTCACATTCAACTTGGTTAGTGTGTCTTCTCTTATTGATCGATACATTCTCTCCCAGGAGAGGTTGATAGATCATGTGGGGTTGACATCACGAGCTTTGGTGAATCAAAATTGGTTAGTGCACCTTCTCTTATTGATTGATACATTCTCTCCCCGGAGAGGTTGATAGATGACGTGGAGTTGGCATCATAGACCTTGGTGAAGCAAAACTTTGTCTTAGCCTGTCAGATTAATCTGCTTGCTTTGTTTGGGTTAAAAATGAAAAGGTGTCAAAAACCTTGGATCTGGAGCCAAGTCCCCTTGTGGTATACTATTGTGAGTCATTTTTAGAGAGGGTTAACCATAGCAGACAATCCCTTCACAAGGCAAACTGCGTTGACGGAACCTCAAGCGGTCATAGCCATTTTCACTGTGGTAGTGACAGCCACTATATAAATGTCCTTGTGGAAGAAATCTCCACGGGTATGGTTCATTGTTGGGTTGTCAGATCTCCCTAGCAGCTCTTGAAGATTAAGTTCTCAGACTGTGTCAAAACCCTGGTGCGTCGGGATTGGAGTTCACCCCTTTGGATCATAAAAGTTGCAGAGTCAAACCATTACTAAAAACTCTAGCGAGGCCAAATTTTCATTTTATAGGGTATATGTGTGTTATTGCAAAACATTTTTGGAACATACACAATTAGCGCTTTTGAGGATTAGAACGAATAAGTCACTTGATTGTTCATGCACAAGGTTGCTTTTGCCCTTGTTCATTGTTTTCAGACATGCTTTAAGTCACTTGCTTGCTATTTTCCGTGCTTTTTTATCTATCTGGTTATTGAAAATGAACAAATTTGTTACAATCCTCAAATCTGGACATTAAAATTTGCAAATAATTCAAATCTGAAAACTCAAAATTTGCAAAATCTAAAGTAAAATCCTTTTCTAGAGTCAAAAGTCATCTCAGGAGGTCAGAAAGTCATATGAGATTCCATATCAAGTTTTCATATCATTGCATAGAAAATTCAAAAAATATAGATTAATTGCATTCATATTTCATATCTAGATCAATTGCATTCAAATCCTTCATTTAGGTGTCGTCTAGGTCATTGATCTTGATAACAATTTGAGAACATTAATCTCGCACCTACTAGAAGGTAGTAAATCACTTGGTTAGAGTAGATTTCAATTTTGCACAATTTTTGCTAACCTCTAATGTTTTACTGAAGTGTTGTGTCTATAGATCAGGTACAATTTTCACACACACATTTCTGGCGCCCATCGTGGGGCACCAGAAATGTGTGTGTGAAAATTGTACCTAATCTGTAGACACAACACTTCAGTAAAACATTAGAGGTTAACAAAAATTAAAATCATGCGAAATTGAAATCTAATTTAACCAAGCGATTTACTACCCTCTAGTAGGTACGAGATGAATGTTCTCAAATTGTTATCAAGATCAGTGACCTAGACGACACCTAAACGAAGGATTTGAATGCAATTGATCTAGATATGAATTGAATGCAATTAATCTATATTTTTGAATTTTCTATGCAATAAGAATGATAAAAACTGATATGAATCTATGCTAATATAGAAATTGATATGCTAAAATGATCTAACAATGATATGAAAAAGAATCTAAATGAATGTAAAAAAAAACAAATTGATCTCACAATAGCCTTGATTCGCAATAAGCTTTGATTCTCCAAATTCCAATTCTTCAAAATAGTTGTGCAATTCGTAGATGACTTTGGCAAAGTAAGCTTGCAAAATTATGAGATGAATTATGAAGAGCTAAAGCCTTGTTTTTATAGAAATCTAGGGCTTTGGAGGTGCATGAGAAAAAGCCATAAATCACTCAAATAACTCAGGTTGATTTTTGAGTTATTTTTAAATAAAGATAATTAAGTCACAAAAATCATGCAAAAGCACAGTTCAACTCGAATTAGAAGTTTAGATAAACTTTAAAACTCAAAAAGATGTTGAGTTTCAAAAAGCTAACAACTTGCATTGATTTTCCAATTTGAGTTTAACTGTTCTTTGAATGTGCACATGGATAATTATGATTTAATAAATAAATAAAGTGATTTATTCTCAACTTAACTGCTTTTTGAAAATAAATAATTGATTTATGGGTTAATCAATTATTTAATCAAACTTTTTTTAAAAACTATATTATTAAATAATGACAACCTGCTTTAATCAATTAAATAAGAATTTAATTAATTATTCATAGGATATTGGATTTATTGTCAAAATTAAATAATACAATTAATAATAGATAGAATTAAATTTAATTACACAATTAAGTGGCAAGATATTAAATCTAATTAATTAAATATGAAATTATTCAATTAATCAAACTTAGGATAAATGTGATTTATTGCCAAATAATCATTAAATTAAAGATAATTAAAATAATTAAGAATATTGCTAGGAATATTCCCCGATGCAGAATTTAAGATAATCAATTAGGATTTGATGATGTTTAGATGTGCCTTAGATTAGGACTTTAATGTTGATTTCATTCGATTTGTAGATATAGAAGATTAATGAACTTATAGCCCATTTTTGGGGTATTATAGATCTGGGTCCCTAACTTCAAGCCTCAGCTAGAAGACATTCATTTTTTTCCCTTTTGAATTTCCTTTCCTCTTCTTTCACTTGAATATAGAGATCCACAGATTATTGAAATGTTTGCAAAGAAACTAGGGATATTTCTTAAGCATGACCTTATACCTTTTGATCATCCACACTTGGATGTTAGAGTTTGCCCTCTTCTAGAATCTCGTAAAGCCCCTCCGGTGCATCTGGAAATTAATTCTCAATGGGGGCTATGGAATCAGTCCATTAAGATTCAGGATGATATCATAGTCAATAAATTTCAGCATAGGTTGGGTCATTTCAATACTCAATGCCAAGATATCATCCAAGCTACTATAGAAGTTTGTGTTGATCATAACTCAGACCCAGCCTTATGTATGTATAAGCTCATTCCTCAACATCATGAAGGCCAAAATAACTCCCACATTGTTGACAATTCTCTAAGCACAATTCAGGTATCCAATACCAGGAAGGTCTCAAATCAAGATTTTTCCCTCTTTTTGAATATAGCCCTGCCTGCCTGGCAGAACTTTGCATCCAGTTTCAAAGGCTTCGAGATCTCTCAAGATCTTTCAATTCAAACTCTGTTGGAAATTGATAGTAGGAAGTTGTGGACTCTTCACTTGAAATGCCAATCTCCTTTAACTAACCAGGGGGATTTGGCTAATACACCTCAAATATCTAAATTGAAGGCCTGACAAATTAGTGATCAGATTGTGTCTAAAATAGCTACATCCATTATTTTTGAAATAGCAGAGGAGGAAGGTCTCCCAGTTAATCATCATAATACCAATACAATTGATGAATTCGTCAAACAATTTCAATTCTGGAATAGCAAGGCTCTTTCGAAAACCTTGAATGCATGTCACATTTCAGAGGATGTGGGGACTGATTTTGACACGCCCCAAGAAACATAATTAATGGCTGCCACTTTCAGTAACGAGGACTCATTAGGTTTGGAAAAAATTATCTATCAACATGCTCAAACTTTGATAGATTTAGAATGTTCGGATGCTATTAGTGGTATGCCTGAACCAATCAATGTATTAAATCCTAGAGTACCAAAGGATGCCACTTCCATGGTACTTTTTGATCACCATCAAATGCTTTCAATACATCAGACTCCTTCCAAGTGTTTGTTGGTTCCTAAAACTCCCAAGTCCAGAGGCAAACCGAAAGGAGCTAAGACTAAGAATCAAATAGCAGCAGGTATTCAAACAACTTTGGATGACACCTTCATAGTTACCAAGCGTGTGATGAGGAGAAAAAAAGGTTCTCCTTGTCCACAATGAAGATCAATTCTTGGAATGTTAGAGGCATTAATGCCTCTGACAAAAGGAGTAGGATCAAGCAGTTGATTAATTCTATGAAGGCAGATATACTTTTGATTCAGGAAACTAAGCTTTCACAGGATACATTTGATAAAACAATTTCCAAATGGTCAAAATGGTCCTTAGTACACTCTCCTAGGATAGGAGCTTTAGGAGGTCTAGTTGTTCTTTAGAATCCTCAAACAATTCAAGGCCACCTTGTTTAGCATAACCCCAATTGGCAAATTTTAAAGATGTCAGACTTCGAGATCTCTTTTATCCTGGTAAACATTTATGGTCCTTCCTCAATGCAAGACAAGTTAAAAGTCTGGACTAGCATTACCCACTTGATCCAATCTCAAGAATCTCTAAATGTCATTGTGGGAGGTGACTTCAATGCTATGTTGGATCAATCTTAAAAAATTGGTGGCATCTATCCACCGCTAAAAACAATTCAAGATTTTTCTCATTTTGTGGATAACAACAACCTTATGGACATTCATCCTTCACAAGGATCTTTCACTTGGACTAATAGGAGAGATGGATTTGCACAAATTGTTGTTCGACTGGATAGGTTTCTTATTTCCCAAGAATGGAAACTCCACAATTTTCAAATTGAGTCAGAAATCTTGTCTTCGTCGGGTTCAGATCATTTTCCCATCTCTCTTTCTATAACTCAGGTAGATGATGGAGAAAAGAATCAACATTATTCATCTTTCAAGTTTGAAAGAATGTGGCTTCGTCATCCACATTTTCTCCCTCTGATAAAACAATGGTGGGTAAGTGCACCATTTGTTTAGGGCTCTAAGATGTACCAATTTGCTAACAAACTAAAGCATGTAAAATCTCTTGTAAAGCTTTGGAATCAACATGAGTTTAAAAATGTTTTCAAGCAGAAAGAAGTAGTCAAGTCACAACTAAATGATATATACACAAATATCATTCAAAATGGAATGGACAATGATACTTATGCACAGGAAAAAAGTCTTCAGCTTGAATGGGAGGAACTATGTAGTAGAGAGGAAGAGTATTGGAGGCAAAAATCGAGAGAACTATGGCTTCAACAAGGTGACAAGAATACTAAGTATTTTCATGCTTCAGCCAAACAAAAAAGTTCTGCTAAAACTATATTCCAAATAAAAGATGCAAAGCTGGGGACCACTTTACATAATGCACAACACATTCAAGAAGAAGGTGTTAAATTCTTCAAAAACTTGCTAGCTCTAGATGAATATCCAATGCCCTTGGATGCTCAAGTTAGTCACCTACTTGAGGTAATTCCTCCAATGATAACTTCTGAAGATAATCTACAGCTCATGGCTCCATTTACTATTCAAGAAGTTTGAAAGGTTGTATTTTCATTCCCTCCAGACAAAGCTCCGGGTCTGGATGGCTTTACTGCATTGTTCTTTCAAAGTTTCTAGGATACTATTGGGTGGGATTTGTTAGCTGCTATTGAGGAATCTAGAAAGAATAGATCCATGCTCAAATACTTCAATACTACCAATATTGCATTAATTCCAAAAATTAAAGAGCCTAAAACATTTGCAGATTTTCAGCCCATTTCTCTGTGTAATTTGACATATAAGATTGTCACAAAAGCTATTTACATGAGACTACAACATCTTATTCTGAGCATTATCTCTCCTGAGTAGGGAGGTTTTGTTTTGAGCCAGGAAACCATGGAAGGAGCTTTGGTTACACATGAATTTCTACATTCCATCAATACGTCCCAATCACCATCTTTTGTGGTAAAGCTTGACATGATGAAGGCGTATGATTAGCTATGTTGGACTTTTCTTTTTCAAGTTCTTCATAAAATGGGATTTTCAAAAAGCTGGTGCAAATGGATAAAAGCATGTATTTCAGGAGCTTGGTTTTTAGTGATCATCAATGGGAAGGCATCAGGCTTCTTCTCTTCTACACAAGGTGTACGACAAGGAGATCCACTATCCCCGATCCTTTTCATCATTATGGCTGAAGCTTTCAGTAGGACTATTAAGAATCACAACATGATAGGGAAATGGCAAGGTGTAAACATTTAGGGTACTTCTATATCAGTTACACATTCCTTATTTGCAGATGATACATTGCTTTTTGGCAGATCACAGGTCTTAGAAGCAAGGAAAATTAAGCACATACTGCAGCTATATTCAGATGTCTCAGGGTAGAAAATCAATCTTCAAAAATAAAAAATCTTCCTTTTTAATACTAATAAAGTTATTTCAAACAAAATTGTGAGAATTCTAGGTTTCTCTGAGGACTTTCTACCTTCGAAATACTTGGTGTGTGTGTGAAAATTGTACCTAATCTGTAGACACAACACTTCAGTAAAACATTAGAGGTTAGCTATAATCAAAATCATGCAAAATTGAAATCTACTCTAACTAAGCGATTTACTGCCTTCTAGTAGGTGTGAGATTAATGTTCTTAGATTGCTATCGAGATCAATGACCTAGATGACACCTAAACGAAGGATTTGAATGCCAAACTGATATGAAATATGAATTGAATGCAATTAATCTTTTTTTTTTTGATATTTTCTATGCAATAAGAATGATAAAAACTTGATATGAAATCTAATCTATATGAAATTGATCTGCTAAAATGATCTAACAATGATATGAAAAAGAATCTAAATGAATGTAAAAAAAAATAGATTGATCTCACAATAGCCTTGATTCACAATAAGCTTTGATTCTCCCAATTCCAATTCTCCAACATGATTGTGCAAAAAAATGAGATGCTTTGAGATGAGCTGAGACTTTAATTTTATAGAAATCCAAGGCTTTAGAGGTGCATGGAAGAAAGCCATAAATCACTCAAATTAACTCAACTTGATTTTTGAGTTATCTGATAATAAAGATAATTTAATTCACAAAAACATGCAAATCATGCAAAAACAACTTTTTAACTCAAATTAGAGTTTAAATTAACTTTTTGAACTCCAAAATGATGTTGAGTTCTAAAAAGTCAACACTTTGCATTGATTTTCTAATTTGGAGTTTAACTGTTTCTTTTGAATGTGCATAATAATTATGAATTAATTAAATAAATAAAGTGATTTATGCTCAACTTAACTGATTTTTGAAAATAAATAATTGATTTATGGGTTAATCAATTATTTAATCAAACTTTTATTAAAAACTATATTATTAAATAATGACAACTTGCTTTAATTAATTAAATAAAAATTTAATCAATTATTCATAGGATATTGGATTTATTGTCAAAATTAAATAATACAATTAATAATAGATAGAATTAAATTTAATTACATAATTAAGTGGCAAGATATTAAATCTAATTAATTAAATATGAAAATATTCAATTAATCAAACTTAGGATAAATGTGATTTATCGCCAAATAATCATTAAATTAAAGATAATTAAGATAATTAGGAATATTGCTAGGAATATTCCCTGATGCAGAATTTAAGATAATCAATTATGATTCGATGATGTTTAGATGTGTCTTAGATTAGGACTTTGATGTTGATTTCGTTTGATTTGTAGATGTAGGAGGTTAATGAACTTATAGCCCATTTTTGGGGTATTACATTTTGCTCCTCTTTGAATTACTGTGCGAAGCGCAGTGGTTCAAAGATAGTCTGTGTTTGATAAAGATATGAAACTGATGTTTGAAATTGATAATTGATATGAGACAGAAGCTGATTGATATTGATTTGATATGGAGATAATAGGTCCTGAATGATCAAAGATAATGTTCACTGTAGCAGCAGATGAACCTATGATTGTGAAAAAGTGTCAAAATGCCTGATTCCAAACCTTAGGATTGCAAAGAAGTGAGTGACCGGTTCTAGACTCGATTGTCTTAGCAGAACTAGTAGGTATCACATCTGAATCCTTCAGTTGTTGAAGAACCAAGGAAAGAACACTATGATCCGATGGTTGCAAAAACTGATATATTTTACAAGATTAGGAGAATACCAGATTGATATAGATCTTGATGAATTTGATATGTCCCAAGTGATGATAGATTTGCCTCGAGCGATGAGGTTTTTTGATGAATCAATAACTAGACGTGGTTGTTGTCTTGATTACTGAGGAAAGATTGATAGAATTTGATTTATAGACTTTGAATGATGTGCAATACCTTGCCCCCTTCAGGATTAAAATTGAAATTTGACAAGAAAAGTCAGCGTTGAGAGTTTAGAAGCATGTTAATTGATAGGAAAAGTGGTTATACACGTTCAAGAACGCATTCTGCATCATTGGAAGGTCCCAAAAGACCAAGTTTGACTAGGTTAAACCATGAGTTGACCATAGTTGACCAAGTTGAAATTTTGATAGTTTGATGTAAGATAATCAATTAAGTTGAATGCTAGATTTTTGTGATGATCGAAGGTCGAATATGCAAGCAGTTAATAATATGAATGATCTCAAATTTGAATTTTGATCCCGAAAAAGGATTCTACTTGCTGTTTCATTGGAGGAACCTTCATGTGAGATTCAGCTCTTGTTAGATTTGAAGATGCGAGTGGAGAATTGTTTAAGCATTGAAGTTCATTTAGCCATTGTGAGATCATGCAACATGCAAAATGAAATGAGACATGCAAAATGAAATGCAACCTAAGACCTAGGACCTAGTCACTGATCATGTGTCGATTTGTTATCATCATTGAACTTTTAGGTAACTAGATAAATCAATACAATGCCCACTAGCTATGAAACCATAGACATATGAATATCTATTTGTATGCACAAGAATCAATACAACACCCACTGGCTAGGCAACCATGGACATATGAATATTGATTTTGTTTTCAGAATGTCGGATTAGATATAAGCACCAAGGCATAAACGCCAGGATGACCTGAATATCATGTCCATTTTGATATAGAAATTTGTATAAGCATTAAAACATAAATGTCATGATGACCTGAATACGCCTTGCATTACAAACACATCAAATAGCTAAGAGATTATTCTAAATCCAATGTGAATTACCCGTAGTGACCCTTTATCGTTCACAGCCTTAGGTAAGATTGCATTTCACAGTAGGAGAAAGAACTCACTCAAAAAGAAAATAGTTAGATCAAACTTCCTTGAATTTTTTGGGTATCAATGGTCGAGGTACGCATGGCCATCCAATTCGAGATAGAGGCTCTTACAGTCAGACACCATTTCAATCCAGAATTTCTAAAGTTGTTAGATTTTCACATACAAGCAGAAGATAAAGAAAAGATTATGCCCCCAGTCATCACTCTCTAAATCCTATAAAGGACATCATCAAAGGGCTCGAAGGGACACAATATGCAAAAATCTCAATGCAAATCAGTAAGCATACAAGGAGATAAAAGCATGAAGCACAGATCATTTTCAGTTTGATGTTTGATTGCATTGTTGTAGATGCAAAATCCTTTTTGGAGACAAGACTGATTGACCGACTCACATGAAGCTTCAAAGGACTCTGACTGGATATGATATGTCTAAGATATACTGAAGACCGTAAGAGTTGACATTGATTGCTCCCAAGTTTGAACATTGATAGGATACAGACGCTGGAGCTGAGTGGTGTACAGACTGACTTTTTGAAAACTAGAAATGCAAAAACAAACTGGGAGATATGTACAAACTAAAGCAAAACTAAAAGCTGGGAAAGACCAAGATTGCATTGATAGATGGAGCATTTTGAAACAAGTGGCACCCGTTTGCTGAGTTTTCACCATCTTGGCAGAGATTCTATTTTTGCTACCAAGGCACCTATTTCCAGGTTTTCACCAAGTCACTTTTTTTTTTTCTCATTTTTTTGTATTTTTCATTTTTCAATTTTTTTGAATTTTTGATATTTTCTGATTTTTTTGAATTTTTGATATTTTTTGATTTTTTTTTGTGAATCATCAAGGTGCCTATTGCTAGGTTTTCACCAAGATGTTCATTTTTTCAGGACTTTTTCTAATTTTTATGATTTTTTTAGGAGATTTTACCATGACTGAATGCCTTAGGTGTAGAATTTCTTCAAATGGAGAATGTTGATTGGTTCTCAGAACTATTCTCCTTTAGTCATTGAGAGTTGATAGGCACCGAAGCCAAAAGTAGCAGTGATTACAAAGGGACCCAGCCAGTTGGGTTCAAACTTCCCCTTGCATTCTCGATGGGATTGATTTTTAGGATTTTCTCTCAAGACTAGATCACCATCCTGAAATTCTCTATGTCTGATGTTCTTGTTGTAGCCTCTAGACATTCTCTTCTGATATACTCTGAGATGATCATATGCTGCTTGTCTACACTCATCTAGTAGTTCAAGTTCTTGCAACCTAGACACTCTGTAGTCATCATTAGTTACTAGACCATGTATTTTGATTCTTAGTGATGGGATTTCAACCTCAATAGGTAGTACTGCCTCAAACCCATAAACTAAAGCGAAAGGTGTAGCCCCTGTAGGTGTTCTGATACTTGTTTTGTAGGCCCAGAGAGCTGGATTGATCATGAGATGCTTGTTCTGATACTTGTGCTAATACTTGTTCTGATACTAGTTCTGATACTGGTTCTGATACTTGTTCTGATACTAGTTCTGATACTTGTTCTAATACTAGTTCTGATACTCATTCTGATAGTGATTCTGATAATTGTTTTGATACTAGTTCTGATACTTGTTCTAATACTTGTTATACTTGATAGCATCTTTTTCCATTACAAACTCCCAAACAAGATCATATCGTGTAGTCCCAATGTCTAGCAAGGTGGAGAATAAAATGGATTGACAAGCTGGTGGAAGAGATGGAAGACAAGAGAATAAAGGATAATGAAGGGAAGAAATCCTCAAGGGAAAACTCCTCAAGAATACCCAAGCTAGGGAAAAATTATCATGTAAAGCACATTTGGATAAGCAATGAAAGGCTAGCAAGATAAGTCACAAAATCATAATGCAAGAGCAGGAAAGGATGCAATTCAAAGGAGTAGACATGTCAAGAGGCTTCATAGCATCATGTTTTACTCTTTTTTTCTTTTCTTTAGATCAAGACCAAAGGGGAAAAGGATAGCGATAGGTGAAAATGAATGGAGGAAGATAAACATGAAGGCTAAACAGGAAGGGAATGAAAGAAAGATCATCATAAGATGGCTCACAAGATAACCAAATGTTCATGTATAGATCAACATTGTCAAGATCAAAGAGAGAAGATGGAATGGATGAAATATGTAGAAGAACTACACATGATGCTTGATTGCTAGATTTTCATCACGATACTTATCCAAGGCACCACAAGGGAGTGGTTTTCACCATAGGATGAATTTATTTCTCTTTACTTTTGCTACCAAGGCACCTGTTTCCAAGTTTTCACCAAGGCACATTTTCAATTTTTTTTTTTTAATTTCTCTTTTTTAAGAAGAAGGCAAGCTTTTTAGATAGTGCTCCTTGAAAGGATAAACTATGATATGCCAAGGAATCAAAATGATATGCTCAAAGATGCTGATAGGGAAAGGGAGATGGAAGATAAAAAATGGAGGATATGGTTTTATGTAAAGCGAGTGAGGTTGGAAGATAGGAGGAATAGACAAATGAGAAAAAAGGATATAAGGTAGAAGGATAATGCATGGAAGGATAGTGAAAGGGTAGATGGAACGGAAGGCAAGCTCAACATCAACACACACCTTGAAGGGTGGTGAGAGGGTGGAGGAAATGTGAATGAAGGAATACGTGAAGGAATATGGTGAATGGATAGCAGAGGTTGTGGTTTAGGCACATGGAATGGAAGAATATTTTTGGAGAGAGATGAAGTGGAAGTCTTTGGAAGCTTGAATGTCAACTTAACTTTTTGTTCAACACCAGACTCTTTCAAGAGAGACTTTGGAATCCATATAGCCATAGGCTTTTCATTTTTTTTTGGTAATTTAAAGAGAATAT
This sequence comes from Chamaecyparis obtusa, assembly GCA_027943335.1. NCBI lineage: Eukaryota > Viridiplantae > Streptophyta > Pinopsida > Cupressales > Cupressaceae > Chamaecyparis > Chamaecyparis obtusa. The sequence continues at coordinate 1,409,618 of BSBK01000674.1, forward strand.
CTTCAATGATAGATTTTGGAACCCATACTTGTTTTGTAGTTTTCTTCTTAAATATCTCTTTTGACTTTATGTTCCCATGTCTATTAGAGGAGACATGGTGATCTTCTTTTTTTGATGGATTCTTGTATTGCTTCTTTTTCTTGTATTGAACATTCAAGTTACTTCCAAAGGACTTGGGACTTGTCGAAAAAAAGGAGGATATGACTAGTTTAGATGGGTGGGTGGATGAAAAGGATTCAAAGGTGTGCATCTATGTTGATCTTGAGGAAAGATAGGAGATGGAGGTATGTAAGGACCCAAGATGGATGATGAATTAGGAGAGTTAGGAGGGGAAAGTGAAGGGACATAAGGACCCAAGATGGAAGGTAGGCGTGAAGCCCTTAGTAGTGGTGGAAGAGGTCCAAGGATGGAAGTGGAAAATGTAAAAGGATAATCAATAAGTTCATCAACATCAATATGACAACCAAGGATATCAGCATCTTTAGAGTGAGCATTAGAATTTTCAATAGAATCAAGTACATCTTGAATATGAGCACTTTCTTTGATAGGATTGTTCAAAGCTTGCAAAGACTTAGGAAGAGTAGAAAGTGGAAATGAACATGGAGTGGTAGACTAAGAAGATGGAAGACTTTGATCTTGACAAGGATCTTTGGATAGCATAAGTGCATAATTTTTTTCTTGATTTTCAATAGGCTTAACATTGGAAGGAACAACACCATTTTTACCAACCTTAATGGAAGTATCATCTTTGGAAAGCGCAAGTGTAGTAAGGTTATTTTGATTGTCAATACACTCAACAATGTAAGTAGTAGCTTGATCTTGCTTAGGCGAAGACTTAAGACATGGTGGAATGCATGAAAAAGGGTGTACAGGATCAAAAGAACCATGAAGTAGATAAGAGACATCGGGAAAAGGAGTGGATGACATGGAGGGTTCTTGATCTTGATCTTTCTTTATATTCTTTTCTTCATCATTTTTAGAGTCCTCTTGACATGGAGCCACTTTTAAGGACAATGAAGCATGTTGGGATTGTATGGATGACTTTGGAAGAGATGGGGAAGGACTAGCTGGAGTAGGCATTATAGCATATGAAGGCTTAGGCTCTTTAGGTTTATCATTATTGAAAGTATTTGCAGCCAAGTGAAGGTTAGCTTGAGTTTCTTTAAGGGGTAGCCCTGGAGGATAACTATAGAGAACCACATGAAAAGTATCAGGGCTTGTGTCGGATGAAGGTTCTGTGAAAGATTTGAAAGACTCGGAAGTGTTAGGAAATGTATGGGTATTGGAGGAAGTAGGGTATGGAAGGGAACCATCACCAGACAAAGGTTTAGCATTAACATGATCTTGCTTGAGAGTGTAATCTTTATTTTTAGCCTGAGAGTTCTTAGAGGAGAGATCCTTATAGTATTGATGTTTCAAGCTAGTACGATGCATTTTATAGTCCTCAGTAGTAGTAGATGGGTCATAATCAAGGTATTGTCCACAAAAGCCATTAAAACCTCTTTCAAAATTAGAATCATATGGATCACCATCACAATCTATCTAATGTGACGGCCCATTTGTAGTAAGTAGGAACACACGACAAGGACTCTTAGGAATAGAGGTGTCATAGGTATCGTTACATTGTCCATCATCATAGTCATCATAGTCTCCAAAGCTTGATGTGTCACTCTCTGTGGAAGAGGTATCATAAGGGTTGTCACGTTGCTCAAATTTTGTCTGAGGGCATGGTGACATGTACAAGTCTTTATCAAATGGAAAAGAGCATAGAGTTTCTACGGAGAACTCTTTAGGTTCCTTTTCCTTCTCAAGTTTGTCAACCTGGACTTGCATAGCTTGTAGCTACTTCATCATAGCGGTGATTAGAGCTTCTTCCTCTTGTGTATTGATTCTTTGAGACATGTGTACTGATTCTCAATGGCTACTGCTTTGTTCCTGACACAGTGATTTGTTCGATAGATTCTGGAAATAGGCTAAAAAAGTTAAATATCTAGCAATTATGAAAATTTTCTAACAACTCTTCAAAATTTTCCAAACGACACTCTACAGACTCGTACAACAGTGGGTAAGCAATGAAATGACAGTTGAAAAGCTCATACGATAGTTGAAAAACTCGCATGACAGTTGCTAGTAGGATTTGACTTTTTGAATTTGTTGGCATGAAAAATCATATGACATTGGGTACTCAATCATACGACAGATGGGCAGTAATGAAATGACACTTGGCAAAAAATCATATGACTTTCTGACCTTGTGAGATGACTTTTGACTCCAGAAAAGGATTTTACTTCATATTTTGCAAATTTTGAGTTTTTAGATCTGAATTATTTGCAAATTTCAATGTCCAGATTTGAGGATTGTAACAGATTTGTTAATTTTCAGTAACCAGATAGATAAACAAGTACGCAAAATAGCAAGCAAGTGATTTCAAGCATGTCTGAAAATAATGAACAAGGGAAAAAGCAACCTTGCGCATGAACAATAAGTGACTTATTCGTTCTAATCCTCAGAAGCACTAATTGTGTATGTTCCAAAAATATTTTGTAATAATGCACATATACCCTATAAAATGAAAATTTGGCCTCGCTAGGATTTTTAGTAATGGTTTGACTCTGCAACTTTTATGATCCAAAGGGGTGAACTCCAATCCCAGCACACCAGGGTTTTGACACAGTCTGAGAACTTAATCTTCAGGAGCTACTAGGGAGATCTGACAACCCAACAATGAACCATACCCGTGGAGATTTTTTGCACAAGGACATTTATATAGCGGCTGTCACTACCACAGTGAAAAAGGCTATTACCACTTGAGGTTTTGTTAATGCAGTTTACCCTGTGAAGGGATTGTCCTCTATGGTTAACCCTCTCTAAATGTGACTCACAATAGTATACCACAAGGGGACTTGGCTCTAGATCCAAGGTTTTTGACACCTTTTCACTTTTAACCCAAATAAAGCAAGCAGATTAATCTGACACGTTAAGACAAAGTTTGTCTCACCAAGGTCTATGATATCAACCCCTCCAGAGAGAGAATGTATCAATCAATAAGGGAAGATGCACTAACTGAGTTGAATGTGAAACACACTAAGTATCCTCCCCACCTACAAGGGATCCCTCATTGAGAAGGGTTTTGCTAGGAACCCACTCTCTCAAGATCCACAAATAGTGTTCATGGGGCCTAATTACTATGTGAGCACAGATGTATGTTTCCAAAAGTAAATCTACCAAAAGTATCCAAAAAGCAGAAAGAGAAACACTTAACGCTTAAAGAAAATATGAGATAAGTCCACAAGGTGGAACACTTAACACCTCACACAAGCTGAAAATGAGTCCCCAACTTAGAAAACAAGTGAGTTCCTAAAAGCACAAATGAGTTGCCAAGTGGAACACTTAACGCTTATGTCCTGTTGACCCCTCCCTTTTAATGTGGTGCTGAGATTGCAACCACGGGGTGGAATGAGGGGCCAGTGGATTAGCGAGTCTAATAACCCAAGATAGTAATCAAGATCAATCACAAGTATTTGAGACTACTTAATGAATCTTTAAGGGGTCACAACCTAGTATCAATTATGCAAGTGTGTAAAACAAAAGCATGAAAAGAATCACCCAAGCTAGACACATGACAGATTTATTTTAAGGCCAAATTGAAATGTTATTAGATGAAGGAGAATACCTAGGATCCTTACAATGAGCTTAGTAGATTTTACCTAATTTTTAGCAATTCTTGTTGAGCTTTTCCATGCAAGCAAGTGACGAACTCTCCAACAAGCAAACAAGCAAACAAGATATGCAAAATATATTCAACTTATGAAAACCATAGGGTTAGCTCTAAAAATTAATTATTATCAGCAATAATAACCAGAAATTAACCCAAATGACAACTCATATCATTCATTGAACCATGTAAAAAAAAATAAGTGCATACCCATCACAAAACTTTATTTTTTTTGTGCTGCATTTGACCTAGTCAACAAGATCTAATTTTTTTGATATGATTTTGGCCACAAAAATAAAAATTCAGAACAAAGACCCCTACTAAAAAATAGAGAGCTTTCCAAAAATGTAAAATTTTTAGAAAAATCTATTCATTTGTGCCCTAGAGACCCATTTTATCAAAACATACCAGTTTTTGTAAATTGACTATTTGAGCTATTATATTGCATCCAAATTTAAAATACAAAGAATGGACCCCCTGTATAATTTAAAGAGCTTTCCAAAAAAATAAAAATTTCTAAAAAATATTTAGATATTAATTTTTTCCAAAATTTCAAGAAAAAATTATTAAAAATTCAAAACATCTCAGAAAACTCTAAATTTTGTACTGTAGCTTCTCTGATATGTGTCCAACTTGAAAATTTTTTTTAGAGAAAAAATCCAAGCTGTTTGAGAGATAAAATTAAATCTTTGAAACTTTAGGGTTTTAGCTCCCCAAAAAAATCAAAACTAGTATGTAAAGGTGGGTTGCCCCGCAATAGGCACCAGAAATGTGTGTGTGAAAATTATACCTGATCTGTAGACACAACACTTTAGTAAAACATTAGAGGTTAGCTATAATCAAAATCATACAAAATTGAAATCTACTCTAACCAAGCGATTTACTGCCTTCTAGTAGGTGCGAGATTAATGTTCTCTGATTGCTATCAAGATCAGTGACCTAGATGACACCTAAACAAAGGATTTGAATGCCAAACTGATATGAAATATGAATTGAATGCAATTAATCTATTTTTAAAAATATTTTCTATGCAATAAAAATGATAAAAACTTGATATGAAATCTAATCTATATGAAATTGATCTGCTAAAATGATATGAAAAAGAATCTAAATGAATGTAAAAAAAAAACAAATTGATCTCACAATAGCCTTGATTCACAATAAGCTTTGATTCTCCCAATTCCAATTCTCCAACGTGATTGTGCAAAAAAATGAGATGCTTTGAGATGAGCTGAGGCTTTAATTTTATAGAAATCAAAGGCTTTGGAGGTGCATGGAAGAAAGCCATAAATCACTTAGATTAACTCAGCTTGATTTTTGAGTTATCTGATAATAAAGATAATTTAATTCACAAAAACATACAAATCATGCAAAAATAGCTTTTTAACTCAAATTAGAGTTTAGATCAGCTTTTTGAACTCCAAAAGGATGTTGAGTTCTAAAAAGTCAACACTTTGCATTGATTTTCTAATTTGGAGTTTAACTGTTTCTTTTGAATGTGCATAATAATTATGAATTAATTAAATAAATAAAGTTATTTATGCTCAACTTAACTGATTTTTGAAAATAAATAATTGATTTATGAGTTAATCAATTATTTAATCAAACTTTTATTAAAAACTATATTATTAAATAATGACAACTTACTTTAATTAATTAAATAAAAATTTAATCAATTATTCATAGGATATTGGATTTATTGTCAAAATTAAATAATACAATTAATAATAGATAGAATTAAATTTAATTACATAATTAAGTGGCAAGATATTAAATCTAATTAATTAAATATGAAAATATTCAATTAATCAAACTTAGGATAAATGTGAGTTATCGCCAAATAATCATTAAATTAAAGATAATTAAGATAATTAGGAATATTGCTAGGAATATTTCCTGATGCAGAATTTAAGATAATCAATTATGATTCGATGATGTTTAGATGTGCCTTAGATTAGGACTTTGATGTTGATTTCGTTCGATTTGTAGATGTAGGAGGTTAATGAACTTATAGCCCATTTTTGGGGTATTACACCTGGGCATACCTTTCTTTATGGGTTCCAATAAGGCAAGTTATTGAACATTGGTCATTGAAAGAATTAAAAGTAGAGTGGTTGCATGGAAAGCTCGATGGCTTTCTCTATTAGGCAAAATAATGCTCATCAAATCAATACTTTCAGCTATACCAAACTATTACTTAGTTGTCCTTAAAGCGCCACCATCAATCCTACTTCATATTCAAAAACTCATTAGAGGGTTCCTTTGGATGGGCAATATGACAGAAGATAAGAAGATCCCACTAATCTCTTTGCAAGATATGGCATATACCCCTACTATAGGTGGTGTAGGAGTTCATGATCTGTCAAAACAGAATGTAGCCTTTGGAGGCAAGCTAGTTTGGCAAATGTATAGTAAGTCTCATACTACATGGTGCCAAATTATGCAACAAAATTACTTGGATAACAGTGAGCCATCAAGGATATTTTCCATACTTGATCCTCCAAAGGGGTCTGTTATTTGGGATTTTATGGTCTCTTCTAGAGACATTGTACTTAATATGTGACATGGGAAATTAATAAAGGAGATAAGGTTATCTTTTGGAGAGACTCATGGAATGGTTAGCCTCCATTGACAACATTGCCTGATGTTCAAAATATCACATCAATTACAGAGACCATGTGGGGGAAAAATGTTATTCATTACATATCTGTGGTTTGCTTATTCTCAAGAAGAGTTATATGGAAGGATCCGGAACACCTTCCATTAGCCAATTAGGACAAAATTCTCTTTCGGGCCATTTTACACAATAGACAGGCCTTACTTTCCCAATATGAAGATAAATTAAGGTGGGCACCAGCAAAGGATGACAATTATTCAATCAAAGAGGGGTATAAGCTCATTCAGAGAATTGCCTCAAATAAGATACCTACACAAGCATATTCATTTTGCTAGAATAATGTTGTATTACCAAAAGCTGGTTGCTTTGCATGGCTTGCAATCAAGAAAAGGATTCTAACTAGTGATAGGTTAGAGAGATTAAACATTGCCCCGACCTTCAATTGTGTGCTATGCAATGAGGAAGAGGAATCAAGAGATCATCTCTTTGTGGGTTGTCCATTTGCATACCATTGTTGGACGTTCATGCTAAAAAATTTAAGTTTCTACACCCCCCTTCAAAATAACATAAGGGACATATTTCAAGCTTGGCCAATTCTACATCCTAGGGCCTTGTTCACAGGACTATGGAAATGTACCCCAACAATAGTCATATGGGCCATTTGGTGGGAAAGAAACAAGAGGATCTTTAGGAAAGAAGCAACCTCTATAGAAAAGGTGTTGGAAGGCATTGAAAGATTAATTGTAGAGGTTACGAATGTGAGCCTTAGTCGATGTAAGGTAAAACCTATTATCACCTCTTGGGACATCAAGATGCTTAGAGAATGGAAAACATTAGTCATCCTGATAGGATGGGGCTCTACAAATACAGTGCAACTCAAAGTAGATCGAGCTTCTATACAATGGCATACACCTATCATAGTTCATGTGAAGCTCAATTTCGATGGGGCCTCTAGAGGAAACCCCATAAAATTAGGGTTAGGAGCTTGTATTAGAGATTGCAATGGATTTGTTTTAGCAATCAGAGTGGGTCCACTACCAGATGGAACAAACAACATTGTAGAAGCTCAAGCTTTTCTTGCAGGTCTAACTCTTATAAAAAAAGGAAATTTCAATAAAGTACACATCGAAGGTGACTCGCAAGTAATCATTAATGCTTGCATTAAGAGAGAAATATTCAATTGGCAGCTCAACTATATTCTGCAATAGATTTGGAACCTTGTGGATCAATGTCAGGAGGTTTGCATATCTCATACTTTAAGGGAGGGGAATAAAGTTAAAGATTGTCTTTCAAATTTAGGATGTGAAGGAATCACAATCTCAACCTTGCAGCCGAGCTCCTTCATTGAGCAATATGAGGATGTACAAGTATTAATCAAGACTGACATTGACAAGTGTTAGTACTAATTACATTGCATTTCAGCACATATGAAATTAGTACAGTCACATCAATATCAAGATTCTATGAGTATGGTTAATTAGTTACTGCCACCTTGGGGATGTCATCTATGTACCTCACACACATTTGAAGTACACACACATCATGTTAGTAAGTGCAATTTTGATCAGGTGACAACTTACCCACTCTTGTTCACATGGCCGCTGGTACTTCATATCACTTGAGCGTGTTATGGGTGATTGTATTTTATTCCCATCAGATTTCACATTCAAGATAAGGACCCTCGCTTATTTATGTCCCTAAAATCCTCTATTTTTAGTGCTCGACACAAGATTAGCTCTTAGGATGTCGCTCCCATCAGATGTTTGCATCAAATGTGATTCTTGCCATTAGTTTCATAGATCAATCCTCCCAAAAAACTATAGAATTTGGATTCAGCCGATGGTGGATGAGGACGCTCTTCCTCTTTAGTTGGATGACTCAACCATGGATACTATGTTCTCTATTCACTCTACTTCAATTTGGCAGGTGATATGACAAGTAATTGGGGAAGAGATTCTCTCTCCTTCCTCAAGGAAAGTTTTGTTCCCTACAAACTTGGTGTCGATTTTCTTGTCTAATGCAATGGACTTACTACAGTCAGCTGTGCTTTTGGAAATCCTTGCAATGAAAGTTGTATACCCAAAATTCTAGACTGAAAATAAGCTGAAAGTGGCAATGCAGTGGTATGATTTGTGGGTAGGAAATGCTTTGGTGGGTGGCTTGTTCACAAGGTCTCAGCTCCTATAGAAACACAAGGTCATGGCTACCTTTGATGCACTCCAAAAATATTTTGAAAAGTAGAGCCCGCACTTTATGAAGTCCACCTTGCAAGTCACGACGAGAGCATTGGGACACTAGCAGAAGGAGGGCATGAAGAGAAAGGGATTTGCATTGCTTGACCTCTTGGGGCTGCCAAACAGAGATGTCTCTACTATGCATGGTCAAAGGGTGTCTCTAGGGTGGATTTCAGGCTCCCAAACTAGGATTGATGGTGGATTTGTGGCATGTTTGGCTGGTGTGTGCTCTGGTTACCCTGCTTCTACTACCCAAGGTTCTGTATGGTCTCCTCCTTTAGACAAAGCCAAGGGAACAAGATGGGATGTGCTTCCTAGTTATGTGTCTACTGCCGTTGATGTCGTGGGTACTGGTTCGGGATGGGAATCCACTTCTCCACCTCGCATGGATTTTGGGTGGGGTTATTCTCTGCAAGATGGTAAGGCCTCAGCTTCTGGTGATGGTGCTGCGTGCGAAGAAATAGAGGAGTGAAAATGTGATGTTTTTTGTTTTGGAAAATTAGAAATGTTTTGAAAATTTGGAGGATTTTGTGACTTCCAGGAATGAATGTTAAAATTTTTGAAATATTGTAAAAATTAGATTAAATTCAAAATTTGGAGGAAGCTTTATCTCCACATTGTACTCAGGAATTTGACCATTGATATAAGTATGTTGTAAATATCGATGTTATAAACATTTTATATATAGCGACGATGCTGAGTTTTCTCACTGGTTCTTTCCCAGTTGAGCATTTTTTGAATCAGGTTTATTTAATAAATATATTCAGTGGCTAGTCCACTTTTTCTAATAATAATAATAATAATAATAATAATGTGTCTTACTTATGGTATATGTACCATAAGCATATGGGTGCACACATATGGCTATGAATACATATATAAATATATATTATTATATAATAAATTAATTATGTGAATGAAATTATTATGAAACTATGGTAAGTCTATATTATTTTTATATTTGGGAAATGCTTTTGGTAAATTACCATAGTAAGTAAGTTAATAAAATTATTCCTAAAACCTTTATTTATCTATTTGGTCATCCTCAAATTTAGGAGACATAGATTAAAACCTTATTAAATAAAATATGTTTATCCCTTCATGGGAATGGTTTTACAAACCGTATTATTAATGAATAACTGGTGGATAGTTGCATCGGTTGGATTACCTATACAACTACTCCCCAATCTATATATAGAGAGATCTCTTGTGTGAGACGAGGTTGGATATGAAATTGGATTCAAGAAGAAATATTGTATGGTTGAGCATTTTAGTTGTAGGAAATTATATTTGTGAGGGGAAAATTCATTATTCTATAAGATTGGCATTTGGTTGCTTCTGGTAGAGGCTGAAGATTACACACAGAAGGAATTGAAGGAGTGTTGGAAGAGATTGAAAGGATTGGATCCTTCTTCATCAACCGAATCTCCGCAAGACTCTAGGTTGGAATCCATTTTGAGAGATAATCCTCTTTTCTATCTATGAATGTTATTTATGCTTGAAATGCTTCTCTATATGTTTTGTTGCAGAATGTGTATACAAATATAATATTATTGTATTTTGTCGGCCATGTTTCATATCATTGTATTATGCCAGCCATTTATGTTATATTATTGTATTCTATCATATTATTGTAGTATGCCAGTCATTTATACAAATATAATGTTGTAGTATGCCAACTATTTATACAAATATAATGCTATATTATTGTATTCTGTCATATTATTGTATTATGCTAGCTATTTATACAAGTATAACATGATCTAGGGTTAGGATTATTTATAATTATTTTTTTGTCATTAAAACAATACGTGCAGTATTTATATAATCCTACATTAGGGTTAGGCTGGACTATTTAGAGAAGTATATTATTTTAATTTTCTATCATTATTAATTATTACCGAGTTATATTTAATCTCGAGTTGAAGTTAGTATTGTTAAGGTTTTTTTTATACAAGTTTAACATGTATTTAATTCTTTGTCATAAAACAATATGCCTGCGTTAGGGTTAGGCATGAATATTTATAGAAGTATAACATTCAAATTATTTAATATTTATACAAATATAACATAGTATAACATTTAGATTATTTATACAAGTATAACATTTAAGTATAAGTTTGACTTATACTTTAAGTTATACTTGTATAAAGAAATTAGGTACATTTCAGGATGTTTGAGATAGGTTTCAACTTCATAGGAGATAAGATGCAACTTCTAGATTTTAGATTTTTTTTAAAAATCAGACTTAGTTAAATTTCAGGCACAGGAGGTTTTATGGAGCATTGTGTTTTGGCATATAAAATTTTGTGTAAAATTTATATTGGTTCATTAATTTTTTAGTGGAGGTTATATGGTGCATTTAGATGCTTTAATAGGGTTAGGATGTGTGTATGAAGCGGAATTAGGGTTTAGGATTGTCTAGGAGGATCAAGACCATTCTAGGCCTCCCTAAACGCTTCTCATTTTCCTAAACATCCCTAAACTCTCCTATTCTTTTATTATCCTTGATGTAAGTTCTCAAAAGTGTTTACGATGTGTTTTTTTCATGTATGATGTGTATGTGATGTGTGAGTTAAGGGTAGAAAACCTAAGAACACTAAGTGAGTGGCTCTTAGTGCGGGATCGGGGCCCTAAGTGGCTAGCACCAGGATAACCAACTAAAGAGTTATTTTAACAAGTGATAATTTAATTAAAACTTATGGGAATGGGTTCAAACACTAAAAAGATTAATGTATGCCTCACCCATGCCATTAGTTCTAGTAAAGGCTATGGATGGGAGTGGGAGAAGGTTCCTATGTGTAGGTATGATCAAATGGCACTTGTCTATATGAAAGGCATTTGGTTCCGCATGTGCCTACTTGGGGGCCGGGGCCCAAAGTGGCTAGTACTAGGACAACCCAAGGGGTGAGGGCTATGCGATGACACTCACTTAGGTTGTTGCTTAGAGTCTCTACCAAGCCTTAGAACCTTTGGGAAAAAGATTTATACTTTGATCTTCTTTTCATTTGCTATTTGGGAAAGGTTACCCAACCCTAGGTATGGCCTAGCTATCCCTTCTTGTGGACCTTGGTGTTTATCTCCTAGCATGGGGGAGTGGGCCTTTTGGTATCCATGTGGTTGGGTGGTAAATATTTTTATCGAGGTATCTTTTGCAGATGCAATGCTTAAAGATTCATGCTTGCTTATGTTCCAGTTTTGAAGAAGAAGACTTTGTACTTATCTTTCTTGATATTCAATTAAATGTAAAGTTATTGTTACCTCCCAAGAGGAGATGAATGTAATGTAATCATTAATGTATTTCAAAATGTTGTAATTGGAATGGGTAGACTTAGGAAAAAGGAAAAGGGAAAGCATGAACTTTATGTATATGATGTATACTGGAAAAGAAAAGGATTTTGTAACATTTCAAGTAAAGTAGTATGTTTCTCATTATTGTTGATTAATAGAAAAGCTGGTAAAATAAATGTAATATTTGCAATGTATCAAGGGGTTGGATGATTCTATTATATGGTATTAATGCTTTAAATGTTATATCATTCATAAAGGACACTTAGGAATATACATGGATTTATATGGAAAATTTAAATGAAAAGGGAACCTTGGAGGAATCTAAGTTAATCTATGTTTTGTTTATATAATTCTTTTTAAAATTCAAAATTTTTCATAAATCATTACTTAGGTTTTCTATTACAAAGAGAATCTTTGTTCTCTTCCCCAGTTCCCTTGCGGGGCATGACATATCAGCACAACTGAATTTTAGTATTTCTAACTAAAAATTAATTTTGATCAAACATATGGTCTAGCTAGATTCATTCTAGCTAAGTTAGATAAGTGCTTTAACTTTTCCAATTGGAAATGTCTATTAAATGCATGTTTTATACCACTTTGGGTCCAATTACTATAAAAATAAAATTATTTCAAAAAAGTCATGTTTCAATAACTCCTAATCTTTTTAATGATATTTTTTTAAAAATAAAAAAATACCGTTTTGTAGAGATCATAGTCAAGAATATCCTCATATAGATTTAATAGTGTTTTAATTAGACATAGTTTATTGTAATTAAAAAATACTGCAAGTAGGTATTTTAACAGTCAAGGAGATGTTGATTGGGAAAAAGAAAAAAATAGTAAATCATATTAAATAAATTTGAAAACTATTTGGTGCACTAGAGGAGACAGTCCTCTTCAAGAATATATATTACTTTTTTTGATTGGGATAGATTTGTTATGAAAAATATGGTGCGAGATGAAAACTGTTGATTTTAGTGAGTTAGAATTTGAATTATTATAAACGAGAAAATATAGGTCACAAACCAATTTTTATTTCTTCATGCACTAGCTATATATGTCATCTATGACATGTATTTTGAAATTAGGGAGAAAAATGTTTATTTACATATAATTTTTTGGTGGGAACTAGACTCCTAATTTTTAGCATTTTTCAACAACTAAAAAATTGTCTTTAAAAATTAAAAAAACATATCAATTCTTATTCAAAAAAATTATTAAAAATATTAATCATAAAATTCATCCATTTTATCATATTTAATTAGTTTACATCATCTTCAAATTCTAAACATAAATGTCATTTTTATACTATTGAAGTTGAACAACTTTGATTTTGTTAGCCTTTTCCTTTGTAAAAGGGTGACAGATTATTGTGCCTTTACCCTTTTACATTTCTATTTGATGTGCCTAATGTGGTTGAGGGACAGAGTTGTAGTTACTTTATTGTGAGATCCACACAATTGGTCAATCCATGCCATTGTTTGTTATATATTTATACATGTATGTACATGCTCATCTCTTATGCAAGATTTCAAGTACCAGGGATCAACTTCCCTGAATTATCAAGATGAGTGTGCCCTATCATAATATCTCAATGGTAAGATAGGGGAGATAGAAGAAAAGTCCAATCCCAACCTAAGCCATCATTTGTCCTAAAATAGGGGACGAGTAATATTGACTACCTATCCAAATTCGTTAAGGTGACGTGAATTTGTGAACCCTTCCTTTGAGCATGATGGTTATTTTGAGTTAGTTGATTTTCAGGAGTTGCAGTCATTTGAGTTTTGTTATTTGATTTATTTATTGAAAATGAATTAATTAAGACTAATTATTATATTATAATAATTATATCTTGGAAATATTGAAATATTAAGTATAAGGGTATTTAATTAGTAAGGGTTAATTAAATACCTTTGTTTAAGTAAAAGGCTTAATTAAAGTCTAATTTAGAATAAAATGATTTAATTAATTATTAAATTCAAAGATGAGATTTTAGGCATAATTGATTTATTTAATATTTAATTATCAATTTCATAGTTATTAAGTGCTAAAATATTAATTGATTAATTAAATATTAGTATGCAATTTAAGTTGCACATTCAATTTTATAAAATTGAATTAGAAATTTAAATTAAAGTTGAGTTAGGAGTGGTTAACTGGAAAGTGCATATGATTATATATAATTAATTAAATATACCAAAAAGGAAAATTAGTAATTAAATGCAAAAGGGAGTTAAGTGATTTTAATGTTGAGTTCTATTTCCTGTTTGGGTTTCGCATGTCAAGTTCTGATTTTAGTATTTTCAAGTTAAGTGATTCTTTTATATTTTTTCAGAGGGGAGTTTACCTTGTTTATGGTGTTGCATGTGTTGAAACCCTAGGTTGCTTAGTTTTCTTTATTAGGAGGATTTTGGCCATTATTTGATACACAGGTTTGGAGATCACAAGTTTTGCTTGTAATTTGGAGTTGAAGAAATTTCTAGAAAACTTGGATTTTTGGGAGCTTGAATTTTGGATTGGTACCATCATAGATCTATTGAATTTGAGGTAGGGTTTGTATTTTTCCATTCTAAATCTTCTTTCTGAAAATATTTTTTTCTTTGTGTTTGTCAAATTGTTGTAGGGTTTGAATTGAAGGTTTTATGGTTTTATTGTTGGAGGTTTTGGGTTTGAAAAGTTTTTTGGGTTTTTGTTGTGTGAAAAGAAATTATGGTATTTTAATATGCATGTGACCATACATGTATTAATTTTTGTATGTAAGAATAATCTTTTATATTATTCTAAAAAATTTTGTATTTAAATTCAAAAGAAAATTATGTTTTGGTTAAAGCCCTAGGTTGTTCAATGTGAAAACTACGAACAATTGATTTAGAAAAATATGAAATTTAGATCCAATAAGGGTTTGATTAAATTATTAAACACATTATTCAAGAGGACAACAAAAATTGAAATCATCAAACAATTGAATGTGAAAACCCAATTGAAATTTAATAGTAAAAAAACTAGATTCTTGAAAATCAATTATTTTATTAATAAGAGAAGAAAAATATATGTATTTGTAATTTGAAAGTTTCTATATAAAAAAATTATTATTATTATTTATTAATTTTTTTTTGTATTAGCTATAAGGGGATCAAAAAATATAACAATGACCAGTACTGGGAGAGGCCAAGCCTCAGCCCGAGAGTATCAGAGTAGCAACAAAATTAAATACACAACATAAAAGTAGAGAAGGAGAACAAGAAGCTTAATGGAGAATATCATCCTGAGCCTCAACCTAGGCATTCCTACCCAATGGGCCTTCCATCTAGATAATGTTCTTTCTCTCCTGGATTTGGGCCAGCATGCTGATTTGGTGATTTATCGCGTTATTATTCTTATTGACTTCTTGAGTGAGCTTCTTCAGAGTTTCTTCAAAGTTGGCAAAGTTGTCTATATGCCTTCTCTAGTCACAACCATCCTTTAACTCATAGACGAACATGGTGTAATTCCCATCTTGGAAGAATCTTTTGAGCTTCTTTCTATCAATTGTCATGTTCACGTTCACCTACGAGAAGATTTTAAAATATGTGAGTTTTTGAAAAAACTTAGTAAGGGACCTGGGAGAATCTTGATACCTTTCTTCATTTCTACACTTCCAAATCTACCAAAGAATGTTAGAAGATAACATACTCTGGAAAATATCAGTATCCTTTTTTAAACCTTCAATATAACTAGTGAAAATTTCAAAAAAATTCACAAAACTAGGATAGGTGATACCAAACATACGCCATATATTTTTAGCAAAAGAACAATCAAACAAAATATGTTTGTAGGAGCTAGGAAGCCTACATAGGCTGCAAAGATCATTAGCAGCAAGATCTTTTCTCAAAGGAACCCTGTCAAGTAACATAAGCCATTTGAAGCATTTTATCTTAGGGTCAATAGGAGCTTTCCAAAGTCTGTCAAAGTGCTTCTTCCAAGAATTAGCATCCAAGTCAATGTACCAAAGTTTATTAACATGATTAATGATGTCCTTATTAGAATCAATGATTTTTTAAATATTTTTAGCTTTAATTTTAGGCACTATAGTACCATCTGGCCATTTAATCTTCAAAAATCTATGAGAATCAACATGACAAGCTACAGGAAGGTCCTTACAGGCTTTGACAATCATATTATAAGTTTTCTTTTGGGACTGAGGAATATGGAATTTGGAGCTGAGATCTTCCTAGCTGATAAGCCTATCTTCTTCAAAGAGGCAAATGAATTGAGAAATGCCCAGGTTATTCTAGTGTTTAGAAGAGAATCCTTGGGAGATGGCAAGGGGATTTCTTGCAAGGTATAGATTCCACCAAATGGATCTTTTACCATATATCTAAGTTTATGATCAAAGAAGATTCTATTAGAAATGTACTATTTAACATATTCCCAGGCTTTCCAAATAGTCTTAAAAACCATAGAGCCATGGACAAGAACATGGAAAATTCCCTTTATGATATCACAAAAGGGGAGGTTCTTCCAAGACTTAGCCATTCAAGGGATCCCCCTCTCAATATTTCATCTAACAAGGACCTTCCAAGGTTCATCCCCTTCTAGAGAGTGGAAGATCCATTTGGTGGCAAGGGTAGTCCCTTGACTCTTAAGGTCCTTTAAGCCCAAACCCCCAAGGAGGTTATCAGTGTGACACCAATCCCACTCCACAACATGGTATTTCTTTTTTCATTTACCATCAGACCATAAGAAGTTTCTAATAGCTTTCTGAATTTCCAAAATTTGATAGTTATTAAACATCCAAGCAGAGGAGTAGTAAACATTATAGGAGGAGAGAATTTTTTGGCAAACCTGCACTCTGCCAGCTAGGGAGAGGGATCTATTATGCCACTTATTAATCTTTTTATATATTTTATCTTTGATCCAGAGCCACATATCCTTAAGGGAGGGTTCTATAGAGAAAGGAATACCAAGGTACCGAACAATCTTCTGAGGACCTCCCCATTGAAAATCAAATTTATTTAGCCAATCACGAGGATGATCAATCCAACCCAGGAAAATAGATTTGGCTTGGGAAATGTGGGCACTGGATATAGAGCAGAAGGAGGTGAGTTTGTTATGCAGAGCTTCAAATTTATTTTTTGTAACTTAAAAAATATAGAGGTATCATCAGCAAATTGGCAGTTAATAAGGTCAGAGTCATCGGGAAGGGTGATGCCTTTAATAGCAGGGGAAATGGAATTGTCCATAAGAATGAAGGTGAGGGCATCATAGGCGATAACAAAAAGGGCAGGGGCAAGGGGGCAGCCTTGCCTAATGGATCTACCAAGGGAGAAGGGGGCAGATAGAGAACCATTGACAACAACCTGGGTAGAAGCATCCTTCAATAGAATGTTAAATTATTTATTAATTTTTGAATTACACACACACACACACACACACATATATATTATTTATTAATTTTCAGATTTAAAATTTAACAAAAATAAAAATAAAATTATTATTATTGTTGTTATTTATTTATTTCAAAAAAATAAATAAATATTAATTGATTTTTTTTACATGCGAGTTTTAATATTAATATTTTTATTTATATTTATATTTGAAAAATTAATAATATTATTTTATTATTGAATATATGGTGTTTTGATATGCATGGAGATTTTAGTTAAATACTTATTTAAAAAGTATATATGCATGAGATTTTATTTTAAATAGATAGTTATGTATGAGACATTTATATGAACATTTTTGTAGTCAAATACACTTTAGTCAATAAGATGATTTCTTTAGTCAATTGGAATTTATAAATTGGTTTTGGGTACTTTTGCATGTTTTGAGACTTGAATGATTGCAATTGGAGAATTACATTGGCTTTTAGGGAAATGGTACCCGAGGCTTTGAAGTATTTTTTTGTTGATCTCTAATTTTATGTGGAGAATCTTTATAACCATTTTTTAAGTCTTGATTAGATCATGTATGATTTTGTAATATTTGTGAGTGATCTCATATGTTGTATTGTGTCTTGATCTTTATTTCAGTTGATAAAAAAGGAGACAACCGTTATTATGATTGAGTTCAATTTACTTGGTCACCTTATGTTATCTTTTGTGATTGTTCCACATTCTAGATGATTATCTTTATGGAATATGTTACTTCGTGTTTGGAGATGGATGTCATTGATGCTTTGATTATCGCTGGTCTTGTGATATGAGACTATGAGGATTGTTATTGTTTCATTAAGGGGTCCATTATGAGATGGATGATCTTTCATAATATCTATATTGAGATGGACTGTTTGATCCTTGTATAAGATGTGTTGTTCTCTACTATGCTCCATTATTTGACTTTGGTGATTATCATGATTTATGGTTTATGAGAAACTTGTGGTTTTGTTTCATTATTCTCCTTATTTTTGGTTGGAGCATTAGGGTAGGTTATCTAAGTGTATAGATGGGAAGTGGCTTGTTTTGGAGGTGTCAAAGACCATAAGTGGTTATCTGGGTATCCTTTACAAGTTACTTAATAAAGTGATAACTTACTGACATTGAGAGATCAAAATGAATTAATAAGATAATGCATGCCTCATCCATGCCTGAGAACTTGATTGAGGTCTTGATTAGGATGAGAGTGGGAAGATGCTTGCAACCTATGTGGACTGGATATGACATAGTTAGTACCTTTTCTGTATGAGAGGATTAGTAATACCGCATAAAGTCACTAGGGTGTCAAGGTCCAGAGAGACTACCAGGATAACCTTAGAGTTGGCTCGTGTGATGACACTCCCCTTAATACATCTTAGGTTTCCTACATGTGTCAGTTGCCTATGGTTGAGTGTGTTTTAACTTTGTAGTTGGTGTTGTACCTTTTGAGATAGAGAGCTTTTAGGATCCCTTGCCTAGGTGTTGTTTTCAGCTGGATTGTAGGGTTTGATATGCGAGTGGGATCTGTTGTTATCTTCTCAGCATGGTAGGAGTGGACCTTTGGTTCAACATGGTTAGGTGGTAGTGTTTCTTTTATCATTGAGATTATGACGTTCTTCAGCTGGTGCTGGATGATCCTTGTTGTCACATTCTTCCTTGTTCATCTTTATTGGAGACTTTCTCTTATCTTTTAGGATATTGTACTTGTACCTTGTATATGATTTGTTATTACATACCATGTGACTTGTGCAGTGGATGATGATTTTTTATGTTTACCTTATGGTATCATTTGTATTTATGTTTCATTTATATGATGATGTACTTGTCATTCATTGGTATATATGATATTTGTAATTATATTTAATCTAAAGTAAATAATTAATATTTAGATAATCTACATCAAGGAACCCTTGAGATTTTTAATCCAAGTGTTGAGTTATACTTGTATGTATGAGTTGTAATTATACTCTATTACTTCCACATTGTTATACATTTTTGTTTGTAAACTCTTAAGAAAAAAATTATTCTGTAAACTTAGTAGCATGTTTAGGTTAATTTCTCTTGGGTTCCTTGGTGGAGCATTACAGTTCAACCCATCACAACTTTACTTTAGTTGGTAGATCAATTTATTTCCAAACTTGAAGGAGTTTTGGAAGATGTAATTGTTACTATAGATACTTGGGATTATCTAGTAGAATTTTTAGTATTGAAAGGAAGAAACAAAGATTCATGAGACCCAAACATACTAGGAAGACCTTGGTTGGAAACAATTTCAACATTGATAGATTATAGATTAGGGAGTATGGTCATTTGTAATGGACTCAAGAAAAAAACCTTTCACTTTATACTCCAACCAAGCCTACATTATATTATGATACCCAATATTGGGTAGATGAAGATATGGATTCAAATGGGGATGGAATTGTTGAATTGGCCATGGTTACTTTAGTTGAACATTTTTTATAATTTTAAGAGTTTGTGGAATAAGAAGAAGGTTTTGATGTCACTCATCAAGAGGATGATCCTCATCATGAGACTACAAATATAGAATAATTCTCTTAGAGTGAGAATGTTGTAAGTGATGATGAATAATGAAAAATAATTATACATCATATAATTCCACACCCTTGTCCTTTAAACACACTTATAGGAAATCCATCTGATTATCAAAATGAAACAAAGAAGATTAGAGTGAAAGAAGACAAGCCTCTTTTTATTAGCTCATATTTACTTGGACCAAACAAGAAGAGTTGAAAAAACTATTGGAAGAACATACATAAGCATTTTCTTGGGAGTACAAGGATACGAGAGGAATTAACCTAGCTCTTTGTACACACCATATTTATACTAAGGATGTTAAACTGGTGAGATGAGGAAAATGTGAATCAACCTAGCTCTTAGGGACTTTGTTAAACAAGAAATAGAGAAATTTCTATAAGTGATATTTATTTATCCAGTTTCTAATAGTCAATGGGTTTCCCAACTTGTTGTAGTACCTAAGAAAAATAGGAACTAGCATGTTTGTGTGGATTATAGAGAATTGAAAAAGGCAACTAAAAAAGATTATTTTCCCTTACCATTTATAGGTTAGGTGCTTGATAATCTAGCTGGCATTAGTTATTTATGTTTCCTTGATGGGTTTAGTGGCTACAATCAGATCCAAGTGGCTCATGAATATCAATACAAGATAACATTTACATATCCTTGGGGAACATATGCTTATAGAGTCTTACCATTTGGAATTTTCAATGCACCTGCCACTTTCTAGAGGGTGATACTTGTCATTTTTGTAGATATAAAACACTTATAGGAAATCCATCTAATTATCAAAATGAAACAAAGGAGATTAGAGTGAAGGAAGACAAGCCTCTTTTTATTAGCTTATCTTTACTTCCAAAATAAGAAGAGTTGAAACAAGTGTTGTAAGAAAATACAAAAGCATTTTCTTGGGAGTACAAGGATATGAGAGGAATTCACCAAAATCTTTGTACTCACCATATTTATACCAAGGATGTTAAACTGATGAGATGAGGAAAATGAAGAGTCAACCTAGCTCTTAGGGACTTTGTCAAACAAGAAATAGAGAAATTATTACAAGTGAGATTTATTTATCCAGTTTTTGATAGTCAATGGGTTCCCCAAATTGTTATAGTACCTAAGAAAAATAGGAACTAACATGTTTGTATGGATTATAGAGAATTGAAAAAGGAAACTACAAAGGATTATTTTCCTTTACCATTTATAGGCCAAGTGCTTGATAATCTAGCTGCCATTAGTTATTTATCTTTCCTTGATGGGTTTAGTGGCCACAATTAGATCCAAGTGGCTCATGAAGACCAAGAAAAGATAACATTTACATATCCTTGGAGAAAATATGCATATAGAGTCTTACTGCTTGGACTTTGCAATGCACCTACCACTTTCTAAAGGGTGGTACTTGTCATTTTTGCAGATCTAACTACCTCATGTGTTGAAGTTTACATGGATGATTTTATGGTCCATTGAAATACATTTGAAGAAGAACTTGAGATCCTCAAAAAATTCCTATAAAGATATAAATATAATGGGCTCTATTTGAATCATGAAAATTACTCATAGATGATGAATGAAGGAATTGTTTTAGGACATTAATTTTCTAAAGATGGGATAAAAGTTGATCCTAATAAGGTTGAGATTATTTAACAAATAACTATTCCAAAAACTCAAACTAATGTTAGAAGTTTTCTTAGGCATGTAGGGTATTATAGAAGGATTCAATAATTTTTTTGAGCCTTTATTCACCTTGCTCAAGAAAGATATAGAGTTCACATGGATAGAAAAGTGTCAAAAATCATATGAAACTATTAAATAGGCCTCGACCATCTCTCCAATTATTAAATGACCCATTTGGGGAGAACCATTATGTATACATGTTGATGCCTCTAGCTTAGTTATTGGAGTATATTTTAGGACAAAAAGATGAAAATGGATCCATGCATTCTATTTATTATATTAGGGAAAAATTAAGTCATATAGAGAGAAAATACACAATAAATAAAATGAAATTTTTGGTTGTAGTGTATGAAATTAATAAATTTAGACATTATATTATTGGTTATAAAGGGTTTTCCCATATAGATCATTCTACTATTAGGAACTTAATGAAACAACTTGTAGTAGGAGGACATATTACTAGATGGTTACTTTTACTACAAGATTTGATATACCTGTTGTGTATAAGCTAGGTAAGGATAATGCTATTGTTGATTTTCTCTCAAGAATGATGATCTAGGGTAATAATGAACTAGTGGACGATGCATTTCCAAATGAGAATTTATTTTTCATCTCTATTCAATCACCATAGATTTCTAATCTTGCAAATTACCTTGTTACATGGAAGTGTCCACATCTTTTTAGTCCTAAACAAAGAAAGAGGTTAATTAGGAAAATTTCAAGGTTTCAATGGATTGATGGAGTTTTGTTTAGAAATTGTCTTGATCATGTTCTTCACAGGTGTGTGTGCAATAAATAGATGTTTATGACATTATACATTCATGTCATAGTGGACCTGAAGGACACCATTATTCAATAGTTCAAATTGTATATAAAATCCTTGGAGTAGGATACTTTTGGCCAACCATGTCAAAAGATGTTTCATTTTATGTGAAACACTGTGATGAATGCCACTGCACGGGAAGACTTGCACCAATAATGGAGATTCCACTACAAGTTTGGATATCTTTGGAACCATTTTAAAAGTGGTGAATTAAATTTATAGTCCATGTAGATCCACCTTCGAGAGGAAACTGTTACATTTTGTTTTGTATAGATTATGTAAGAAAGTGGATTGAGGTCAAAGCACTTCTAGTAGTGTGAGGAGAGAAGGTAACTGATTTCTTGTACAAACACATCCTTTCAAGAGATTTGGAGCACCTAGAGAATTTATTTTCAATCAAGGACCTTAGTTCATGTGTTCCATGATAGAAAATTTCATGAAAAGACACTAGTTGACACATAGGAAGTCATCACCATATCATCCACAAGCTAATGGATAGATTGAAGTCACCAATAGAGAATTGGAAATATCATTAAAAAAATTATTTCATTAAGGAAAACATATTAGTTAGAAATATTGAATGAAGTAGTTTGGGCTTATAACACAGCCCTGAATACAACTACTAGATTTTCTCCTTATGTGTTAGTGTATGGGAAAATACTAGTCATGCCCATTGAATTTGAACTAGAATCTTTGAGAACAATAAAAAAAGTTCCTTACAAGATGGTTATGATATTCTGAAATTGAAAAAGTACTTGATAATGAAGATGTTTAGTTGATATCAATTATTGGAGAAAAGAAGACCATGCTGGTTAATAGACATCGTCTAAAACTATATCACAAAACAACATCAAAGGAGGAATTTTTTTAGATTTCCAATCTAAAGTTGAACACTTTATCATGGAAGACATATAGATTTCCATGAATAAATGTATTTATTATTGAATTGGTTAGAAAGAATGAATAAAGGAGGCAAATTAAAAACATAAATCATGGCTTATCTCCCAAAAAAATAAATCAGGGTTGATTGAAAACCAAAAATGGTGGTCTACCCTAGGGGTGAGCTAAAAACTAGAAATGACAGTTCATACCTCACAGAGTAAGTTGAAAGACAACAATGGAAAATCTACTTGGATAAACTTTAACCCACTCCTACTGTCTCCCTATTATTTATGGAATAAGATTTTTTATAGATGCAAAGAATAATTTCAACTTCAAATCACTCTAGATTGCTTCTAATTGACTCATTAGTTCAAACCAATGGAGTTATTGATGTAACTCCCGATTGTTCCTAGTTGGAAGGCCTATCTATAATTTTGTGAATGAGTAATCGATGTATGATAGGTTTTGATATAATGTGCATAAAGTGAAAAGGTACACATTTATTATAATTATTATTTTTGAAATATTAATCTTTGATTTAGTTGGTATATGGAGAGTTTGTAAACATTAAGTATAAACATATTTTCCAAAATAGTCATTAACAATTTAATTTAAAAAGTATTAAGTGTCATAAAGTAACAATGAAAGAGTAATAAGGGATAAATTTGAGTCATTATCATGATCAATTATCACTCATTTCAAATATTTGTGTCTTCATTACTCAAAAAGGCTACACATGTCATGAGCATCACCAAGTGATTTGAATGATAATTCAAGTACACCATTTCAACAGACATATCATCCTTATGATGCATAAATTAATACCAAAGTATGCATGACCAAGTGAATTAATAGAGAAAGACATTAAATCCCATAATGGTAATGATGCACTCATTAACAATTCTCATAAATCCACTAGAAGGGAATTCTTTCTTAATTTTTTAAACATAATATTTTTTTTTAGTATATCTTATTGTCAATTTGTTGAGTATTTTTGTCATTTTGACACTATGGAAGTGAAGAATTTTTATTGCTAGAAACATGGGACAAAATAAAAAATTAGAGGAGTATACAATGGACCCAAGAACTGAATAATTTCTAGAAAGGGTAGGATGGTTAAATTTTATCAGAATGTATGAAAGGTTCAATGAAGAACTGGTGGATGAATTTGTAAGAAATTATAATGTAAATGTAATCCAAGTGAGGAGAGAAATGTAAAGCCCCGCCAGGGAACCTAGAAGGTGTACGTCAAAAGTACTAAAATATGGACTAATTTTCTTTTTCTTTTAAGCCTTTATTAAATATGCGAATAACCTTTTCAATTTAGGACGAGATAGACATCCCTCCAGGTTCCCTAACATTGATACCAATGCTAAAATTCAATATGACAATGCAAGATTACTTAATTAGATATGTAAATGAAATCCATCAATTTAATAATGACATAAGTTCCACATGCCATAAGTACACAAGTTATATGGTTTACTCTTATCCATTCAGCTAGTCCTATATGATTGTTATTGGTTTCATCCTTAAACATTCTACACATCAAATATGAGTGAGAAAATTGCAAGAAGATCTACACTTATAAGTCACATCATTTGGTTACTCATTTTTCTTGATATTTTTTTTTTCAAATATTTAATTTATTAGATTAATGTTTGTATTAAAGAATCTATCACTACCTTTATTGAACTCTATACTTGGAAATAATAACATTACATCATGAACCTTTTTCAATATTCAAGAATATACTCTGCATCATACAAAGAGTTTATAAAATTCATTATTTTAGATTTACTTCTTAGGAATTATGAACATCAAATAAGACTTTCTAAACATTTCCATTGAAAATTGCATCTTTTTAATATAATAATATTTTTAACCCCTTCTTTTCTCCTAAAGATACCCTTTCCCCATATCTTTACAAATTACATAGAGTCTTGACTCTCTTTTAGGAGATCAAAAGATCATTACATGAGATATCATCATTTGCATAGAATTCATCACTTGTAATACACCATTTTAGAAATGAAAGGTGTAGAGAATAATTTTCAACATCTTCAAGAAGAGATAGAATGTAGGAAATCCATAGAACCATGAACAATACCTTAATATATTTTCCACCCAACCACGTGGATCCATAAAGGTCCACTCCCCAGTGCTAGGAGATACAACCAAAGTCCGCACATGAAACTAGGGTTGTCTAAGGTTGTGGACTATCCCCTCTCGATAGAGAAATGAAGAGCAAAGCCCAATAAAAAATAATTATAAAAACATAAGATCTAAAGAAAAAGCCCCAAGATGACATCAAAGCTCCAATATCTCAACATAAATATCAAAGCAAAAGTTTGAAACCCCAAAACAAAAATCATAAAGTCACATCACAAAACACAATAGGAAATTTCTCTAGGATATATACTAGGTGAGTGTCATCACATAGTCCTCTATGTTGGGATCCTTCCTAGTAGTCATGTACCCTGGTGCCCTCATGACCTACCCCAGTAGCTACAATGACCCTGATACTCCAACAAGACCTATGTGGGACATTTATCCAGTCTTTTCACTTATTAATAAATTTTATTGAAACCTTACCCATTCCCATCCATTTTTAGTTATGTTAGGTTTTCTTTTCCAAAACTCACCCAAAGGCTATCCTTCTGACCTCCTTAGCCTGGGTCCTACAATGAGCCACCTACCTAATGCACGCAAGAACCCTACTCACACACAAAAATCCATCTAGGAAAATACAAGAATTTTCAACAAGGCATCCCTCCCTTGGGTTCTCAGGTGTTTCCCTATGATCAACATCATCATAACAAACCCTAAGCCTAAAATCAAAAATAATTCAATTACTCGAAGTACAAATTTAGATAACCTCCTAAGATTCTACATCTGCAAGTTGGTCTAAACACATCAAAAGAAATCCAAAAGAACCATACATAATATTAACAAAATATTAAATATAAAAAGGGATCAAATGTACAAAAAAAAGAACTTAGAAGCCTCTAGTAACCTACAATCCTCTAATACTTGACAACTTCTAAAATTGGTTTATTTCAAAAAATATTTAAATGCCAAGAATAGTCATCGATGAACAATAACCCATATCTTTCACAAAACACATAATTAAGACAATCCCCTTTGTGAGAATCAAGAAAATATCCCTATATACCTTCCCTAATATTTATATGAAGATCCAACAGTGTGAATAAAAGTTATGGCTTATGTTCTAAAATAGAAAACCCTAGTTAAGATTCAAACCTGTCTTCACTAAAGTGGTTATAAATTTCACAAAACATAACAAAAATATATAAAACTAGTGGGAAATGAAAGATAAGATATAGGACCATCTCAAATATCAAATTTAGATATTTACATGACTTTTACAATCTGTATCATTCCTATAAACTTGACTGAAAAATCAGAACCTAGAATGGACATATTTAGTCTGACAAAATGTACATAATAGAGAATTAATTCAACCCTAAAAAGGAAATCCCAGAGATACCCATTTGAGATCTCTAAATTTAAATTCCATAAAATCAACCAATAATAACTCTAGAAATGGGTTTCTAAAAGCCCTAGGAAAACACATGACCATTTTCAAAAAAAGAAACCCAAAAATTTTAAGTAACTCTAGGAATTGAAAGTAAAGATATAATACATCATTATAAAATTTAAATAGATCCATATTGTATTAGATAAATAATGTAGTCAGTAAATTCAATCCATACCTCAAGTCCTACAAAGATTTAATCAAAGGGGGAAGGAGACAAAGAGAGGAAAACAAATCCAACTTGAGATGCATCATTCTAACCCTCTCCACTTTTAGAAATCTCCATTGAAGAAGAAGAACCAATTACATAGAAAAAAATCCCTCTCTCAACCCTTGAAACTCTCATATATGACTCTCTCCCCCCTAAAAAGAAACTTATAAATCCTTAAAGAATTATGCTCACAAACCCTCTCTCATAAATCATAAGTTTTTTTTTCTCCAAAAGTCTGCATGAAAAGCGCAAACAATCTCTCCTCAATATTTCAGCCCATCTCCCCTCAAAAGAAAAAGAGAATCCATATAAATAGATTTCTCAAAGGTATCCAAGCCCCAACTAAATCTTAACTTAAAGACATAATTAAATAACTCAATATAATTATAAACACACAACCATATAGTACACACATATAACTATAATGAATACTTTTATAATCATTAATACATGTATTTATAATATGTGACATAGAAGATATAGATAATATGTAACCTATTCATATTATTAACAATTAGTAATAAGAATATCATACCTCGCATTAAGTAATATTTCATTATTAACATTACTATACTTACCTTTGTTCCAATTATACACTACAACCAAAATCCATAGTCATGCAAATATAATCACATATAACTTATATATACATTTACATATATTTGTGTACACACACACACACACACACACATTTATATAGATATATTCCAAATACCAAACATTATAATCTATGGGATTAGGAAGTAATAAATCACAACATTAATATTATTATGTATTTATACTTACTATAATATATAAAACTTAGATATAATGAAATCACATGCCTCAAAATAAATCTAATAATCCAAAGAGGTCATAACACTCAACTATAAAATACATAGAGAAATCCACAAGATCAAACAAGGCCAATCATAGTAAACAAAGCCAGTCAAGCCAAACTCTTGACAAACATCATCTGAGAATCATCCGAAGGAGGATAAATAAATGAAATAATCAAATAAATCACACAACCAAAAGAATGAAAGTGTAAAATCACCAAGTTCAAGAAAGTCAAAGTAAGTCAACCGGTCCACCTAAAAAGAAAACCTATGCCAAAAGGAGTTACTTGTGGGACCTTGGCACTACCTCTACAAAAACAACTTTTGAGGATTTTAAAGGCATGCTTAGAGATGTGTAGCTAGGTGGATTTGATGCCTGGTGCCTGCAACCCTGCATCACTGAGATAAGAAAACACACACACACACACACACACAACACACACACACACACACACACACACACACACACACACACACACACACACACACACACACACACACACACACACACACACACAGAGGAAAATAGTAGTAGACAAGTAGGGGGAGTGTGACATCATGTAGATATCCCGTAGAAGTGACTAAAACTACCTCCACTCATCCTACAAGAGCATCAAATAGGATTCATATTAAAACTTGATTTGTTAGTATTGTTAGCATGTAGATAATCATAACCATGTAATTGTAGTAAAAGAAGTTAAATCGTCATCAGGATAGAAGATCGCCATAAAGATAGGGGATCATCATAGATCATAGGAGATATTTTTCAAAGAACTATTTAGGATCCTAATCAGAAAGCATATTATCAAACACATTCACACCATATCGCTTCTACTTGGTTAAGGTATCTTAAAAGTATACACATACCACGGTCAAACTTAAACATTTAGAACCAATCACTTAAATGAAAATGTACCCTCAAACAGCCCTATTGTTCTAATTATGTCCCTTAGTACTTCAATAACATATTAGGGTTAGAGGGGCATTGCATCCCCCCTCCCCTAGAATTTGACTTACTCCTAAAAGTCACCATTTTCCTATTATTATTTTACTTATTATGAAAATACACAATTTCTTATCACATTAGGACATAGTTTCTCTTATGGATTAAACATAGTAACTATTGGAAATATAAATGGGAAGGTAATACTGAGAGGGGGGGGTGGGGTGAATAAGATATCACCTACTTTAACCTTTTCTACTGATAAAACTTTATGCACAACATAAAAAAAACTTGATCATTCTAAGCAACTTAACATGTTAGGCAACATGCATGAAATCACTCATAACACAATAATTTTGGTAACCCAGAAACCCTTGAAAGGTAAAACTAGGGTGGGGATGACACCCATAAATCTTCACTACTACAGTAATAAGTTTTGTCTGTTAAGGCTTACAAAATGTGATCACTTCATGATCTACCCTGTGAAAGGTTTGCTTTGTTAAAAGCTAAAAGACTTATACAGTCTACCTTGCTAAAGGATTTAAAACTTACAACAAAGTAAGCACTTGGTAAAGAGATTACATAAAGTCTTTTAAGACTAATCAGTTAAGAGATTTACCCTAATACACTGATTAAAATGTCTCAGTACCTAATCTTTTAGTTTGCACTTATATGCAGATTATATATCTCCTCTTTACTGTATGTTAGTGATCTCTTCTATCTGATCTTTCTTGATTCTGTCCTTTCACTGCTTAGCTCGGTCACTGAACTCTATCTCTATATGCTTCCTTTTCTGAATCATACCATTCTGCTTACACCCTTCACATTTACTGTCCCTCGCTACTATGTTTTAGGGTTTAGATCTTGACCTTATATAATAACCAAAACATCTTAATGATTCAAGATCTATAGTTTAGATTTATTCCTATTGCCGCTTAAGCTATACAATTTTCTAATTGGCTCTAGGTATTACATAGGGATCAATGATTACAAGATGAATGCATAATTACCTCCATAATTACCTCAACAAACAAAATACAAAATTCCACTATCACCAAAAATGGTTTACCTCAATCATTGTGCCATTCCAAACTTATATGTCATTCCTGGCCAACTCAGCAAATGTTATTCCTAGTACTCGATATTCACTATACTCGACATCTGTTAAAGTCTCTATCACTCGGTAATCATTGCATATGTAACTCAACAAAAACTATACTCGACATAATACAAACATGTAGTGACCATGACATTACTCGGTAGTACTACTGCTCAGTAAGTATTCAATACATAACTCGGCCTTTACAAAATGACTCGGTCGTAGTGATGACTGACCATCATTGCCTAGATATATGACTAAGTGTGAAGCACTAATGGTCAACAAAAATATAGAGATCTACAATCTCCCCCTTTGACATTAGTGGAAAAAACACTTTGTCATGACATTTGTACTTACAATCACAAAAGTATGTTGTACTAGCCTAATACTCCCCCTAAGATATATATACATTCAAAATTTTGTTACCTATTCTTAATCATGTCATGATGATTCCCTCTTGTTTTTGACATGACAAATCTATTCATTAGTAGGGAGTTCCCAAAATTTCTCCAGAAATGGTCTATGCAACACCGTGACCATGTGTAGTGCAGTATACATGAAATCACTCATAACACAATAATTTTGGTAACCCGAAAACCCTTGAAAGGTAAAATTGGGGTGGGGATGACACCCACAAATCTTCACTACTATAGTAATAAGTTTTGCCTATTAAGGCTTACAAAATGTGATCACTTCATGATCTACCCTGTGAAAGGGCTGCTCTGTTAAAAGCTAAAAGACTTATACAGTCTACCTTGCTAAAGGATTTAAAACTTACAATAAAGTAAGCACTCAGTAAAGAGATTACATAAAGTTTGTTAAGACTACTCAGTTACGAGATTTACCCTAATACACTGATTAAAATGTTTCAGTACCTGATCTTTCAATTTGCACTTATATGCAGATTACAGATCTCCTCTTTACTGTATGTTAGTGATCTCTTCTATCTGATCTTTCTTGATTATGTCCTTTCACTAAATAGCTCGGTCACTAAACTCTATCTCTGTATGCTTCCTTTTTTGAATCATACCATTCTGCTTACACCCTTCACATTCATTTTCCCTCACTACTACGTTTTAGGGTTTAGATCTTGAGCTTATATAATAACCAAAACATCTTAATGATTCACGATCTACAGTTCAGATTTATTCCTATTGCTGCTTAAGCTATACAATTTTCTGATTGGCTCTAGGTATTACATAGGGATCAATGATTACAAGATGAATGTGTAATTACCTCCATAACTACCTCAACAAACAAAATACAAAAGACCACTATCACCAAAAATGGTTTACCTCGATCATTGTGCCATTCCAAACTTATATGTCATTCCTGGCCAACTTGGAAAATGTTATTCCTGGTACCAATATTCACTATACTCGGCATCTGTTAAACTCTTTGTTGCTCGGTAATCATTGCATATGTAACTTGGAAAAAACTATTCTCAACATAATACAAACATGTAGTGACCATGACTTTACTCGACAGTACTACTGCTCGATAAGTATTCAATACATAACTTGGCCTTTACAAAATGACTCGATTGCAGTGATGACTGACCATCATTGCCTAGATATATGACTAAGTGTGAAGCACTAATGGTCAACAAAACTATAGAGATCTACAGTAACTTCACAAAGAGGTTATCCACTATGTGTACCTTGTGTTAATCATCAAGACATTTATAGTCAAACACTGTTGTTTATACTTCATATTCATTTCTCTAACATTTGAATCTAGATATAAATAGTCTTCTTTTTCCTTAGGATTCATGGCCCAAAAGATAAATGAAGGAGGTTAACAAGTTTTAAGTTGATAATCCTTAAATGAAATCCAATATTATAAATCTTGAGCTATGATAAGATTGTTACAACCATTATTATTGCCACAAATTAATTTTAACTTTCTTCTAACCAAGAAAGAAAAAGACATGGTACTTATAAACAAATTTTCTACTTCTTAGTTCTTAGAAGTTAAAATGAAAGTCATGTAGGACATTAACAAAGCTTTTGCACTAAAAAATAACATAAACATACTTGAAAATAATCTTTTGGAAAACACAATCCAACTTGTTATAGGTAATTTCTTTCTATTGAATAAATCTTTTGTCTCTCATAAGTTACATACACATGCTTTTACAAGAATAATAGTCTAAGACATCTTTTTTTAAAAAGATTTATTCATACAATAGGGAATATAATAATAAATATTACCTCTAATATCAAAATGCCATTCCTTAGATTCTATTCATACATATGTCTATTTTACTCAATTTCAAACCGACTAAGAAGAGTTCACTCAAACTTTCAATTTACCAAAATAAACATAAATTTGTTAGGAGAAGAATGTCCAGATCTTTTATGGGTTTTTTTTTAATGTACAATTATTTCTCCTAGTTATCTCAAGCAAGTCCAAGTGAAACTCTCTAACTTACTGCATAAACTATTTTTGTAGACAAAAAAAATCAAAACTTATCTTTTAACAAATGTTCCTAATATTGTTTAATGAAATTTCATATTTCTTTATCATTAATAAAAATTATTCTGTTATAGACTATTGTAGTTACCCATCTGTAAGACATTGTTAGTTCTATATAATTAAATCTTCATTCGATCCATTCCAAAGTAAAATGCATATTTGATGTACTTCTTTAAGACACAGTCTAATTGTAATTTATGTGATCATACACACACTTTCTTATGAGATACTCAAATTGAACATATGTACAAAAAATTTCTTTTCTTTAACATAATGCAATATGAAATCTCCTTTAGGAAAAGACTGACCCATTTCACATTAGCTTGACTTAGTAAAATAGTATATCCTTTCTCAGAGTTCTAGGAGAGGAGAGAGAGAGAGCATCTTTTAATCTATCTAATATGTAGTGAATTATTTACCAAGTACCTATTCTAAAGAAAATAAGGATACAATCTTTCCAAAATGGTTTTCAAAGTCAAAATAGGTTAGGCTATTACCCTATACAAATATCTTTTACCTAAATCATATATTCAAAGATTAGGGAAGAAACACACACTCTACAACAAATTTACAACCAAGCATTACTATGTGAGAATTATTAGAGTCACAACTACCTAAACTCTCTATTTGAAAAATACACCATTAGTTTGAACTGAACTTGGAAATCTACTTTACATAATTTTCCAAAACTAAGTTGGTTTTGTTAAAACAAGCACATATAGGATAACTGTTACCAGTTCTAGATACAACTCAATGTATCCCAATTGTAGAGTTTTTGCAAGAATAAGAGTGCATAAAATAATGAAACATAAATATTATCTTTTATGTCCTATAAAGTGTATATTACCAGACTCATATCTTGCCTCCTGTTAGAGATACAAACACTTTGAAGCATCAACATTAACAATCAAAGAACTCAAATCATGGAATTAACTTAAGAAAGTAAAGTGCCCAACATTTGAAGTTAACTTTGTAATATTATCGAAATAGAAGATATGATTTGGAAGCCTTATATTTTCCTTAAAATGAAGCATAATTACTAGAAAGATCTTAATCAATTCACTATGATCCAAAACATAAGTATTTTGACAAAAGATAAGTCCATTTCTGCAAAACATGAGCACTTTCCAATACAAAATGTTATAACTTTATTTCCTAGGATTTGAGTTTTTGTTTACTAATCATCTAAAAAACATTAAAAGGGTCTACAAAAACATTAAGGGTTATTCATGGGCCATCTACAAGTCCCCAGAGTTCACAGTGTGGAAACCTAGGGCTTAGATACCAAATGTAACGCCCCGCCAGGGAACCTAGAAGGCATAGGTTAAAAGTACTAAAATAAGGAGTAATTTTCTTTTTCTTCTAAGCCTTTCTTAAATATGTGAATAAAATTTTCAATTTAGGGTGAGATAGACATCTCTCTAGGTTCCCTAACATAGATACCAATGCTAAAATTCAATATGACAATGCAAGATTACTTAATTAGATAGGTAAATGAAATCCATCAACTTAAGAATCACATAAGTTCCACATGCCATAAGTACACAAGTTATATGGTTTACTCTTATCCATTCAGATAGTCCTATATGAATGTTATTTCTTTCATCCTTAAACATTCTACACATCACATATGAGTGAGAAAATTGCAAGAATATCTGCACTTATAAATCACATCATTTGGTTACTTATTTTTCTTGATATTTTTTTTTTCAAATATTTAACTTATCAGATTAACATTTGTATTAAGGAATCCATCACTACCTCTATTGAACTCTATACTTGGAAATAATAACATTACATCATGAACCTTCTCCAATATTCAAGCATATATTTTCTGCATCATACAAAGAGTTTATAACATGCATTATTTCAAATTTACTTCTTAGGAATTATGAACATCAAATAAGACTTTCTAAACGTTTCCATTGAAAACTGCATCTTTTAAATATAATAATATTTTTAACCCCTTCTTTTCTCCTAAAGAAACCCTTTTCACATATCTTTACAAATTACATAGAGTCTTGACTCTCTTTTAGGAGCTTAAAAGATCATTACATAAGATATCATCATTTGCATAGAATTCATCACTTGTAATACACCATTTTAGAAATGAAAGGTTTAGAGAATAATTTTCAACAACTTCAAGCAAAGATAGAATACAAGAAATCCATGGAACTACAAATAATACCTCAATATATTTTCCACCCAACCAGGTGGATCCATAAAGGTCCACTCCCCCATGCTAGGAGATAGAACCAAATTCCACAAATGAAACTAGGGCTATGTAAGGTTGTGGACTATCCCCTCCCAATAAAGAAAAGAAGACCAATGCCCAACAAAATATAATTATAAAAATATAAGATCTAAAGAAAAATCCCCAAAATGACATCAAAGATCCAATATCTCAACATAAATGTAAAAGAACAAGTGTAAAACAAAAAAACACAAATCATAAAGTCACATCACAAAACACAAGAGGAAAGTTCTCTAGAATACATGTTAGGTGAGTGTCATCACATAGTCCTCTATGTTGGGATCCTTCCTAGAAGTCATGTACCTTGGTGCCCTCACGACCTACCCCATTAGCTTCAATGACCCCGATACTCGAACAAGACCTATGTAGGCCATTAATCCAATCTTTTCTCTTATTTATAAATTTTATTAAACCCTTACCCATTCTCATCCATTTTTAGTTATTTTAGGTTTTCTTTTCCAAAACTCACCCAAAGGCTATCCTTCTGACCTCCTCAGCCTAGATCCTATGGTGATACACCCACCTAGTGCACCTAGGAACCCTACTCACACACAAAAATCCATCTAGGTAAATACAAGACTTTTCAACAAGACATCCCTCCCTTGGGTTTTGAGGTGTTTCCCTATGATCCACATCATCAAGACAAACCCTAACCCTAAAATGAAAAATGATGGCACTGACTGGTTAGAATAATATCCTAGTAACTCAAGGATTGGACACCCTTTGATAGTGATTCATTGCTTAAAATCATCACATATCTACTTAGAACATCACAGTAGACTTCATTAAATGTATCAATCCGGGAAAGTGAACTTTAGGTGATGGCTGCAAAGTTTATGCTTTAGTTCTTCCAAGATTCATCACTAGTAAAGTAAAAGCTGTTGCTACAAGAGATTTATACTTAGAAACTAAAACTATAGATTAGCTCATAACTTAAAGGAAAAGCTTAGTAGGAAATAGACAATGCTTCAAAAGTAAACCTATGCTACAGGAAACAGTCAGTAGTTCTATTACCAGTGGCTGTAGGGGACACAGTGCTTGTCAACTTCAAAGAAACTTAACTGAATCCTACTTGAACATAAACAAGGAATTCACCTCCCACATGGGCCCCCACAGAAGTGTGAATGATTTGCAACTCAAAGATTGAAATATGGAACTATCATATATTCATTTAACAAAACATAAGTAAAATGTGGAATATCAAAGTATTTCACTTTTCTATTGAATTATAGTATGAATTCCTCAAAATATCTAACTAGCTTGGAATCATAAGTTCTAGCTTATTTAAAAGAAACTAAGAAAAATAGAACACGTAAAAACTAGGTCCTTCATTACATAGCATAACAACTTCAATTATAAGAGTGACATCATCATTTATGAAAGAGGATAAGCCATATTTAGTGCCTCAAGAATATAGGAACACTTGGTAACCAGATTGACTTGGTTTGAACCAGCAACCACAAAGTTATGGAAGTAGTGGAGCCATGATAGAAACTAAAATAGTTACTCACCTTAAAAGACCCACTCATCCTTGAGTCTGTGTTCCTTGCTGACTTATTCCTCTCCTACAAAAGGTTAGCATACCAGAATCCACAACACAAATCTAAGGCAAAGATTATAATAAGTTTTCCTATTTCAATGTATCCTTGTCACATAGTTGCAGGAACACTACCCATTAA
Source organism: Chamaecyparis obtusa (assembly GCA_027943335.1). Lineage (NCBI taxonomy): Eukaryota > Viridiplantae > Streptophyta > Pinopsida > Cupressales > Cupressaceae > Chamaecyparis > Chamaecyparis obtusa. The sequence goes on from BSBK01000674.1 coordinate 1,445,829, forward strand.
AACTAGAGAAGAGAAATACCAGATTTTATCACAATATCCATTAGTCTATACATATATATATTCAATCTTGTCCTTATTTCAAAAGTATCAAATATACATATGGTTAAAGCATAGAAACATAAAAGTCTGCATAATGTTTATGAAAAACCATAAGATATTTAAGTTTGGATTTAGAAAACCATAAACAAAACATCCCATAAACTTGACTCATCATTCCCCCTAGCTTAGCTATTTGTTGGTCCCATAGCAAATAAATTCTTCAACCTGGTTGTCATTCTATAATCAAAAGTTGTCTTCTGCCCAGTACCTCCTTTTTCAAGAATCCAATAGAATCCCTTTGTTTCTTCCATCTATCCTTCTCTTTCATCATATCAAAACTATCCAAATTTTTTGAGTTTGCAAGGAGAGGAGACATCAGTAATGGAGGCTGAAAGGTTAGTGGAATCTAGAAAATTTCCCTCTCTCTTCCCAAGGAAATATACCAAGGTGCGCATTGGTTTTCCATAGCAAAGTTGAGAGGTGAATGTGGTTCTCTATTTCTTAGTTCCCTAGATAAATTGTTCCAGTGCCACTGAATCCCTTTGTTTCTCTATGTTTCTTCCATCTGTCCTTCTCCTTCATCATATCAAAACTGTCCAAATTTTATGAGTTTTCAAGGAGAGGAGACATCAGTAATGGAGGCTAAAAGGTTAGTGGAATCTAGAAACTTTCCCTCTCTCTTCCCAAGGAAATATACCAAGGTGCGCGCTGGTTTTCCATAACAAAGTTGAGAGGTGAATGTGGTTCTCTATTTCTCAGTTCCCTAGATAAACTGTTCCAGTGCCACTGAATGGAATTTCTAGCCTCAGGAAATTCAAAATCTACCAACTATTTATATGCATTAAATGCTTCATTTATGAGTGGATAGATGACTTTGCTACCTGATTCAGAGGGGGCAATTCTTAACCAATTATAATAGTAGGTTCGAGGATCTTTGGCTTCAGGTCTTAGATACAGGGGAATTTTTGGCTCCAAATCCCTATACACTTTAGCTTGAGTGTCCCAACTAATTTCATTATGAACCCAGGACATAAGGGCTTTGAGCTAAATATCGCCAACATAAAGTAAGGGATTCCAAAATCGGTCATTTGGGACTGCAAGGTTGTGGAGATAGAGTTCACATAATAGATTCTAAATGGCTACAGGAGAGTTATGGAAGGCTTGATAAAACTGCATAGGCTCTTGCAATGAGGGAGATTTTTCCTGCATAATATAGGTCATCTGATATTTTAACAATTATTCTTTGAGAAACAAGGCATAGACAGGTGATGGGGATCTACAACCCATCTCGTCAGGAAATAGAGATGTGATTTTGTTAAGTTTCACACTCAATTGTTCTATCTTTTCCTGTTGAACAAGTGTTTTCTGGTAATGATAGTCTATTACCCTATTTAGTTCTTTGTGTTGCTATTTCCACTACTCTCTCTCAGAATTTAATTGCTTAGACAATTGAAAGATAACAAATAACAAAGATGCTCAGCCAGATTAATCTGTTATTGAACTAATGCAAGAATTCTCTGCTATTTGAGGAATAGATAACTTACCATTGTTAGCACTTTCCCTCTTCAAAGGATCTATCTAGATGATCATAGAACACTCCGTATTAGAGAATTTTTGAGCCACTGAGGATAATGCATCTAATCCTTCATTCAAAATTTTCTCTACTACCTTGTTCACAAGGTCTGCATCAATATCTAGGTTTTCTTCATAGGGACTCCTTTCTATTATAGGAGAAAACATTGTGTCATCTACTTCCCTGATGTAACTATCAGAGTCATCACTATCTCAATCATTTTCTTGAGGACTCCTAGAGGTTGAACCCTTCCTCTGAAACACATAAGCTTGCTCTTCTGAGCTAGAGTCATCACCAATTATGATGACTTCTTCATTTACTGGCTTACCAGGGACCTGCTCTATTTCAAAATTAGGAAACCCCTCAAATGTATCCAAATACATAATCTTAGTCCATTGTTCTTTTTTCCCAGAGATTTCAGGTTGTATTTCAACTTCTTGCTGAATATTTCTAACCTCTTCTTCCTTTCATCTAGAATCTTGTTCTACATTTGGCTCATCAACTGGAATCTCTACAACTGTGTTTGACTTCCTCCTATTAATTCTCCTTAACAGAGTCTCTTCCTTCTTTTCTGAAACTTTCCTTTTTCTAGGAGTGCTTGTGGCTACAGGAGATGCCTTAGCTTGTTGACTAGTACTAGGGTTATTTTTCTTTTTCTTGTCTTTCGGGGAGACCATTTCCACTGCAGGAGAAACTTCATCCTTTTCTACAAAAGTCTCCAATTCCTCTTCATGAACTAACCTTGAAGTAGAGGAATGAGGGGAATTAGGGGTCTTAACCCTAGATTTCTTCTTGGATGAAGAACATTGTCCAAGTTCAATAAAAATTTTCCTAAACCCCTTATTGGTTTGAATCCTCTATCCCACTCTATGCCAAATTGGTTCTAGGGTTGGTTCCTTAAACCCTTGTAGCATAAATTCATCCCAAGAGATTTCTGACTACTCCCATAAGGCTTTCTCAACTATCAATTTGATTAAACAGTGATGTGAGATAGAATTGCATTTACCCTCCTGAACTAGAGTGGCCTGTTTCAACAACATGCTAAACACAAAACTAGGAACATCGATAGGCCTATTGTCATGCCTTAGACAAATAAAAAATTTAAAGTGAATGGAATGCAGGAATGAATGCCGCCCTTCACATGTAAAATATCTAATGACATGAACCGCACATTACCTAAACAGCTCTGGAAGAGATAGTCTAAATGTACCTCATTTCTGGTCAACTTCAATTGGTGAGTCTAAATGCAGAGTGAACTGAGCTTTGGATGTGGTTGGATCAAGATTTTCTACAAATTCCTCATGTTCCTATGGTAACCCCATAACTTTTTCGAAAATTGCCTGCAAAAATGGCACCCTCAGTCCTTTGACTATAGCCACACCATCTTTTAAAGAGTTAAGAAAATGAAGTGCAACTTTGTCATGCTAGCTTGTTAACTTCTAAATATAATCCAACCAACCCCTTGCCTAAAAATATGGCCTGCAGGCTTGGTCTTCTAGAAAAACATTATGCACAATGGGTTCCCTATGAATGAGGTCACTTCCCATCTCAGGTTGTCAAAAAACCCAAAATAGAGTTGCAAGAGATAAAAATAGACATGAACAATTTTGAACAAGGAGCCAGGTTACAGGAAGATTTCAAACTTGGAAATTTCAAGCAGTGAAGCTCAAAAAATGAGCTCATAAGTAATATAAATGCAAATTATCTCTTAACTTCTCATAATTACTCATAAGTACTCTCTGTAGAACTTGTACTTGACATAACTTGCCACCTTTACTTCATACGAGTGAAATAAGAACACAACATAATGATTTTCAAAAAGTGTCAAATCATGACAAGAAATGCAAGTATAATAGGATAAAGGAATAAATATAAAGATTTCATAAACATAATGACAAAAAAAATAAAATTAACTCCCCCCAGCTAAATTAGGCAAGTGGTCCCACACTTGCACAACTAACAAGGAATACAAGAAAATAATTGGAAAACAAATTAAATTTGCATACCTTGAAAAGTGTACTAAATGAAATTGCTATTGAGGTGGCAATCATTGCTATCCATGAATGAAGAATAAAATGAGGTGGATGGGTGAAAGACAAGAAATAAAAAGGAATTTTATTACAGAGAAGTGACTTTCATTAAGAAAGTGTTTATTATGAAAGTGACAAGATCGTTTAGAGTGAGGAAGGAAAATGAGCAAAAAGCCCATTACGAGTTGCTGCAGAAAGGGTGTCACCAATGGTGGAAGAGAATTGTTGTAGGAACTCATCCTTACTCTGGGGTTTGTGATATAACTTCAATCTATGACTATTGACCAATAATTTGAAATGAATTAGATCAACTGTGGAAAGTTGAACCACTCCATTTGGAAAGACTGCAATAATATCATATGGTTTGAGCAACCTAGTTTGGAATTTCCCTAGGTTATGCTAATAGCAGGAGTCATAGAGGAGCACCTAGTCACCAATAGAAAAGACTTTGTCCTTAACATACTTGTCATGCCATTGCTTGCGCTCGTGCTGTATCAATTCTGTGTTGTAGAGGGTAGATTTGCACCATTCATCAAGACCATTCAAACTTAGTATTTGTTCTTGCTATGTTGTAGTGAGATCCATCCCAAGATCAAGAGCTTTCCAGAGTGTCTTATGTTCAAATTCTATAGGCATGACTGCAAAGTGACCATATACAAGCTCAAATGGGGTGAAACCGATTGTAGACTTCCATGTAGTTCGGTAAGCCCAAAGTGCTTCAGGAAGTCGGATAGCCCAATCTTTCTTATGGATGACTACTATTTTAGTGAGAATAAACTCCAACTCTTGATTGGTAACTTTGACCTACCCATTAGCTTGGGGGTGATAGGGTGAAGATTTACCATGCCTGATGTTATATTCTTCCATCAGAGTAGCAATCAAATTTGAAGTAAACTGAGGACCTTGATCGGATTGAATTTCCTTTGGTACCCCAAATCGAGTGAAGATGAATTCATAAAGGAACTTTGTAACATTTTTATCCCTTGGGTGCTTCATAGGTTTAGCCTTAGCCAACTTTGTAACATAATTAGTATATACAAGGATATAGGACTTACCTTGTGAAGATGGCTCAATAGGGCCCACGAAGTCAATCCCCCATTTATCAAAGGGTGCAAAAATTACTTGTGGCTGTAGGGGAATTTCATATATCTTTGTAGGTCATCCCATGCATTAGAATTTTTCACACTTCTTAGTGTACTGAGAAGCATCTTTGTGTAAACTGGGCCAATAGTAGCCTATAGTCAATATCTTTAGCGCTGTTCTTTTGGTAGAAAAATGACCACCACAAGGTTCATCATGACATGCCCTAAGGATATCATATGTTTCATCCTCCCTTATGCATCTTCTAGTTACTTGATCAAGACTAGTATAAAACATGAATCTAGATGTCCATGAATAATTAAAGCTCTTTTCAGTCAACAGTCTTCTTTCTTTAGTAGAGAAATGAGCTGGTGTCTTACCAGTGGTGAGATAATTGGCAATATCAGCATACCAGGGATTGTGTGTAGACAACAAGAAGAGATGTTCATAAGGAAAACTATCATCAATGGCTACAACATCATTAGGTACATGCAACCTAGAAAGAAAATCAGCTACCCCATTGGTCTTACCAGGTTTATCTATTATTGTAATGTCAAATTCCTGGATAAGAAGTAATGAACAAGCTAGTCTTCCAGAGATTGCAATCTTGTTCATGAGATACTTTATAGCAGAATGGTTGGTATGCACATAGATCTCATATCCAGTAATGTAGTGTCTGAATTTATTTAGGGCATAGATGACTGCAAGAAGTTCTTTTTCAGTGACAATGTAATTAAACTCAGGTCCCTGCAAATTTTTACTGATAAAGTAAATTGCATGCTCAACTGAGTCCACCTTCTGACTAAGAACAACATCAATAGCATATTCTAAAGAATTAGTATGAATGTGAAAAGGCAAGCCCCAATTAGGTCCTCTCAAAACCAGTGCTCTGGTGAGAACTTCTTTAAGCTGTAGGAAAGACTTTTCACACTCAGAGTCCCAAGCAAATTTAGCATCCTTCATTCAAAATTTTCTCTACTACCTTGTTCACAAGGTCTGCATCAATAGCTGGGTTTTCTTCGTAGGGACTCCTTTCTATTGTAGGAGAAAACATTGTGTCATCTGCTTCCCTGATGTAACTATTAGAGTCATCACTATCTCAATCATTTTCTTGAGGACTCCTAGAGGTTGAACCTCTCCTATGAAACACATAAGCTTGCTCTTCTGAGCTGGAGTCATCACCAATTATGATGACTTCTTCATTTACTGGCTTACTAGGGACATGCTCTATTTCAAAATTAGGAAACCCCTCAAATGTTTCATACTACATAATCTTAGTCCATTGTTCTTTCTGCCCAGAGATTTCAAGTTGTATTTCAACTTCTTGCTGAATATTTCTAACCTCTTCTTCCTTTCATCTAGAATCTTGTTCTACATTTGGCTCATCAACTAGAATCTCTACAACTATGTTTGAATTCCTCCTATTAATTCTCCTTAATAGAGTCTCTTCCATATTTTTTGAAACTTTCCTGTTTCTAGAAGTGCTTGTGGCTACAGGAGATGCCTTAGCTTGTCGACTAGTACTAGGGTTATTTTTCTTTTTCTTGTCTTTCAGGGAGACCATTTCCACTGCAGGAGAAACTTCAGCCTTTTCTACAAAAGTCTCCAATTCCTCTTCATGAACTAACCTTGAAGTAGAGGAATGAGGGGAATTAGGGGTCTTAACCCTAGATTTCTTCTTGAATGAAAAACATTTTCCAAGTTCAATAAAAATTTTCCTAACCCCCTTATTGGTTTGAATCCTCTATCCCACTCTATGCCAAATTGGTTCTAGGGTTGGTTCCTTAAACCCTTGTAGCATAAATTCATCCCAGGAGATTTCTGACTACTCCCTTAAGGCTTTCTCAACTATCAATTTGATTAAACAGTGATGTGAGATAGAATTGCATTTACCCTTCTGAACTAGAGTGGCTTGTTTCAACAAGATGCTAAACACAAAACTAGGAACATCGATAGGCCTATTGTCATGCCTTAGACAACTCAAAAATTTAAAGTGAATGGAATGCAGGAATGAATGCCGCCCTTCACATGTAAATTATCTAATGACATGAACCGCACATTACCTAAATGGCTTTGGAAGAGATAGTCTAAATTTACCTCATTTCCGGTCAACTTCAAGTGGTGGGTCTGAATGCAGAGTGAACTGAGCTTTGGATGTGGTTGGATCAAGATTTTCTATAAATTCCTCACGTTCCTATGGTAACCCCATAACTTCTTCCAAAATTGCCTGCAAAAATGGCACCCTTAGTCCTTTGACTATAGCCACACCATCTTTTAAAGAGTTAAGAAATTGAAGTGCAATTTTGTCATGCCAGCTTGTTAACTTCTAAATATAATCCAACCAACCCCTTGCCTAAAAATATGGCCTGCAGACTTGGTCTTCTAGAAAAACATTATGCACAGTGGGCTCCCTACGAATGAGGTCACCTCCCATCTCAGGTTGTCAAAAAACCCAAAATGGAGTTGCAGGAGATAAAAATAGACAAGAACAATTTTGAACAAGGAACCAGGTTACATGAAGATTTCAAATTTGGAAATTTGAAGCAGTGAAGCTCAAAAAATGAGCTCATAAGTAATATAAATGCAAATTATCTCTTAACTTCTCATAATTACTCATAAGTACTCTCTACAGAACTTGTACTTGACATAACTTTCCACCTTTACTTCATATGAGCGAAATAACAACACAACATAATGATTTTCAAAAAGTGTCAAATCATGACAAGAAATGCAAGTATAATAGGATAAAGGAATAAATATAAATATTTCATAAACATAATGACAAAAAAATAAAATTATCTCCCCCCCAGCTAAATTAGGCAAGTGGTCCCACACTTGCATAGGTGACAAGGTATACAAGAAAATAATTGGAAAACAAATTAAATTTGCATACCTTGAAAAGTGTACTAATCGAAATTGCTGCTGAGGTGGCAATCATTGCTATCCATGAATGAAGAATAAAATGAGGTGGATGGGTGAAAGACAAGAAATGAAATGGAATTTTATTACGGAGAAGTGACTTTCATTAAGAAAGTGTTTATTATGAAAGTGACAAGATCGTTTAGAGTGAGGAAGGAAAATGAGCAAAAAGCCCATTACGAGTTGTTGCAGAAAGGGTGTTGCCAATGGTGGAAGAGAATTGTTGTAGAAACTCATCCTTACTCTAGGGTTTGTGATATAACTTCAATATGTGACTATTGACCAATAATTTGAAATGAATTAGATCAACTATGGAAAGCTGAACCACTCCATTTGGAAAGACTGCAATAATATCATATGGTCTGAGCCACCTGGTTTGGAATTTCCCTAGGTTATGCTAATAGCGGGAGTCATAGAGGAGCACCCAGTCACCAATAGAAAAGAATTTTTCCTTAACATACTTGTCATGCCATTGCTTGCACTTTTGCTGTATCAATTATGTGTTGTACAGGGTAGATTTGCACCATTCATCAAGACCATTCAAACTTAGTATTTGTTCTTGCTATGTTGTAGTGAGATCCATCCCAAGATCAAGAGCTTTCCAGAGTGTCTTATGTTCAAATTCTATAGGCATGACTGCAAAGAAACCATATACAAGCTCAAATGGGGTGAAATTGGTTGTAGACTTCCATGTAGTTTGGTAAGCCCAAAGTGCTTTAGGAAGTCAGATAGCCCAATCTTTCTTATGGATGACTACTATTTTAGTGAGAATAAACTCCAACTCTTGATTGGTAGCTTTGACCTACCCATTAGCTTGGGGGTGATAGGGTGAAGATTTACCATGCTTGATGTTATATTCTTCCATCAGAGCAGCAATCAAATTGGAAGTAAACTGAGGACCTTGATTGGATTGAATCTCCTTCGGTACCCCAAATTGGGTGAAGATGAATTCATAAAGGAACTTTGTAACATTGTTATCCCTTGGGTGCTTCATAGGTTTAGCCTCAGCCAACTTTGTAACATAGTTAGTACATACAAGGATATAGGACTTACCTTGTGAAGATGGCTCAATAGGGCCCACGAAGTCAATCCCCCATTTATCAAATGGTGCAACAATTACCTGTGGCTGTAGGGGCATTTCATATATCTTTGTAGGTCATCCCATGCATTGGAATTTTTCACACTTCTTAGTGTACTGAGAAGCATCTTTGTGTAAACTGGGCCACTAGTAGCCTATAGTCAAGATCTTTAGCGCTGTTCTTTTGGCAGAAAAATGACCACCACAAGGTTCATCATGACATGCCCTGAGGATATCATATGTTTCATCCTCCCTTATGCATCTTCTAGTTACTTGATCAGGACCAGTATAAAACATGAATCTAGATTTCCATGAATAATTAAAGCTCTTTTCAGTCAATAGTCTTCTTTCTTTAGTAGAGAAATGAGCTGGTGTCTTACCAGTGGTGAGATAATTGGCAATATCAGCATACCAGGGATTGTGTGTAGACACCAAGAAGAGATGTTCATTATGAAAACTATTATCAATGGCTGCAACATCATCAGGTACATGCAACCTAGAAAGAAAATCAGCTACCCCATTGGTCTTACCAGGTTTATCTATTATTGTAATGTCAAATTCCTAGATAAGAAGTAACCAACAAGCTAGTCTTCCAGAGATCGCAGGCTTGTTCATGAGATACTTAATAGCAGGATGGTCGGTATGCACATAGATCTCATATCTAGTAATGCAGTGTTTGAATTTTTTCAGGTCATAGATGACTGCAAGAGGTTCTTTTTCAGTGACAATGTAATTAAACTCAGGTCCCTACAAATTTTTACTGATAAAGTAAATTGCATGCTCAACTGAGTCCACCTTCTGACCAAGGACAACACCAATAGCATATTTTGAAGCATTAGTATGAATGTGAAAAGGCAAGCCCCAATTAGGTCCTCTCAAAACTAGTGCTGTGGTGAGAACTTCTTTAAGCTGTAGGAAAGACTTTTCACACTCAGAGTCCCAAGCAAATTTAGCATCCTTCTTGAGAAATTTATATAGTGGTGCTACAAGCTGACTCAAATCCTTTATAAACCTTCTATAATACCTAGCATGTCCAAGAAAAGTTCACACATCTTTTTTTTTTGCTGGAGTAGGCAATGTGCTAATCACTTCAATCTTGGCAGGGTCCACTTGAATACCTTTTGAAGATATGAAATGTCCTAAGACAACCCCTTCTTCCATCATCATGAAGCACTTTTCACTATTTAGAGAGAGATTATAATCATGAAATCTCTGAAGAAATTTCTCTAAATTTTTCTTTTCCTCATCAAAAGTATGCCCATATGTGGTAAAGTCATCCATGTAAATCTCCATGCACTCAGCAGAGATATCAGAAAATATACTTATCACAGCTCGCTGGAAAATGGCAGGAGCATTGGATAACCCAAAAGGTAACACTAAATAGGCAAATATTCCCCATGGGCATGTGAATATTATCTTATCCTAGTCCTCAGGTGCTATCTGTATTTGATTATAACCACTGAATCCATCCAAAAAAGAGAAGTATTTCTTACCAGCCAGGTTATTAAGGACTTGGTCTATGAAAGACAATGGAAAGTGGTCCTTCTTAGTAGCTGAGTTAAGTTCCCTATAGTTGACACAAACTCTCCACTTCCCTCCTTTATTAGGTACAATAACAAGAGGGGAGACCCACTGACTATCAGAAATGAGATAAATGAAGCCAACATTTAACAACTTTTGCAACTCATTCTTAACTGTATCCCTTAGAGCTAGATTAACCCTTCTTTAGGGTTAACAGACAGGTTTGAATTCAAGACTGATATAGATTTTATGAGTGTAGAGTTGAGGATCTAGACCTTTCATGTCAGTGTAATCCCAAGAAAAAGCTTGTTGATGTTTTTTTAGAAGCTGCAACACAACTTTATGTTGAGAGAATGTCAAAGCACTATTTATATTTAACTCCCATCCTAGGCTGACTTCTAGCTTAGTGACCTTTTCTACCATGGATAGCTGAGAAATTGGGGGAGACTCCATTTCATGAGGCAATAATGTATGAAGGAATTTTGAAGTTTCAGAATACTGTGGAGCATTTGAAGGTGGTAACAAAGTTTCAAGAACACAATCTTCTTGGGAACACAATGAGGATTGCACTCCCTATTCATTCATGATAATGGAGGAAATTATTTCATCTTCTCCCCTAGAGGCTACAAATGGTTCCCTAGATATCATCATTAACTAGCGAATGGAATTGAACTTAGGTTCAGTATCACCCAAGTCTGGCCAGATTATCTGGTCATCTTGCAATAGAGGTTGACCTAGGGAATATAGAGTCAGATTTTTAGTGTTGACTCCATTGGATATAGTCATTTTTCCTAACTGACAAGTTATATAGGCATCTACAGTAGCTAGCCAAGGCCTACCTATAATTATTAGATACCCTCCTATGTTAGCCTTTGGAGAAAGGACAACAAAGTCAACCAGATATTCCCAAGAATTTAAGGTGACTATTACATCCTCTACCATCCCATCAGGTGTAATGGTTGAACTATTAGCAAGCTAAAGGATGATTGGGGTTTCCCTAAGATTGATGATATGCAACTGAGGCATTATGTCTTTGGTCATGACATTTATGGATACACCTAAGTCAACTAGAGCATTTTGGACTTGTATTCCTTAAATAGTGACTAGGACTACAGGGCCACCAGGATCAGAATACTTTGGAACTATCAATTTCTCCAACATTAGGTTAGATAACTATCCTAGGACATGTATGGTTTTGGTATCCCTTTCCTTCCTCCTAGGCTATTTTATATAGGCTTCCTTGATGGATTTATTATATGCAGGCACTTCCTTTATGAAATCTAATAGGGGTATTTTAACTGTCATTTTCTTTAGTTGGGAAAGCAAGTCCAACACTGCTTGATTTTCCACTGGCGTAGCTTATTCCTCCAACCTATAAGGAAATGGGGGCTCTTGAGCTATAGGAGTAGTAGGTTTGACTAGTACCTCAGTTGGCTCTACCGAGGCATGCTCAACTTTAGTGATGATAGGTTGCTGTGGAGGAGGAAGGGTTGTGCTAGACCTTAAATGAATATTATTCAGGGAAATAGCATAGCTCTGCTGCTATCTTGTTGGTTTAGCATTGTTGGGATTAGGAGTAGGCTGAGTAGGCAATTAAGTCTATTTAGGGGAAGTAGTGTTGGCTATAGGAGTAGGCATCATAGCTTGTTGTTGAAGTGGTGGCATCAAACACTTTTGATTTGATTGGTTCATCCAATTGTGTGGTTGTTGCCACCCTTACTGGGACTATTGCTAGGGTTGCTGAGGTTGTGACCAACCCTATTGAGATTGCTGCCATCTTGGCTAATGCTACTACTATCCTTGTTGAGGTTGTGGCCAACCTTGCTAAGGCTACTACCAACTTGGCTGATGGTACTGCCAGCCTTGCTGAGGTTGTTGCCAACCTTGCTAAGGCTGCTGCTAACTATTATACCCACTAAATCCACTATGCTATTGATTTTGTGATGCATTATTACTATTAAAAGTTTGAAGAGGATCTTGGGGAATACTTAGTCTCTGATCCCATGGCCTTCGCTAGGTGACATAGAGAACCTCTCCATTCTCATCAATGGTGTTAAACTTTGTAGGCATATATTGGGACTCCAAACTTGCAACATACTTATACCGACAATACTTTTTCTTCTCCCTATAGTGTGGATAGTACTCTGCTAACATTGTATTAGCTTCATCTTTCTTCCTTCTTGCCTGCATTGTGTCCATCTAAGTAGCGACATCATTAATGATGTCTTTCTTGAAATCTAACAATAGATTGGATAGCTCCATTTTGGACACACCTACACCATTAGATTTGTGAGGAAAGGCTCTTAAGCCTCTTCCCCTTTTAACAGTAGCTCTAGAATAGTTCAGACATATACTCTGTATGTCATCCCAATTCTTCTAGCTAATGTCCCCCTTACCATAAGGTCAAGGGCCTCAGTGCTTCCATCATTCACACCTCTCAAAAACAAATTCTTTTGAGATTCTTCATTCAGCTCATGTTGTGTGTTACGCTGTAGGCTAAACATGAACCTAGAGACATAGTCTTCCAAGGTTTCATCTTCCTTTTGTGACATTTTAAATATGTCATCTCCTTTTAAGTCCCCTCCTCTACAATAATCTTTGTACTTAGGAAGAAACCAGCTACACATTGCATTCCAATCTACTACAACATCAATGCCCAAACTCATAAATCATCTTAGAGCAGCCTCCTTTAAAGTGGAGGGAAACAATTTGAGCTTATGGCCATTAATGGTGTAGTCATAGCTTCGATAGAGGACATCAAACTCAAAGAGGAAAGTCTCTAGATCTTCTATGATGAGTCCATAGAATTTAGGAAGTGCAGAAGTAGGAATGTTTTTCAAATTTTGGTTACCTTGTTGAGTAGGAATAGGAAAAGGGAAGGTAGGGTGAGCCATTACGTTGTCTAGATATGCTGGGTTAGCAAAAAGAGCCTTTAAATGGTAAGATTCTTCAGATCATTATGGTGAAGGCAATTGGTCATAGGCATCAACAAACACATTCTCAAATGGTTCTTCTTCTTATGGGTTCTCTAATTGGGGTTCCTCAAGTGCTAGATTGAAACACTCAAATGGTTCTTCCTGATTAAGATTAGGTAGGAATCTCCCAAGATAATCCCTACATCTATGCATACAAATAATGCGGAATACAACTAACTTAATGAATTCTAGGTTGAACTAAATTGACAACATCCTTGGCAACGGTGCCAAAAATGACTGGTTAGAATAATATCCTAGTAACTCAAGGATTGGAAACCCTTTGATAGTGATTCATTGCTTAAAATCATCACATATCTACTTAGAACATCACGCTAGACTTCATTAAATGTATCAATCCAAGAACATGAACTTGAGATGATGGTTGCAAAGTTTATGCTTTAGTTCTTCCAAGAGTCATCACTACTAAAGTAAAAGCTGTTGCTACAGGAGATTTATACTTAGAAACTGAAACTATAGATTAGCTCATAACTTAAAGGAAAAGCTTAGCAGGAAATAGACAATGCTTCAAAAGTAAACCTATGCTACATGAAATAGTCAGTGGTTCTATTACCAGTGGCTGTAGGGGCAATAGTTCTTATCAACTTCAAAGAAACTTAACTGAATCCTACTTGAACATAAACAAGGAATTCACCTCCCGCATGGGCCCCCACGAAAGTGTGCATGATTTACAACTTAGAGATTTCATCTGAAACTATCATATATTCATTTAACAAAACATAAGTACAATGTGGAATATCAAAGTATTTCACTTTTCTATTAAATTACAATATGAATTCCTCAAAATATCTAACTAGCTCAGAATCATAAGTTCTAGCTTATTTAAAAGCAACTAAGAAAAATAGAACACGTAAAAACTAGGTCCTTCATTACATAGCATAACAACTTCAGTTATAAGAGTGACAACATCATTTATGCAAGAGGATAAGCCATATTTAGTGCCTCAAGAATATAGGAACACTTGGTAACCATATTGACTTGGTTTGAACCAGCAACCGCAAAGTTATGGAAGTAGTGGAGCCATGATAGAAACTGAAATAGTTACTCACCTTAAAAGACCCACTCATCCTTGAGTCTGTGCTCCTCGCTGACTTATTCCTCTCTTGAAAAAGGTTATCATACCAGAATCCACAACACAAATCCAAGGAAAAGATTATAATAAGTTTTCCTATTTCAATGTATCCTTGTCACATGGCTGCAGGAACACTACCCATTAAAACTAGAGAAGAGAAATACCAGATTTTATTACAATATCCATTAGTCTATACATATATATTCAGTCTTGTCCTTAGTTTCAAAAGTATCAAATATACATATGGTTAAAGCATAGAAACATAAAAGTTTGCATAATGTTTATGAAAAACCATAAGATATTTAAGTCTAGATTCAGAAAACCATAAACAAAACATCCCATAAACTTGACTCATCAGGCACAACTAGAAAGAATATCTCAACATATGTTTTAAGAGATGTTACTTCTCACACTACCATAATGAGGATAAACATCAACAAATCCCAAATAATTCAATTACTCAAAGTACAAATTTAGATAACCTCCTAAGATTCTACATCTACAAGGTGGTCTAAACACATCAAAAGAAATCCAAAAGAACCATACATAATATTAAAATAATATTAAATGTAAAAAGGGATCACATGTACTAAAAACTAAGAACTTAGAAACCTCTAGTAACCTACAAGCCTCTATTACTTGATAGCTTCCAAAATTGGTTTATTTCAAAAAATATTTAAATGACAAGAATAGTCATTGATGAACAATAACTCATATCTTTCACAAAAAACATAATTAAGACAACCCCCTTGGTGAGAATAATGAAAAAATCCCTATATACCTTCCCTAATATTTATACGAGGATCCAATGGCATGAATAAAAGTTATGGCTTATGTTCTAAAATAGAAAACCCTAGTTAGGATTTAGACTTTTCTTCACTAAAATAGTTATAAATTTCACAAAATATAACCAAAATACGTAAAACTAGTGGGAAATGAAAGATAAGACAGAGGACCATCTTTGATATCAAATTTAGATCTTTACATGAATTTTATAATCTGTATCATCTTAAAATGAAAGAACTTCTATCTTGGTAGGTTTAGCACCCTCATTTAGTGCATTTTCAAGATAGATTTGCATTTAGGATGCATCTGCACTTGATTCTTTGTTTCTAGGTGAAATTAGGGTTAGGATCCTAAGGATTCTTCTTGATTTCCTTCTTCATGGCTCTATTTTCTAGGTAGGACCTATGTATTGGTCCTCCTAGCCTTCATTGCATTTCTTCTAGGCCTTTGTGCCCTTTTCTAGCATTCTATTCTATTTTCCCATCTTTCCAAGTCTCTGGTTGACCCAGAAACTTCACTGAAACTCTAAGTTTACTGGCTTGAAATTACTTCAGGTCAGGGTCAAGGTCGACCTTGACCTTTGCTGGGTTTTGGCTCACACTTTCAAATTTGGATCACAGTAGGACCCTAAATTAAAAATGGGCTTCTAGATTCGAATGCGGAAGGGTTTTTATTCAAAATTCATTTAATACATTTCCTCCTTAGTTGGCTATTGTGATTGGACCATAATTCAAGGTGAAATTTGAATTAGGGGCCCTTACATTTCCCTAGGAACCTTTCCTTGAAATCTCTATGTAAGCACTCTCTTTTTCCTTCATTTTGATAAGTTATGAGGAGATGACATAATGATGAGATGATGATGCAAGATTGCAAGAGGATGATATAGGAGAACAAGATATGATGATTCCTTGATGCAAGCAAGAATTTTGTGAACAAGTTATTATGGACATTCATTTGGAGCAAGAAAGATTCCTTCTTCCTTGATCTACCATTTTCAACATTCAAACATTCTAAAGATACAATCATGGGGTAGAAACTATGAATTGTGAGATTGGTAGGAGTACTTTAGCCTTGGGGGCTTGTTATGATTTCTTAATCATATTCAAATCTATGCATTTCTCTCTCATTTCAATTCATGCTAGGGTTTCAATCTAGAGGATTAGATCTTGCCATGACACATTCAAAGCTCTTCCTATGACAAACACACACACACACATACACATTCTATTACATGCACCTATTCATGGAGGTGGAAATCACCAAAATGGGGGTTTGACTAAGGCAAAACCCTATATAGCCACCCCAAAACACCATTTTTAAATATCCACAATTGTTGTTTTGGGAGTTGTAGAGTAGATTTGGATACCCTTTTCGACAAACTTGCAGGATCCGTGAACATAATTTCCATCGAAGTAGTGCAAGTGAAGGTCGACATAAAAGGGCACAATTGCACCCCCGTATTTGGGTCAAGGTCGACCTGGTTTAGAAAAGAAAAAGATTTTTGGGTTTTTTCCATCTCTATGTTTTTGTTCCAGATTCAGTTGTAGAATTTCTAGAAACACGATACTGGCACGAGAAAATAGCTATTTCTAGATCTGCTATGTTATGAGGTATGTATTTCATTTTAGCTGATTTCATTATTCTTTGCGAGCATTTCTAGATTTATATTCCTTATCATTAGAATTTCTTGTATGTGTTAAATATTGGTTTAGGGCCACTTTTATGTGTAAACCCCCATTGTTCTAAACCCTATCCATATTTCACACCAAAACATTTTCGTGAACCCGTTTACGACAACTCTTTCTTTTTGGTGTTAGATTTGCATTTTATGTTAGATCTTACATGCATATAAAAGTAGATTTCTTCTATGCTCTTGCATTTATATTTCAAAAAAAAATCACAAAATTTCTTTAAAAGTACAAAAAATATTTACATTTTTCATGCTTGTAGTGCTACTTTGTGTTCAACATGTATGATTTTTGTTTTGAATACTTTGATGAGGCTTTTATGGAAAAAGAGGATAGATCCCCTAATGAGGTACATGGAAGTGAGGATAAAAAATGTTTGAATAAGATCTCCATTGATCCTATTCCTATTTTATCCTCCTCCACAACCTCTTCAACTAACCTTTACCATAGGGTGTGTGCATGGTTACTGTAATACCCAAAAAATTTGCTATAGGTTCATTAACCTCCTATATCGATATATCAAATGAAATCGACATCGAAGTCCTAACCTAAGGCACATTGACACATCATCGAATCCTAATTGATTATCTTAAATTCTGCATCGGGGAATATTCCTAATCATCTTAATTATCTTTAATTTAATGATTATTTGGTAATAAATCACACTTATCCTAAAGTTGATTAATTGAATATGATGAATATTTAAATTAATTGATTTAATTCTACCACTTAATTATTTAATTGCATTTAATTGTATTTATTCCTAAATTGTATTATTTAAATTTGACAATAAATCAAAATTCCTATCATTAATTGATTAAATTCTTATTTAATTAATTAAAGCAAGTTGTCATATTTGATGATATTATTTTTTATAAAAGTTTGATTAAATGATTGATTAACCCATAAATCAATTGTTTTATTTCAAAAATCAGTTAAGTTGAGAATAAATCACTTTATTTATTTATTAATTCATAATTATCCATGTGCACAATCAAAGAGCAGTTAAACTCCAAATTAGAAAATCAGTGCAAGTTATTGACTTTTTGGAACTCAACATCATTTTTGAGTTTTAAAGTTGATCTAAACTTCTAATTTGAGTTAAAAAGATGTTTTTGCATGATTTGCATATTTTTATGAATTAAATTATCTTTATTTAAAAATAACTCAAAATCAAGTTGAGTTTATTTGAGTGATTTATGGCTTTCTTTCATGCACCTCCAAAGCCTTGGATTTCTATAAATTAAGGCTTTAGCTATTCACAAATCATCTCTCAAATCCACAAGAATTGCATAATCACACTGTCAAATTAGAGACTAAAGAATCATCTTTGTGAATCCAAGCTTTGTGAGATCAACATTGCATAGTTTTTCATATCATATTAGTTTTTATTTGTTAGATCATCATAGCATATCAATTTTTACATATCATAGATTCATATCAATTTTCATCATATCATTGTATAGAAAAAAAAAAAAAAAGATTAATTGCATTCATATTTCATATCAGTTTTGCATTCAAATCCTTCGTTTAGGTGTCATCAAGGTCACTGATCTTGATAACAATCTGAGAACATCATACTTGCACCTATTAGAAGGCAGTAAATCACCTGGTTAGATTAGCTTTCAATTCATTGCATGATTTTATTTTTGCTAACCTCTAATGTTTTACTAAAGTGTTGTGTCTATAGATTAGGTACACAATTCACACACACTTTTCTGGCACCCACCGTGGGGCCCTAAAATGGGTTTCCATTTCAATTCTATCAATTTCTATCTTTTTCTCCTCAGTTTCTATGCAAAACTATGATTTTTAATTTCTGTCCGTACAATCTTCGTACAAGTTTCTGACAAAAGTTGTTTCACACTGTACCCACTATTATATGATAGTCTATCAGATTGAGGATCATGTCGTGCTGTACACACTATCATTTGAAAGTTCAACTATCATTTCATAGAACACCCAATGTCGTATGAGTTTCTGGACTGTCATCTGGGAGCACACCCACTGTCGTACAAGTTTCATACTGTCATCTGGTAATAAACCCACTATTGTATGAGTTTTGGCATCAGATTTCAACTTTCATTTCATTTTTTAGGGCAGTTTGTCATATTTGGTTTTCAGATTTCAACTAACGGCTAAACTTAACAATTGAAATTCTCTATTTTTGATTGACTCCTGCTGGTTTTGATTGGAAAAAGTGCAAGAATTGCTAAAAGTAGGTAAACATCTACTAAGCACGTTGCAAGGATTCTAGGTATTCTCCTCAATCTGATAACATTTCAATTTGGATCCTAAAATGAATCTCTCATGTGTTTGGCTTGAGTGTTTTCTTTGCATGCTTTTCTTCAAATTTGCATAATTGAATGCTAGGTTGTAACACCTTAAGTATTGATAGGTAGTCTTAGGAGATTTTTGATTGATCTTATTAGCAAAATTGGGATATTGGACTCACTTATTCTTACTTGCCCCTCGTTTCACCCCGTGGTTGCAAGGTCAGCACCATATTCAGGGGAGGGGTCTACTTAGAAAGAGTGTTAATTGTTCCACCAGTTCTTTCCCATTTTGTTCTTTTTGGATCTCATTAGTATTCTAGGGTGTGGACTTTCTTTTAAATTTGTGTGAGGAGTTAAATGCACCACTTTGTGGACTCACCTCACATTTATTTGGAGCATTAAGTGTACCATCTTTTGTGCTTTTGAATGCTTTTGGATAGATTTGTTTTCTGATATATCTGTGAAAACATAGTAATTAGGCCCTATGAACACTATTTGTGGTTCTTGAGAGATTGGATTCCTAGTGAAATCCTTCTTGATGATGGAGTCCTAGTAGGTAGGGAGGATACTTAGTGCATCTCACATTCTACTTGGTTTGTGTGTCTTCCCTTATTGATTGATACATTCTCTCTTCGGAGAGGTTGATAGATCACGTGGGGTTGATATCATAGACCTTGGTGAGATAATCTTCATCTTAGCATGTTTGATTTATCTGCCTGCTTTGTCTGGGTTAAAAGTGAAAAGGTGTCAAACCCTTGGATCTAGAGGCAAGTCCCCTTGTGGTATACTATTGTGAGTCACCTTTAGAGAGGGCTAACTGTATCAGACACTCCCTTCATAGGGAAAACTGCATTGACAGAACCTCAAGTGGTAATAACCATTTTTTCCATGGTAGTGATAGCTGCTATATAAATGTCCTTGTGGAAGAAATCTTCATAGGTGTGGTTCATTGTTGGGTTGTTAGATCTCCCTAGCAGCTCCTGATTGATTAAATTCTCAAACTGTGTCAAAACCCTGGTGCTCTGGGATTGGAGTTCACCCCTTTGGATCATAAAAGTTGCAGAGTCAAACCATTACTAAAAACCCTAGAGAGGCCAAATTTTCATTTTTTTAGGATATATGTGCATCATTGCAAAACATTGTGGAACATACACAATTAGCGCTTCTAAGGATTAGAATGAATAAAGTCACTTGATTGTTCATGTGCAAGGTTGCTTTTGCCCTTGTTCATTGTTTTCAAACATGCTTAAAATCACTTGCTTGCTATTTTGCATACTTGTTTATCTATCTAGTTACTGAAAATGAACAAATCTGTTACAATCCTTGAATCTGGATAGTACAATTTGCAAACAATCTGACACTGAAAACCCTAAATTTGCAAAATTTGAAGTGAAATTCCTTTCTAGAGTCAGAAGTCATCTCAGGAGGTCAGAAAGTCATACGATTTTTTGTCAAATGTCATTTCATTAATGCCCAACTGTCGTATGGTAAGGAACCCAGTGTCGTACGAGTCTTTTTGCTAGTCAAATTCAAAAAAAGTCAAATCTTGCTAGCAACTATCATATGAGATTTTCAACTATCATTTCATAGCATGCCCACTGTCATACGAGTCTGTAAAGTGTCATTTGGGAAAATTTGGAAAAAGTGTCAGAAAGTTGTCAGAATTTCTAGATACCGAGCTTTTTCAGCCTAGTTCCAGAATCTATCATACAAATCATTGTGTCAAGAACATAGTAGTAGCCATTGAGAATTAGTACACATGTCTCAAAGAATCAGTACACATGAGGAAGAAATTCTAATCATAGCTATGATGAAACAGATGCATGCCATGCAAGTCAAACTTAACAAACTTGAGAAAGAAAAGGAACCTAAAGAGTTCTCCATGGAAGCTCTATGCCCTTTTCCATTTGATAAAGACTTGTATATGTCACCATGCCCTCAGATAGAATATGAGCAATGTGATAACCCTTATGATACCTCTTCCATGGAGGATGACACACCCATCTTTGAAGACTATGATGACTATGATGGCGGACAATATAATGATGCCTATGACACCTCTGTTCCTAAGAGTCCTCCTCATCATGTGTTTCTACTTACTACAAATGGGCCGTCACATTGGATAGATCATGAGAGTGATCCATATGATTCTGATTTTGAAAGAGACTTTGATGACTTCTATGAACAATACCTAGATGACACATCTACTTCACTTGAGGAAGAGAAAGTTTTCCATACTGATTACAAAAGTAAATACTATAAGAATCTCTCCTCTAGGAACTCTCAAGCTCAAAATAAATATTACACTCTCAAGCAAGATCATGTTAATGCTGGACCTTTGTCTTGTGATGGTTCCCTTCCATCACCTACTTCCTCTAATACCCATACATTTCCTAAAGATTTCGAGTCTTCCAAAACTTTCACAAATCCTTCATCCAAAAAAGATCCTAATACTTTTCATGCGGTTTCCTATAGTTATCCTCAAGGGCTACCTCTTAAAGAAACTCAAGCTAACCTTCACTTGGATGCAAATACTTTCAATAATGCTGAACCTAAAGAGCCTAAGCCTTTATATGCTATAATTTCTACTTCATCTAGTCCTCCACCATCTCTTCCAAAGTCTTCCATACAATCCCAACATGCTTCCTTGTCCTTAGAAGTGGCTCCATGTCAAGAGGACTCCAAAAATGATAAAGAAAATAACATAAAGAAAGATCAAGATCAAGAAACCTCCATGTCATCTAATCCTTTTCATGATGTCTCTTATCCACTTTAGGGTTCTTTTGATCCTGCACACCCTTTCTCATGCATTCCATCATGTCTTAAGTCTTTTCCTAAGCAAGATCAAGCTACTACTTACACTGTTGAGCTTATTGAAAATCAAAATAGCCTTACTACACTTGCGCTTTCTGAATATGATGCTTCCATTAAGGTTAGTAAAAATGGTGTTGTTACTTCCAATGTTAAGCCTATTGAAAATAAAGAGAAAAATTATGAGCTTATACTATCCAAAGATCATTGTCAAGATCAAAGTCTTCCATCTCCTTATTCTACCACTCCATGTTTGTTTCCACTTTCTACTCTTCCTAAGTCTTTGGAAGCTCTAAACAATACAATCAAAGAAGGTGCTCATATTCAAGATGTGCATGATTCTATTGAAAATCCTAATGCTCACTCTAAAGATGCTGATGTCCTTGGTTGGCATATAGATTCTGATGAACTTATTGATTATCCTTTTGTATCTTCCACTTCCATCCTTGGACCTCCTCCACCAATACTAAGGGCTTCACGTCTACCTTCCATCTTGGGTCCTTATGTCCCTTCACTTTCCCCTCCTAACTCTCCTAATTCTCCATCCATCTTGGGTCCTTACATACCTCCATCTCCTATCTTTCCTCAAGATCAACATAGATGCATACCCTTGAATCCTTTTCATCCACCCACCCATCTAAACCAATCATATCCTCCTTCTTCTTCCACAAGTCCCAAGTTATTTGGAAGTAACTTGAATGTTCAATACAAGAAAAAGAAGAAATACAAGAATCCATCAAAAAAAGAAGATCACCATGTTTTTTCTAACCGACATGGAGGCATAAAGTCAAAAGAGATATCTAAGAAAAAAACTACGGACAATTATGGGTTCCAAAATCCATCATTGAAGATATTCTCTCTAGATCATCAAAAGGAAATAAAAAGCCTAAGGTTATATGGATTCCAAAGTCTCTCTTGAAAGAGTCTAATATTGAGCAAAAAGTGAAGTTGACATTCAAGCTTCCAAAGGCTTCCACTTCATCTTCTTCCAAAAACATTCTTTCATTCCATGCACCTAAACCACAACTTCTGCTATCCATTTTCCATATTCCTTCATGTATTCCTTCATTCACATTTTCTCCATCCTCTCACCACCCTTCAAGGTGTGTGTTGATGTTGATCTTACCTTTTTTTCCATCTACCCTTTCATGATCCTTCCATTCATTATCCTTCTACCTTCTATCCTTTTTCTTGATTTGCCTATTCCTCCTATCTTCCAACCTCACTCGCTTTACATAAAACCTTATCCTCTATTTTTCTCTTCCATCTCCCTTTCCCTATCAACATTTTTGAGTATATCATTTTAAATCCTTGGCATATCATGGTTTATCCTTTCAAGGAGCATTATCTAAAGAGCTTTCCTTCTTCTAAAAAATAAAAAACAAAAAAAATTAAAAATGTGCCTTGGTGAAAACTTGGAAACAGGCACCTTGGTAGAAAAAGTAAAGAGAAATAAATTCATCCTATGGTGAAAACCACTCCCTTGTGGCACCTTGGATAAGTACCATGATGAAAATCCTACAATCAAGCATCATGCATAGTTCTTCTACATATTTCATCCATTCGATCTTCTCTCTTTGATCTTGATAAGGTTGACCTATACATGAACATTTGGCTATTTTGTGAGTTGTCTTATGATGATCTTGCTTTCATTCCTTCCATGTTTAGCCTTCATATCCATCTTCCTCTATTCATTTTTGCCTATCACTATCCTTTTCCTCTTTGGTCTTGATCTAATAAAAAAATAAAAAAAAGAAAAAAACCCCGATGCAGAATTTAGGATAATCAATTAGGATTCTATTGATCCACTCAAGTACCTACTAAGCAAAGCTTCCCTCATAGGTAGATTAGCTAAATGGGTTATGCTCTTAAGTTAATTTGACATTGAATATGTGGAAAGAAAAGCTATCAAAGGATAGGTTATTGCTGATCAATTAGCAGATGCACCTATGATTGATAATACACCACTACAAATGGAATTCCCAAATTCCTCTATCATGCATCTTTCTTCTAGAGAATGGAAATTATTCTTTGATGGCTCCTATACATAGAATGGATCCGGAGTGGGCATATTGTTCATAACTCCTCAAGGATACTCCATACCCAAAGCATTTAGATTAAAGTTTCCTTGCACAAACAATATTGTTGAATATGAAGCCCTTTTGAATGGTATGAAAATAGCAATTGAATGGAGAGTAATAGAGCTACACATTCATGGAGACTCTCAACTTGTTATTCATCAAGTCAATGATGTGTACCAAACTAAAGATGAAAAGCTCATTCCTTACAACAGAATGGTAGATGATTTAAAGAAGTATTTCATATCTATCACATTTGAGAAAATTCCTAGAACAGAGAACAAGGTTGCTGATGCAATGGCAACACTATCTACTTTATTACAGCAGCCTGAACATGAGCTACGCTATGAGTTTCTAGTGGAAGCACTATCTTATCCTACATATGATTCCCTTGAAACTCACATGATCTACACTATTGTTGGTCATGATTCATCCAGATACAAAAACCTATTTTCCTATCTCCAAGACCAAATCATTCTCGATACCTTCAACCACCATGAAAAGAGATACCTTATCCATAATGCCTCCTGATATGTCATCATTGGTCATGATCTATACAAATGAGGTCTAGATGGTATGCTACTTAGATGTTTATAATGGGAAGAGTCTCAATGTGCATTAGAGGAAGTCCATGATGGTATTTGTGGGTCACACTCGAACGGTTTAACACTAGCTCAAAAAATTATTAGGGTTGGGTACTATTGGCCTGAAATGGAGAAAGAGGCTATCAAGTTTGCTAAGAATTGTCAAAAGTGCCAAGTGCATGGAAAATTAATTCATGCTCCAAGGAGAGATCTAATCCCCTTTACAACACAATGACCTTTCCATTAATGGGCATTTGATCTTATTAGGATGATTAATCCTCATTCTTATAAAGGACATACCCATATAATCATAGCTACAAATTATTTTACAAAATGGGTAGAAGCAGTCCCTTTGACACAAGCAACTGGAAAGCAAATATCTATGTTCATATTGAACTATATCATATGCAGATATGGGATAACTCATTCCATAATCATAGATAATAGTGGACAATTCAAGAACAATGACCTAGATGATCTATGTGCCAAATTCAAGATCACACAACATTGGTCTTCCATCTACTATCCTCAAGGGAATGGACAAGCAGAGGCATCTAATAAGAATCTATTGAAAATCTTGCATTGAACTATTAATAAAATAGGAAGAGACTGGCATCTCATGATCAATCTAGCTCTCTGGGCCTACATAACAAGTATCAGAAAACCTACTGGAGCTACACCTTTCACTTTAGTTTATGGGTCTGAAGCGATACTACCTATTGAGGTTGAAATCTCATCACTAAGAATTAGAATGCATGGTCTAGTAACTGATGATGACTATAGAGTGTCTAGGTTGCAAGAACTTGAACTACTAGATGAGTGCAGACAAGTAGCATATGATCATCTTAGAGTGTATCAGAAAAGAATGTCTAGAGGTTATAACAAGAAAGTTAGACACAGAGAATTTCAGGTTTGTGATCTAGTCTTGAGAAAGAATCCCAAAAATCAATCACATCGAGAGCACAAGTGGAAGTTTGAACCCAATTGGCTGGGTCCCTTTGTAATCATTGCTACTTTTGGCTCTGATGCCTATCAACTCTCAATGACTAAAGGAGAACAGCTCTGAGAACCAATCAACATTCTCCATCTGAAGAAATTCTATGCCTAAAGCATTCAGTCTATGGTAAAATATCCTGAAAAAATCTTAAAAATTGGAAAAGTCCTGAAAAAATGAACATCTTGGTGAAAACCTAGCAATAGGTGCCTTGATGATTCACAAAAAAAAATTAAAAAATATCAAAAGTAAAAAAAAATTGAAAAATGAAAAAGACAAAAAAAATTTAAAAAATGAGAAAAAGAAAAAGTGCCTTGGTGAAAACCTGGAAACAGGTGCCTTGGTAGCAAAAATAGAATCTCTACCAAGATGGTGAAAACTCGGCAAACAGGTGCCACTTGTTTCAAAATGCTCCATCTATCAGCACAATCTTGGTCTTTCCCAAGCTTTCAGTCTTGCTTTAGTTTGTACATATCTCCCTATTTGTTTCTGCATTTCCAGTTTCCAATAAGTCAGTTTGTACACCAATCAGCTCCAGCGGCTCTACCCTATCAATGATTAACACTTGGGGGCAATCAATGTCAAATCCTATGGTCTCCAATATATCTTAGACATATCATATCCAGTCAGAGTCCTTTGAAGCTTCATGTGAGTCAGTCAGTCAGTCTTGTCTCTACAAAGGATTTTGCATCTACAACAATGCAATCAAACATCAAACACAAACTGAAAACAATCTATGCTTTTTCATGCTTTTATATCCTTGTATGCTTACTGATTCACATTGAGATTTTTGCATATTGTGTCCCTTCGAGCTCTTCGATGATGTCATTTATAGGATTTAGAGAGTGATGATTGGGGGCATAATCTTTTCTTTGTTTTCTTCTTGTATGTGAAAATCTAACAACTTTGGAAATTTTGGATTGAAATGGTGTCTGACTGTAAGAGCCTCTATCTTGAATTGGATGGCCATGCGTACCTCAACCATTGATACCTAGAAAATTCAAGGAAGTTTGATCTAACTATTTTCTTTTTGAGTGAGTTCTTTCTCCTATTGTGAAATGTGATCTTACCTAAGGATGTGAATGATAAAGGGTCACTATAGGTAATTCACATTGGATTTTGAATGACCTCTTGACTGCTTGATGTGTTTTGTACACAAGGCATATTTTGGTCATCATGACATTTATGTTTTGATGCTTATACAAATTGCTATATCAAAGTGGACATGATATTCAAGTCATCCTGACATTTATGCCTTGGTGCTTATATCTAATCTGACATTCCAAAAACACAATCAATATTCATATGTCCATGGTTTCATAATCAGTGGGTGTTGTATTGATTCTTGCGCATACAAATCGATATTCATATGTCTATGGTTTCATAGCTAGTGGGCATTGTATTGATTTATCTGATTACCTAAAAGTTCAATGATGATAATAAATTGATATATGATAAGTGAGTAGGTCCTAGGTCTTAGGTTGCATTTCATTTTTCATCTTTGCATGATCTCACAATGATTAAACGAACTTCAATGCTTAAACAATTCTTCAAATTGCATCTTCACATCTAATGAGAGTTGAATCTCACACGAAGGTTCCTCCAACGAAATAGCAAGTAGAATCCTTTTTCAGGATCAAAATCAAAATCTGAGATCATTCATATTATTAACTACTTGCATAATCAACCTTCAATCATCACAAAAATCTAGTATTCAACTTAACTAATTATCTTACATCAAACTATCAAAATTTCAACTTGGTCAACCATGGTCAACTCATGGTCAAACCTGATGGAATATGGATGAAGTGACTGAGAGGGGGGGGGGGGGGGGTGAATCAGTCAACCATAAATTCACTTCCTAATTAATTCTTTGCAGATCCTTTAAGATATCTTAACAATGTTGTCTGTTTTAGCACTCGGTAAATAGATTGCAGTAACTTTGAAGATGCAGAAAGTATTAGCAATATTATCTTTAGATATTCATCAGTGCATGTAAATGATTGAGGAAGCAATTAAGAATACAAGAGACACAAGATTTAACATGGAAACCCAATATGGGAAAAACCACCAATGTATCTAGATACTGATTTTCACTTTTCTGAAGTGATGCCCGGTTAGAAGCCAACCCGGTAAAAGGTTACAAAACACACTGTTAGGTGTGACCTTGTTAGAGGATTTAAAACACCCTGCTAGGAGTGGCCTGGTAAGAGGTCTTGAAAACAATTCAATGGAATTGTCACCTTGTTAGAGGATTTATATTATGGCTGTTAAACCAACTCGGTTAAGAGATTTAGAATTCACTGTTACAATGATAAGAAGGTAACAATGAAAAAGTGACCTGTATAATAATGCAACTGTCTTGCTGATTACAGATCTCTATTCTGCATAAGTCTGATCCTCTCTGATCGAATAAATCTCTGCTGCACCTCAAGGATGTCTGAACATCCTTCACAAATTTGCATATACCTTTCCTTCTTTTCTTCTGTAAATCTTCTACTGTGTTATATTTACTTTTCACATTTGACCTTTTATTTATACGATTTTGGATTAGTCAAATCGACATTATTTAGTATAACAATCAGCTGAATTAAGTAAACTCTATTTGCAAAAATCCTTCAAGGGCCGACAGTGCTCGGTGATCATATCTTTTTATAATTTTTCGGAGACCGAGGGAACTCGGTAAACACCAACAATCCTTTACCTTTGATAACCGACTTAACTCGGTAAACACTAAACTTTTCTTCGATGACCGACTGAACTCGGTAAACACTAAACTTTTCTTTGATGATCGACTGAACTCGGTAAACACTAAACTTTCTTCGGCAACCGAGTGAACTCGGTAAACACTAAATTTTCTTCGATGACCGAGTGGACTCGGTAAGCACTAATATCCCTGTCTGGCAGACCGATTGAGCTCGGTAGAAGCAGATTGCTGCAGACTATGACATAGTGTGACATCAAAGACAATACATAATTGAGTAGCAATTTCCTTCAGACAATTGTTTCCAACAATCTCCCTCTTTGGCATTGATGGCAACACAATATGTCATATCATAAGAAATTTGAAAGAGTTAGCTCGGTTTAGATTCAAATCTCCCTCTGTCAGCAAACTTCCTGTATCCTGAAAATTCTTCCTTATTTTAAAAATTTCTTGAAGTAATAGCAAAGACATAGCAAACACTCCCTCTTTGACAACATATGCCAAAGACAATTCACATATTACCGATGAAAATTAATGTACCTCAAGTACTGATTCATATGCAATGATTCCTTTAATATGCTGCATCAACAGGTTGATTTTCAATCATGTTCTGGTTGATGCATCACTAAAACTGTATTTAGTGAGCCTTGGATAGGGGAATGACCCCTAACTTACCTCTTAGATACACAAATGCATCCTTAGGTAATGGTTTGGTAAAAATGTCTGCAATCTATTCTTTTGTATGAATATATTCTAATCTGATTTCCTTGTCCTGCACCAATTCTCTGACAAAGTGATATTTAATAGCAATGTGCTTGGTTTTGGAATGCATCACTGGATTCTTAGAAATGTTTATTGCACTGGTATTGTCACAAAATATAACAACTGGTTCTTTGATTTCAACCTTCATACCTTCTAATAGTTGTTTAAACCAAACAATATTTGAACAGTTTACTGCAGCAGCAACATATTCTGCTTCGGCTGTGGATTGAGATGTACAATTCTGCTTTTTACTAGTCCAGGATACCAGTCTTTTTCCAAGAAAACATGCTCCACCACTTGTGCTTTTTCTGTCATCAATGTTTCCTGCCCAATCAGCATCAGTAAACACTTTCAAGTCTAGATTGCCTCCAAATTTATACCACAAACCATACTCTTCAGTTCCTCTTAAGTATCTTAAGATTCTTTTGATTGCCATCATGTGATTTTCCTTAGGTTTTGCTGAGAATCTAGCTACTATACCGACTGCTAAGGCAATATCAGGTCTTGTATGTACCACATACTGCAATTTTCCAATCATAGATCGGTATAGGGTCTGATCAACTTCTTTTGAATCATCATTTTTGGTAAGTTTCAGTCTAGTACACATGGGTGTACCAACTGGTTTTGAATCTTCCATTCCAAACTTCTTAAGTATCTCCTTAATGTATTTGGATTGAGTAATGTATATACCATTCTTGCTTTGCTGAATTTGAAGACCAACAAAGAATTTTATTAAGCCAAACATAGACATTTCAAATTCTCTGTTCATTTGTTCTAAAAATTCTTTGCACTGATCCTCATTCCCTGTAAATATAGTATCATCCACAAATATTTCTGCCAATACAATTTTGTCATCCGGTCCTTCTTTGATATACAGATTACTGTTATCATTAGCTCTTTTGAAATTAATCTGGATCAAATAGTTATGGAGTCTTTCATACCATGCTCTAGGAGCTTGTTTTAAACCATACAATGCTTTGTGTAACCTGTAGAACATGTCCCTTTTGTCTGGATCAACAAAACCTTCAGGTTGTTCAATGTAGACTTATTCATCAAGAATTCCATTGAGAAATGCAGATTTTATATCCATCTGATATACCTTAAATCCTTTGTGTGCTGCATAAGCAAGTAGAGTTCTTACACCTTCTAATCTTGCAACAGGAGAAAAAGTTTCTCCATAATCTATACCTTCTTCTTGAGAATAACCTTTACATACCAGTCTAGCTTTGTTTCTAGATACTTGACCATCTTCATTCAGTTTATTTCTGAATACCCATTTTGTTCCAATTACATTCTTATCTTTAGGTCTAGGTACAAGAGTCCAAGTTTTGTTCTTTTGTATTTGTTCTAATTCTTCATTCATTGCTTCAATCCAACTTTCATTCTCTAATGCATCTTTGATATTTCTAGGTTCAAAATCAGCAAGTAGACATGTACCTTTTAGCTTGCTTCTTGTCATAGTACCATCTGATTTGTTTCCAATGATTTGATCTGGTGTATGATGTCTTTTGACATATTTGGCTAGTATAGGTTCCTTGCCTTTTGAATGATTCATGCTGTTGTCTTCTAGGATCTCTTCTTCAGGTTGCTCAGGCTCGGTAGATATTTGCTCGGTAACTTCAGGCTGAGACTCGGTCTGAATTTCTTCCTGTGACTCAGTTTGAACTTCTTCCTGTGACTCGGTAACTGTGCTCGGCTCGGTAGATATGGCTTCCTTATTGATAGTTCTGTCTGTCAATGTTTCAGGTTCAATGTAAATGAATCTTCTGTAGTTCTCAGGTTCCCTTTTGCTTTCTTCCTCAGTCTTTTCTGCAAACTCATCAAATTTCACATGTATACTTTCTATGACTTTGTGAGTAGATAAGTTCAGACATTTGTATGCCTTGCTTTTGCTAGAATATCCTAGGAATATTCCTTCATCACTTTTCACATCAAATTTATTTCTTCTGGATTCTTTTAAGATATAACACTTGCTACCAAATATTTTCATGTAACTTACATTAGGTTTATAGCCATACCATAATTCATAAGGAGTTTTGAATGTGTCTTTCTTCAATTGTACTCGGTTCAAGGTATGAACTACAGTGCTGATAGCTTCCTTCCAGTACTTTATAGCGATGTTCTTTTCTATCATTAGAGTCCTTGCACAATCCATAATAGATCTGTTTCTTCTTTCTGCTATTCCATTCTGTTCAGGAGTTCTAGGAGCTGATACCTGTCTTTTGATTCCTCTTTCTATGTAGAAGTTGTTAAAATCATGGGAGATGAATTCACCACCTCTTTCTGATCTTAAGCATTTCAATCTTTTCCCTGTTTCTTTTTCTACTCTTGCTAAGTACCATTTGAACTTTTCAAATGCCTCTGATTTTTCTCTTAAATACATAACAGTCATCATTCTAGAATAATCATCAACGAAAAGAATAAAGAATTTATCTCCAGTATAGCTTTGTATTCCAATAGGTCCACATAAATCAGTATGCACAATTTCCAAAATTTCTTTAGACTGATAGTTCTTACTCTTGAAACTAGTTTTACTCATTTTGCCAATCTGACAATTCTTACATAGACCAGTGTCAGGTTTCCTCAAAGTAGGAATGCCTCTAACCTTCTTGAATTTGCTTATTTTTATCATGTTATCAAAATTCACATGACATAACCTTTTGTGCCATAGCCAACTTTCTTCTATTTGAGCAATAAAGCATGAATATTCATTGAGATCAAGATAAAATAAGTTACCTTTTGTTTGTTTGCCTGATCCAATGAGTTTTCCTTTTCCATCCAGCAGTCTTGCTTGACCATTCATGAATTCAACCTTGAAACCAGTGTTGATTAGCTATGCTACACTTAGAAGATTATGTTTTAGTCCTTCAACCCAATAAGCATTATCACATATGAGTTCTTTGGTTAATGAGATTCTTCCTTTTCCTTTTATACAACAAGGTTCATTGTTTCCAAATCTTACATTACCATTGTCACAGTCTTCTAGATATTCAAATTTTGTCTTGTCACCAGTCATGTGGTGTGAACATCCGCTATCTATTATCCATATATCATCTTTGCTTATATGAGAAATAAGTGCTATCTTATCTTCATCATCATCAGATTCATCTTTTATAGCAATAAAGACAATTTCTTCTTCACTATCATCAGAATCTTTAGCCATAAAACATGATTTCTTACCTTTATCCTTGTATGATTTGAAATTCTTTTTGCCATAGTACTTGTGACTTCTCTTTTCTTCCTTGACTTGCTTGTTTGGGCACCTAGCTGCAATATGTCCAATTTCTTCACATGAAAAATAGATTAAAGGAGTTTTACCTTTATACTTACCTTTCCCTCTATAGTACTTCTTTGCAAGTAATGCTTCTACAATTTCAAGATCACTATCAGAAGTTTCTTCTGATTCTTCTTCACTGTCTGTCTGAACTTCTTTAATTTTCTTGTTCTTCTTTAGTGAAACCTTGGCCTCAAATGCTGATTCAATATTTTTGGAACTAGGAACATAGTTGTCATAGTTGTCTAATTCAAAAGCTGTCAATCTTCCAACTAGAGCATCCAAGGTTATACTGTGGTTTGCTTCACATCTTCTTTCTTGAATAGCTGATACTCTTATTGCATAGATAGGGAGTAGTGTTCTGAGTACCTTACTTATAACAGTCTCATCTGAGATTTTTCCTCCAGAAGCTCTAATTGCACTTACACTTGCTTTGATTCTTTCAACATATTTTGCAAAGTTTTCATCTTCCTTCATATTCATCTTGTCAAACTGTCCTCTTAGGCTTTCTGCTTTGGCTCTCTTCACATTTGCATCACCACCATATATTTTCTTCAGTGCCACCCACATTTCATATGCAGTAGTGCAGTCTTTAATATCATCAAATTCTTCATAGCTGAGAGCAGATGCAATGTCTATCATCATGGTGTTGTGAGTCTTTTTATCTGCAATGTCTTCAACAGTTAATGCGCCATTAGGAATTGTATACTCTTCATCAATGTATTTGCATCCTGAATCACCAATGGAAGCTAGATGAAGTCGCATGAGACCTTGCCATGCTGAAAAGTTATCTCTGTTAAGCTTTGGAATTTCCCTCTTGTAAGACATCCTGATCTTTAGCTTAGGTCTTTGAAACCCTTCCTGCAAGCACCAAAAGCTTTGATACCAATTGATGGAATATGGATGAAGTGACTGAGAGGGGGGGGGGGGGGGGTGAATCAGTCAACCATAAATTCACTTCCTAATTAATTCTTTTCAGATCCTTTAAGATATCTTAACAATGTTGTCTGTTTTAGCACTCGGTAAATAGATTGCAGTAACTTTGAAGATGCAGAAAGTATTAGCAATATTATCTTTAGATATTCATTAGTGCATGTAAATGATTGAGGAAGCAATTAAGAACACAAGAGACACAAGATTTAATGTGGAAACCCAATATGGGAAAAACCACCAATGTATCTAGATACTGATTTTCACTTTTCTGAAGTGATGCCCGGTTAGAAGCCAACCCGGTAAAAGGTTACAAAACACACTGTTAGGTGTGACCTTGTTAGAGGATTTAAAACACCCTGCTAGGAGTGGCCTGGTAAGAGGTCTTGAAAACAATTCAATGGAATTGTCACCTTGTTAGAGGATTTATATTATGGCTGTTAAACCAACTCGGTTAAGAGATTTAGAATTCACTGTTGCAATGATAAGAAGGTAACAATGAAAAAGTGACCTATATAATAATGCAACTGTCTTGCTGATTACAGATCTCTGTTCTGCATAAGTCTGATCCTCTCTGATCGAATAAATCTCTGCTGCACCTCAAGGATATCTGAACATCCTTCACAAATTCGCATATACCTTTCCTTCTTTTCTTCTGTAAATCTTCTGCTGTGTTATATTTACTTTTCACATTTGACCTTTTATTTATATGATTTTGGATTAGTCAAATCGACATTATTTAGTATAACAGTCGGCTGAATTAAGTAAACTCTATTTGCAAAAATCCTTCAAGGGCCGACAGTGCTCGGTGATCATATCTTTTTATAATTTTTCAGAGATCGAGGGAACTCGGTAAACACCAACAATCCTTTACCTTTGATAACCGACTGAACTCGGTAAACACTAAACTTTTCTTTGATGACCGACTGAACTCGGTAAACACTAAACTTTTCTTCGATGACCGACTGAACTCGGTAAACACTAAACTTTCTTCGGCAACCGAGTGAACTCGGTAAACACTAAATTTTCTTCGATGACCGAGTGGACTCGGTAAGCACTAATATCCCTGTCTGGCAGACCGACTGAGCTCGGTAGAAGCAGATTGCTGCGGACTATGACATAGTGTGACATCAAAGACAATACATAATTGAGTAGCAATTTCCTTCAGACAATTGTTTCCAACAAAACCTTGTCAAACTTGGTCTCCAGGACTCCAAACAATGTAGAATGCATTCTCAAACATGTATAACCACTTCTCAAATCAATTAACATGCTTCTACACCATAAAACTGACTTTTCTTGTTAGATTTCAATTTTAATCCCGAAGGGTGCATGGTATTGCATATTATTCAAAGTTTGTAATCAAATTTGAAATCATATCTTTCCTCAGTAATCAAGACAACAACCATGTCTAGTTGCTGATTCATCAAAAGTCCTCATCACTCGGGGCAAATCTATCATCGCTTGGGGCATATTAGATTCATCAAGATCCATATCAATCTGGTATTCTCCTAATCTTGTAAATTGTATTAGTTTTTGCAACTATTGGTTCAATTGTGTTATTTCCTTGATTCTTTGGTAATTGAAGGGTTCAGATGTGATACCTATGTGATTATTCTAAGGACAATTAAGTCTGGAATTGGTCACTCACTTCTTCGCAATCATAAGGTTCAGAATCAGGTGTTTTGACACTTTTTTCACAATCATTGGTTCATTTGCTATTATAGTTAACATTATCTTTGGTCATTCAGGACCTAATATCATCATATCTTTCTAATCAGTTTCATATCTCTATCAAACATAGACTATCTTTGAACCATTGCGCTTCGCACAGTAATTCAAAGAGGGGAAAAATGTAATACCCAAAAAATGGGCTATAGGTTCATCAACCTCCTATATCGATATATTGAACGAAATCGACATTGATGTCCTAACCTAAGGCACATCGGCACATCATTGAATCCTAATTGATTATCTTAATTTCTACATCAAGGAATATTCCTAGTAATATTCCTAATCATCTTAATTATCTTTAATTTAATGATTATTTGGCGATAAATCACACTTATCCTAAAGTTGATTAATTGAATATGATGAATATTTAAATTAATTGATTTAATTCTGCCACTTAATTATTTAATTGCATTTAATTGTATTTATTCCTAAATTATATTATTTAAATTTGACAATAAATCAAAATTCCTATCATTAATTGATTAAATTCTTATTTAATTAATTAAAGCAAGTTGTCATATTTGATGATATTATTTTTTATAAAAGTTTGATTAAATGATTGATTAACCCATAAATCAATTATTTTATTTCAAAAATCAGTTAAGTTGAGAATAAATCACTTTATTTATTTATTAATTCATAATTATCCATGTGCACAATCAAAGAGCAGTTAAACTCCAAATCAGAAAATCAATGCAAGTTATTGACTTTTTAGAACTCAACATCATTTTTGAGTTTTAAAGTTGATCTAAACTTCTAATTTGAGTTAAAAAGGTGTTTTTGCATGATTTGCATATTTTTGTGAATTAAATTATCTTTATTTAAAAATAACTCAAAATCAAGTTGAGTTTATTTGAGTGATTTATGGCTTTCTTTCATGCACCTCCAAAGCCCTGGATTTCTATAAATTAAGGCTTTAGCTCTTCAAAAATCATCTCTCAAATCCACAAGAATTGCATAATCACACTGTCGAATTGGAGACTGAAGAATCATCTTTGTGAATCCAAGCTTTGTGAGATCAACATTGCATAGTTTTTTCATATCATATTAGTTTTTATTTGTTAGATCATCATAGCATATCAGTTTTTACATATCATAGATTCATATCAATTTTCATCATATCATTGCATAGAAAATAAAAA
This sequence comes from Chamaecyparis obtusa, assembly GCA_027943335.1. Lineage (NCBI taxonomy): Eukaryota > Viridiplantae > Streptophyta > Pinopsida > Cupressales > Cupressaceae > Chamaecyparis > Chamaecyparis obtusa. The sequence continues at coordinate 1,481,897 of BSBK01000674.1, forward strand.
AAAAATAGATTAATTGCATTCATATTTCATATCAATTTTGCATTCAAATCCTTCGTTTAGGTGTCGTCAAGGTCACTGATCTCGATAACAATCTGAGAACATCATACTTGCACCTATTAGAAGACAGTAAATCACCTGGTTAGATTAGCTTTCAATTCATTGCACGATTTCATTTTTGCTAGCCTCTGATGTTTTACTGAAGTGTTGTGTCTACAAATTAGGTACAAATTTCACACACACAGTTACCTTCATGTTCCACTATTTGCAATATTGATGCACCTAGAATGTTATATCCTAAACCTTTGTTGATGGTAAAAAGATGTCCTTAAATAATAATTAAGGGTAAACCTAGAGATCCTTTGGATTTCTTTGATAACACAAATTCCATTTCATATGCTTATCATACATGGAATAACCCTCAGACTATTGTTTTGGTTTCTTTACCTCCTTCCCAACCTATGCTTCTGCAAGTCCCTAGGTTGCCATCTTCCTTTAAGGAGTAGGACTTAGTAGAATAATTACATGCTACTCTTGCTATGATATCTTTATGGGAATTTCTTCAAACTTCATCGACATATCATGAGGCATTGAAAAAGGATTTATCTACCCTTCCTGCTTTGCCTCCTAACCAAGAGAACATTAATTCCTTTTTAGAGTGCATGCACACTATGCCTTCTGTACCTCCTATTGTGTTTACCGATGATGATTTACCTTCTGTTGAGGTGCATAATCAATATGATTCTCTTATGGTTGTTGTTTCTATTAATCAGAGTATCATTCATAGAACATTAATTGACAATGGATTTAGGATTAATGTTTGTAGCATGGATATGCTTAAAGCAATTAAGGCTGATATTAAAACTATTCAACCTGATAATGTCCCTATTTGTGGATTTGATAATATTGCAAAGAGAACTTTGGGCATTATTACATTACCTGTTAAAGTTGGTCTGATATTCTCAATACACCTATTCATGTTATGTCTAGACCTATAAATTATAATCTTCTTTTAGGTAGACCTTGGCTACATACTATGCATGTAGTTACTTCTACTCATCATCGCAAGGTTAGGTTCATTTATAAAAATTTGATGTATACGCTACATGCAGATGATGCGCTGAATCCTTTCTTAAATGTGGAATATGCTAAAGTTTCCAAACTTCTCCAACCAAGTAAAGAGCCTGAAAGGCCACCTAAGATTAAACAAACTACAACTCCATCTTCTTCTTTGACTGGGGATGATTGCGGAACATTGGACTCTAATCCTTCTTTTATTGGAGAATATAAAGTATCTCATTTGGAATTCATAAAACAACAAAGTGGGTTTGAAAAATAAGTTTTTACTTCTTCCCCACTTTCTGCAGAATTAAAAAGTAACTTTATTGCTTCCTCGATTGAAGAAACAATTGAGACAATAAATCCTAATTGCTATGATATTGTGACATATGCAGCTCCTTGGACTCAATCTGATATGGCTGGCAGATATGGTTCTTGTTATCATCTGCTCACGAAATTAGGATTTAATGGGAAAGGATGTGGTAAATATGAACAAGGTATACAAGTACCTTTGGACAATAAAATATATGATTATACATATGGATTGGGGTTCAATCCTTACAAACAACCATCAAATTTTCCTCTTAATTTTAATCATATATGTGGTGGATATTTGAAGTTGGTTAACATGCTCCTCCTTAACATGGATCAAAAACCTATCTTGGATGTTTTTCTAGAAGATGAAGCCTTAGCAAATTTTTTGGGAGCTTATGCAAATCTACTTATGTTTCATCATAAAAGATGGAAGCCCTATTGTATAAATACAAAATCTTATTTTAGAGAACATGATGAACAAAATATTTCTCCTTTACCAATGGATTCTTTGATAAAAAGTAATTTTTATGTAGTCAAGGATGGTGGATCCAATGAAGGACAGTCCAAACCTTGCAGCCAAAAGAATTACATAGTAGATTACTCAACAATGCAACACAAAGTAATTGTTCAACACTAATTTCCATTAATATGCTTGGCTATAAGGCCTTCTAGGTTAGGGCCAATTACAATTAGAAAACAATTCTACAATATCCACAACCAAATCTAATACAATCTCAGCTAGTTCAGTTCTAAAGACAATCAGAAGCTAATGGAAACCCTAAGGTAGATCTAAACTTGAGCTTGCAAACCTCCAAGAAATCTCCTTGTTCCAAGTATGCAAACCACTAGCTCTACTACAAAAGACTATCTTATTACAATCTGATCTACAAGAACATAAAAAATTTTCCACAACTTCTCCAACTTCAACTTCGCATCTGAATTCTAGATCTGCTAAGTTCTCCAATTTTTTATCTCCCAAATCTTCTCTCTCCCTAAACATCTACCCAAGCCCTCCATAAATACTAATCATCAGCCACAAGTCAGCTGGATGAAACCCTTAACTCCCCATAAAAATAATTAAATGCGATACAAGTCAGTTTACAAGTGTATACAAACATTTAATTTTGCATGTCGGCCCAAGACAATGGCTACCAACAATTAATTCACCAAGTCATCTCAACAAATCACACAGAACTCCTACTCAGTTAACTCAGAACTACCGAGTGATAGTAAAATTACTGAGCACGCCAGGCATCACCGAGCACTAGTGTCGACTAAGCACTGCAGGCATGACCGAGCAACAAATTTCACCAAGTGCCAGAGACTACTGAGTTCCTTCAGTGACCAAGCTTCCTTCAATGATCAAGGCCATCAGTCAAGGATGCAACTAAGTAAAATTGGCCAAAACACAAACACTCCATGCAATTTGCTGAGGACACAGAATGTCCTTGCCTTAACCTTGGATGCCCCTGCATCAGACACCCTAGGTTCCAAAAGGTGTTCATATGTGAGAAGAACATCTTTCAGGATTCAACACATAAATCCTGAACTAGTTCTTCACATACAAGTCTTCCACCTTTTCTTCTTGCAAAGTCTTCCACTTTAGTTTTCTCTGTCTCTTCAAGTCTTTTCTAGACAATGTACAGGTCAGTTCTCCATACTGATCATTAATTTTCTCTATATCTACAATCTCAACTCGGCTACCAATACTCATGCTTCTCCTACTGATGGTTGTATCTATCAAAGGCATCAGTGAAAACTTCCTATCATTCTTCTCAATAGTGAACATATTCCTTACACAGTCATAAATAGCTCTACAATCATATTGCCAAGGTCTACCGAGTGACATATCACAACTATTCATCTTCACAATGTCACAAAGCAAAAGATCCTTGTACTGGCCAATCTGAACATCAATGAAGCATTGTTCTTTAACTTCCAAAGCATGAGCATCTTGTAACTAGCCAAGGCTATAAGGACAAGGATGTTTCATCCTCTTCAAACCAAGTTTCTGAACTAGATCCTCAACAACAAGGTTATCAGTGCTACCACTATCAACAATAACATCATAGAGTTTACCTTCAGTCTTGCATCAGGTCCTAAAAAAATTACCCCTCTAACAAGGTTCATCCTTTGTACTGAGCAATGTTTGCCAAAGCAACAAGTTCTCTGATTCAAGTTCATTCTAAATGTTCTCATTTATTACAGTAGTTCATTGGTCAACCTTCTTCTGTGTACATTCAAAAGAATGGTGTCCTTCCTCTCCACAGTTATAGAAAGTACCCTTAAAGATAACTCTACCTATCTTCTTCTTCTTTGGTTCCACATGTTTTTGTTCATCTTCTGCATCAGTTGGTTTCTCCTTCATTGAGTCATCAATCTTTTCTTTCCCTCAAGAGTTACTAGGTTGCTTCCTTTTCAACTTATCTTCTACCTTTAGCGCATACTAATAAGCATCTTCAACAAAATCAATCTTCAATATACCAAGCTCATCCTAAATATTAAATCTTAGACCATTCACATACTAAGCTACCTTTCCCTTACCAAGCTCTCGGTGTCTAGATCGAATAGTAAGTTTGTAGAAATCCTTGATATAATCCTCAATAGACAAATCCTTTTGTTTTAGATTTTGCAACTTCTTAAACAAGTCACACTCATAGTCAGTCGGTATGAACTTAGCTTTCAACTTAGTCACCATCAATAGCCACTGATTGATCTTTGTTTCACCTTCATCTTCTCGGTCTCTCTGTAGTTCCTTCCACCAAAGAGTAACATGTCCTTTCAACTTTGTCTATGCTAATCTCACCTGAAGAGGATCTTCAATTTCTTCTAGCTCAAAGAAATCTTCAAGTTCACCAATCCAATCAATCAGATTCTCAGGCTTCAAAGTACCAGAGAAAGTAGAAACTTCCATTCAGTAATTACTAAACTAAGTAGAAGATCTAGGCAAACAAGGAGTTCTATCTTCACTAGATCTATTCCTCTGGTCATCACCACTAGATCTAGTAGTTTCAAATTCTTCAGAAGCCTCTTCATAGCCATCCTCAGTACCAACATTTTGAGGTATACAAGCAACAGTTTGTTAATATGATTTAGAAGAACAAAGAGGGGGGGTGATGAGTTGTTCTCAGGTCTAGATGTATAAAACAATCTTTTAAAGTCTTCAACAATTTAGATCTAATAACCAAAACCTACTTGGTCATTACTGATTGCATAACATAAACATATAACAGTGCAGTCCACTAATCCAAAGGCATCTAACTTGTAAAACACAAAAATGTTAAAAAAAAAACACTCACACAAGTATCAACACCAGGATTTATAGTGGAAACCCAATTAGGGAAAAACCACTTTGTAACATGTTACTATTATGTTCACTCTTCTGAAGTGAGCTTGGTGAAAAGCCAACCCTGTCAAAGGTTACAAACACACTGTCAGGTGTGACCCGGTTAAAGGGTTTCAACCACTCTGTTAAAAGTGCACCTTGTTATAGGACTTACATACACTACACTAGAATGCAACCTTGTTCAAAGGATTTATACCTATGACTATTAGGTCAGTCTCTGTTAAAAGGATTTTGACTATTACAATGGTTAGAAAGTAGCAGTAATATTGATCTGAGAAACATACAACTCACTTTGCAAATATTAGATCCAATTTCGTATACATATGCTGGCTTATTGTCTATGAACCTTTTCCATCTCCATCACTGATCTTCTCAGAACCCTTCAAACAATCACAACACTTCTCCTTTAGTCTTTTCTGCTTAGACATTCAATAACAATACTTCCAGCATTCACTTCTTTCCCTACTCCTTCAACCTCTTTGCTTAGGTTTCCTTAATACTACCTCTATTAGGTCAATACATATTTTTTCGCTTAATCTCCTTTGTAGATCTTAGGGTTAGGTCAGATTCATTGAATCTATCCTACATTATGTTCTTTGGCTTATCTTTTAAATATCTTGAATCTCTTAAAGATTTACAATAAAACATTTTACAATGCATTAAATGCTTTCATACAATTAATAAATAAAGTCAACATGTTTTACATAATTTAAGAATTCAATGATGTCAGTTGGAAATCTGAATTCTTCAAAAAATGCAAAATATAGACACTCAGTCAATACTATGTCCAACTTCTCGGTCTTCTCTAGAAAACTCGGTCACCACATAAAATGTTCCCTCGGCTAACACTGTCTTCCTCAGTAATTAACTGGTGTTTGGTCAACACTATTTTTACTCGGCATTGACTAGCTTAGTCGACACAAACAACACTCAGCTTAAACTAGATTTCTTCACTTATGCTTGGTTAAGCCTACCAGTTTAGTCTTCATTCTTACTAAGATAAACAATACATTATCTTATCATTGTGCCACATAATCAAGTACTCATTGAAGTATCAAGATAACTCAACCTTTCCTTAGCTGTTGTTGTTACCAACCTTACCTATCCCCTTAGCAATACTCAAATAGATATAGTACTTTCTTAAATATAAATAGTCTTACCAGTTAAGGTTTGATATTAATGACAATACAATAATTGCTTCAATTACAGTTTCCAACAATCTCCCTCTTTGGCATTGATGGCAACACCATATGAATATCACATGCATTACCAACCAATCCAAAAATTATCTATCTATCAGAGAAATATATAATATCCTTAGCTTCATTCTAATATAGAATCAATTAGCCATGTTTGACCATTCACTAAATTTCTCTCACTATCTTGATCTTCTCATTCTGTGTATTCATCTGTCATTATCTCCCTCTTTGACAAAATTGCCAAAGCAACAACAAAAACATACATGCTGTAGATGTACATATCATCCTTTTAGTTCAGTAGAATATTTCTCCCTCTATCATCTTTCTTATGACTTATTATGACTTATCTGTTCTCTTCACAACTCTAGGCTACTCCTAAAGTGTGACCTTTCTCTACATCAATTTGTTAGATGTTCTATGTAGCACACTTGATACAGTGCTCCTAGCTTAACTAGGAAACCTCAGTTAGGGGAAAGACCCCTAATTGACTTCTTAGGTATTCATGAGCTTCTTTAGGTGAGGATTTAGTGAATATATCTACTATTTGTTCCTTGATATTCACATATTCCATGCGGACCTCTTTATCTTGTACTAGTTCTCTCAAGTAGTGATACTTGATGGCAATGTGTTTGGTCTTTGTGTGCATCACTGGGTTTTTAGAGATGTTGATAGAACTTGTGTTGTCACAAAAGGTGACAAATAGTTCAGTGATTTCTTCTTTCATTCCTACCAACAATTGCTTTATCCATGTCAAATTTGAACAATTGACAGCTGCAGCCACATACTCAACTTCAACAGTAGATTGAAAAATGCAATTTTGTTTCTTGCTTGTCTAGGAAACTAATATCTGTCCAAGAAAGAAAGCTCCACCACTAGTACTCTTTCTATCATCTACATTTCTTGCCTAATCAGCATCTGTATACACTCTCAGTTCAAATTTTCCATGCTTCTTGTAGTACAATCCATAGTTAGTAGTTCCTTTCAAGTATCTCATGATTCTTTTAACTGCCATCATGTGAGTTTCCTTAGGATTGGCAGAAAATCTTGCCACAATCCCAATAGCTAATGCAATGTCTAATCTTCTATGTACAACATACTGTAGATTTCTGATCATAGATCTATACAAATTCTGGTTAACTTCTATAGCATCATCATTCTTAGACAACTTCTGTCCAGTAGCCATGGGAGTACTTACTGGCCTTGAGTCTTCCATACCAAAGGTTTTTAGTATCTCATGAACATATTTAGATTGGGTGATGAAAATTCCTTTCTCCATCTGATATACTTGCAAACCAACAAAAAATTTGATCTCCCCAAACATACTCATTTCAAATTCAGTTTGCATTTCATTTGAGAATTTCTTACACAAGGCATCTTGTCCACCAAATATAATATCATCTACAAAGATTTTAGCTAACATGATTTCTTTACCTTCTTCATCTTTCATGTACAGATTTCTTTTGTCATTTGTCCTTGAGAATCCAATCTATATTAAGTAGTTGTGCAATCTCTCATACCATGCTCTGGGAGCTTGCTTTAATCCATATAGTGCTTTACTTAGTTTGTAAACCATTTGTCTTCTGTTTGGATCAACAAATCTTTCTGGTTTTTTAATATATACTTCTTCTTCCAATATACCATTTAAAAATGTAGACTTGACATCCATTTGGTATACCTTGAAACTTTTATAGGCAACATATGCAAGATGAGTTATGAATCCTTCCAATCTTTCTATAGGGACAAATGTTTCTGCATAATCTATTCCTTCTTCTTGTGCGTAGCCTTTGCATACTAGCCTAGCCTTATTTCTTGTGATTTGACCTTGTTCATTCAGCTTATTATGAAATACCCACTTTGTCCCAATGACATTCTTATCTTTTGGTCTCGGCACTAGAGTCCAGGTATCATTCTTCTCTATCTGGTCAATCTCTTCATTCATTGCTTCTATCCAGTCTTCATTTTCTAATGCTTCCTTTGTTGTCTTAGGCTCATATTCACATAGTAAACATGTTGGATCTCTTACCTTGCTTCTTGTTTGAATTTCGGTATCTTTACCTCCAATAATTTGTTCAGGCTTGTGATGTCTCTTTACATATTGTGCTAGAATAGGTTCTTCTCTTCTTTCATTTGGCTCATCAGGTTCTCCACCAAGATTGTCAGATTCAGCTTCTAAATGCTCATCAACCTCTTCCTGATACTTGGCAGCTTCTTCATGTCACTTGGCACATTCTTCTTGTCTCTCAGCATTGTTATCTTGATGCTCGACATTTCTTACCTGAGACTTAGCATCAGGTGCAGGTCTGCCACTTGCCTCTTCTTCCTCTATATACACAAAATATCTGTAATCTTCTGGTACCCTGTTACTGTCAAATTCATTTTTCTCTACATACTCATCAACTTTGACATTTACACTTTCCACAATTTTATTAGTGTTAGAATTTAGATACTTATAAGCTTTACTTTTTATGGAATAGCCTAGGAATATACCCTCATCACTTTTAGCATTGAATTTTCCATTCCTAATATCCTTCAATATGTAGCACTTACTTCCAAAGATTCTAAAGTACTTTACATTCAGTGCATACCCATGCCATAATTCATAAGGTGTCAGATTTCTACCTTTTGATTTGTACTCGGTTAAGAGTATAAATAGCTGTACTTACAACTTCTTTCCAATACTTCTGTGCAACATTCTTTTCAATCATTAATGTCCATGCATAGTCCAAGATATATATGTTCCTTCTCTAAGCTATACCATTCTGTGGAGGAGTTCTAGGTGCAGACATCTATCTTTTGATTCCTCTATCATTGCAAAATAGATTGAACTCATTTGATGTGAATTCTCCACCTCGGTCAGATCTCAGACACTTAAGGTTTTTACCTTTCTCTTTTTCAACCTTAGCCACATACCACTTAAAAAATTGAAAAGCATCAGATTTTTCCTTTAAGAACATTACATGCATCATTCTAGTATAATCATTAACAAACAAGATAAAATATCTAGCACCACAATAGCTTTGTACACCCATCGGTCCACAAAGGTCAGTATGAACCAAATCTAAGATATTCTCAGAAGTAAAGGTTTTTCTCTTGAAACTAGACTTAGTCATCTTATGTAGCTGACATTCTTTGCACATTACATTCTCAGGTTTCTTCAATCTAGGTAGACCTCTCGCTTTCCTTTCCTTGCTAATTTCTTCCAGATTATCAAAGTTAACATGATATAGCTTCTTATGCCATAACCAAATGTCATCAAGTTGTGAAATCATACATGTTTCTTCAGATAGGTCTAGATAGAAAAAATTACCTCTTGTCTGTTCTCCACTTCCAATCAGTTCACCTATGGCATCGAATATTTTGGCCTTCTTGTGATGAAATTCCACTTGGTAGCCAGTGCTATTAAGCTATGCAACACTGAGCATATTATAATTAAGACCCTCAACCCAATAAGTATTTTCACAAGAGATCTTATCAGTCACCTTAATTAGTCCTTTTCCTCTAACAGGACATGGTGCATCATTTCCAAACTTTACACTCCTACCTTTCTAATGATTTAAGGTATCAAAATTACTCTTATCTCTAGTCATATGATGTGAACAACCACTGTCAATAATCCATTTATCATTTTTGTTCACATAAGATATTAATGTAGTTTTTTCATCCTAATCAAATTCATCTTTCATTTCAACATAGACAACTTCAATTTCAAAATCATCACTATCAGTGTCAGTCTCTTCTTCAACAATGTAGCAAGATTTCTTACCTTTCCCTTTGTAGTCCTTGTATCTTCTGTAACCTCTATCTTCTCTTTTGTCTTTATGCTTGCTGTCTCTTTCTTCATCCTTATTATCCTTGTTAGGACATCTAGTAGCTATATGACCAACTTTATTACATGAGAAACATATAATAGGGAGTTTACCTTTGTACCTTCCTTTTCCCCTTTTCAGTCTTCTAGCCATAAGAGCTTCTAGATCCTCAAGTTCTTCATCAGAAGTGCCACTGTCACTATCACTTTCATTTTCACTTTCACTGATGCATCTTTCTTTTTCCTTCTTTGACTTATTCAAAACCATCTGAGACTTAAAAGAAAATTCAATACTACCAATAGTGAAGTTATCATAGTTAGAAAGTTCAAAAGCAGTAAGCTTTTTGACCAAACTTTCTAAAGTAAGTGCATCAGGAGAGTTACATCTAGATTCCTGGATTGAAAATTTTTTAATTGTATAGATAGGACATAGAGTTCTCAATAATTCTCCTATTACAGTTTCATCCTCAATAGTTCCATTTGCTCCTCTAATAGTATTTACAACTTCTTTTATCCTACCATAATATCGTGCAATATTCTCACCTTCTTGCATTCTCATTTCATCAAATTTACCTCTTAGGCTATCGGCTTTTGTTCTCAGCACATTCACATCACCACCATAAATGCTTGCAAAGGTGTCCCACATTTGCTTTGTGGTACTGTAGTCTTTGATGTCTTCAAATTTTGGATAACTTAGGGAAGATGCAATCTCCAACATTGCTTGGTTGTACTCTTGTTTAGCTTTCATTTCCTCAGTAGTCAAAGGTGCAGTAGGTGTCACATAGTCATGTTTAATGAATACTTAGCAGAATCATCAATATCAGCTAGATGTAGCTTCATCAAACTTTTCCATGCAGGAAAGTTTTCCTTATTCAACTTAGGTACCTCCTTATACATCTTGATCATTTTCTTCAAGTACCTTCAAAGTTGTTCTCTGTAAGAACCAACAGCTCTGATACTAATTGTTAATATGATTTATAACAATAGAGAGGGGGGGTGAATCGGTTGTTCTCAGGTCCAGATGAATAAAAAAATCTTTTAAACTCTTCAACAATTTAGATCTAATAACCAACACCTACTTGGTCATTACTGATTGCATAACAGAAACATATAATAGTGTAGTCCACTAATCCAAAAGCATCTAACTTGTAAAACACAAAAATGTTCAAACAAAAACATTCACACAAATATCAACACCAGGATTTATAGTGGAAACCCAATTAGGGAAAAACCACTTTGTAACATGTTACTATTATGTTCACTCTTCTGAAGTGAGCTTGGTGAAAAGTCAACCCTATCAAAGGTTACAAACACACTGTCAGGTGTGACCCAGTTAAAGGATTTCAACCACTCTGTTAAAAGTGCGCATTGTTAGAGGACTTACATACACTACATTAGAATGCAACCTTGTTCAAAGGATATATACCTATGACTATTAGGTCAACCTCTGTTAAAAGGATTTTGACTATTACAATGGTTAGAAAGTAGTTGTAATATTGATCTGAGAAACATACAACTCACTTTGCAAATATCAGATCTAATTCCATATACATATGCTGGCTTACTAACTATGAACCTTTTCCATCTCCATCACTGATCTTCTCGAAATCCTTCAAACAATCACAACACTTCTCCTTCAGCCTTTTCTACTTAGACAGTCAATAACAATACTTCCAACATTCACTTATTCCCCTACTCCTTCAACCTCTTTGCTTAGGTTTCCTTAATACCACCTCTATTAGGTCAATACATCTTTTGCCACTTAATCTCCTTCATAGATCTTAGGGTTAGGTTAGATTCATTGAATCCTTCCTACATTATGTTTTTCAACTTATCTTTGAAATATCTCAAATCTCTAAAAGATTTACAATAAAACATTGTACAGTGCATTAAATGATTTCATATAATAAATAAATAAAGTCAACATGTTTTACATAATTCAAGAATTCAACGATGTTGGCTAGAAATTTGAATTCTTTGACAAATGCAAAATACTGACGCTTGGTCAATACTCTATCCAAATTCTTGGTCTTCTCTAGAAAGCTTGGTCACCACATAAACTGTTCCCTTAGCTAACACTATCTTCCTCAGCAATTAACTAGTGTTCAGTCAACACTATTTTTACTCGACATTCACTAGCTCGGTCGACACAAACAACACTCGGCTTAAACTAGATTTCTTCACTTATGCTCGGTTAAGCCTACCAGTTTAGTCTTCATTCTTACTAAGATAAATAATACATTATCTTATCATTGTGCCACATAATCAAGTACTCATTGAAGTATCAAGATAAATCAACCTTTCCTTAGGTGTTGTTGTTACCAACTTTGCCTATCCCCTTAGCAACACTCAAATAGATATAGTACTTTCTTAAATAACAATAGTCTTACTAGTTAAGGTTTGACATCAATGAAAATACAAAAATTACTTCAATTGCAATTTCCAACATAGTTCTCATGATCTCGGTGACCATATCATTCTTCATCAATTCCATCTCAGATCTGAAATCTGATTTCACCTTCTCTGTGATCCGGGATTCAACATTATCAAAAAGATCTGAAATAACTCTAGGGTCCTGTTGGTTTTCAAAAATTCTTACGCCACTTAGGGTTGCTAATATGCCTTGAGACTAATGTTAGGAGTGGTTAATTCCAATTATGAGAGCTCTGCAAGACAACTAGACCAACTATAGGGTCTTAATATGCCCTCTTTTACTTTTGGCTCTGCAAAACCAAGGTGGGTGCACCTAATTTAGACAAAACCTCACTCACTACACACCTTATACTTCTAGATTCATAAAGCAGATCATAGTAAAGGATTACTAAATACTAACTAGGTATTCATTGAATCAACTCTACTATGCAGGGTAAAACTATCAACCAAACAACAGATTAAAACTTGAAAATGGTATTGATATATAAAGATGTAGGAAATAGCCAAAACCCATCAAACATTGGACTCAACTGAAGATACTAGCCCTTGATCAGTGCCATTATCCATTGGACAACACTCAAAAATAAATATAGAACATGAACCAACTACTGTCAAAGACTCAAAGCCATAAATACAACTATTCCAGCCCATCCACTACTTATAAGATCCTTCTGTAGACAAGTCTAATGAATATATGCCCTATCCAAAGTATTTTTCACTTGCTCCTAGATCAAGAACTAAAGACTAGAACATATGTGAAGGTAACCCTATGCAATGGACCAGAAAATCCAAAACTCATAAAACTGACACCAAGGAGAGACTTGAAAGCTTGAAACAATTCTATTAAGTATGATGAATCATTTACATTTCTATACCAAAAATGAGACTACCACTTCAATAGCTTGCAAAAGATACAAAGAAGTTCTATTCAGCCTCCTATAATGTGACAGAGTTTTACTGCTTCCCACTGGAACTAATCAAAATCAGAACCCTTGGAATTGATCAAAATTTTAAAAAACCCTTGTAAATGATCAAGACAATCATTTTATAGGAACAAGGATGCAACAAGCTACATATCATTCAGAAAAAAAATTAAGTCTGCAACCACCTAGTACAACAAGAAATGAAAGATTATAGAGAAGCCTAGAAATTCAGGAAAATTAGATCAAATCTAATGTACAATGCATTGGTTTCATAACCACAGGCTAATTGTGATGCAAATAGAAGTGATTTCTTGTTGCAGGAAGAACAAACATTGATGCCATAGCAAGCCTAAAGACTTCGCAAGTACAAAACATGGAGATCTCTAGCATCAATCAAAACCTTTGCCGCCTATAGAGAGAAACATATCAGTACATTTAAACTAATGCGGCACCCCAGGCAAGAAAATTTGATCTACATAGCCACATAGATCTTCACCATCAACTTCAAAACTGCCACCAAGCTACCACACTCATCACATATAGCCAAAATATCAGAAAACCTTTAAAAACAAAGGTTGTCACATGATCACATAGTCAGGAACTGGGCTATGTGAACATGTGACACACCACCAAGATTCATCACCAGGTATGAAATCATCATGCCACTGATCAGTAGGACCCTTGAGTCAGATCGCAACACCTACCACCATCAAACTGATCAAAATCCACTGAAGAAACCATAACTTTTGGTATTTCATTTCACAAAAACCCTCTACAAATTTGAATTCAAATGCAACGGCTAATCAACAAAAATTTAAAACGTGGTTGTCGATCTACTTCCCCTTCCTGGCAAATCAGGCGGTCATATTTAATTCATTAATAGTCATGGGCCCCTTTGAAAGGTCAACAGCCCCGTCGCTAGTCAGCAACCAATTAGAAACTAGCATGTCAACAACATTGGTACCATGGACCTACCTTATAACTCCACAAAAATGACATCTTAATGGTTGTCACATGATCACATAGCCAGGAGAAGGGCTATGCGAACATGCGACAAGCTGCAAACCTTTACCTTGCCGCATAATTGCCACTGCCGAGAGTTAATGCAAAATGTTAGTAGCATGATTGCATAGCCTTGAAAAAGGCTATACAAACATGCAACTAATTGCCAGCATTCACCACCAAATGTCAAACATGCTCGGGCATTGCAAACACGGGCCCCACTACAAACCCCCTGCCACTGGGTACATCGGCAACCAACTGGAAATCAACATGTCACCACCTGCCACCAGGCCCTAGCACAACATGGAACCCTTGTCACATGATTGCAAGGCCAAAAGATGGCCCTTACAATCATGCAACAAGGCAACAAGACTGCCACCTCATCCTCCTAGTCAGATAGCTGGACCATGACACTTCTCCCACCAACGGGCCCTAGCAACAAGTGTCAACTGGTTGCATGATCGGATGTCAAAAAAATTTGACATGCGATCATGTGACAGCCAACCATAGGCTGCCACATAACAACCAATGGGACCACTACCCTCCCCGCCAATGGGCCCTAGCATAAGAAGGTAACCGGTCACATGGTCACATGTAAGAAATTTATGACATGCGATCATGTGACAACTAATCATTTTAAAGCTTTCAAAAACTAGGGCCCACCAATAGGTCGCAGCTACGCAGATAGGAAATGCTGACAAAGAGGAAAAGGTGTGAGGTCAAAAACATACAGGGTTTTCAGTGAGAGATTGAAAACACACAGGGTTTTCGGCAAAAGATCAAAAACATCATGAGTTTTCAAAAACATTGTGGGTTTTTGAAACTAAGGCAAATTCTGAAATTGTTTCCTGCAGACCTTAAAACTTGAATATCTCCCTGGTTTTTATGAATTAAGAGATGCAATCTGAACTGGAGCAAGGTGACAATATGAAGAACATAGGGTTAAGGGTGCACACCATGAAACATTATGGATTTTCATCACAAGATAAAATTGTGATTGAAGGCATGGCAGGACAACATTACAAAACATTTGCAGGGAATAGGCCATTTTCAAAAAGTTTTTGCATTGATGGGAAAATGGACTAACAGGTCCAATCTTCTTAGAGGAATCCTTAAAGATAAGAGAAACCCTCTACAAAAAATCCTCACCAACCACCTTGTGACAATTTCCAAGTTGCAACAAGTCAGATCTCAACCTACAATCTTGTAAACAACTAGGACACAATTTCACATGTTTAGTGCTTCAGATCTGCAATTTAGATTGCGCACAATCTCTGCTCTAATAAGATCAACTTCGTGAGATCAACCTTTCAAGGTCAAACTTCTTCTTCAAGATCAAACTGTCACTCCAACAGGAAAAAAGTTTCTCTCTGATACCACCTTATGCAGTTAAGGATGGTGGATCCCATGAAGGATAGTCCAAACCTTGTAGCCAAAATAATTACACAATGGATTACTCAACAATGCAACACAAAGTAATTGTTCAACACTAATTTCCATTAATAGGCCCAACTATAAGGGCTTTCAGGTTAGGGCCAATTACAATCAGAAAACAATTCTGTAAGATCCACAACCAAATCCAATACAATCTCAGCTAGTTCAGTTCTGAAGACAATCAGATTCTGATGGAAACCCTAAGGTAGATCTAAACTTGAGCTTGCAAGCCTCCAAGAAATATCCATGTTCCAAGTATGAAAATCACTAGATCTACTACAAAGGACTATCAGATTACAATCTAATCTGCAAGAACATCAAAACTTTTCCACAACTTCTCCAACTTCAGCTTCACATCTAAATTCCAAATCTGCTAAGTTCTCCAAGTTCTAATCCCCCAAATCTTCTATCTCTCCCTAAACATCTACGCAAGCCCTCCTTAAATACTAATCGTTAGCCACAAGTCAGATGGATGAAACCCTTAACTCCCCAAAAACATAATTAAATGCCATACAAGTCAGCTTACAAGTGTATAGAAACATTTAATTCTACATGTCGGCCCAAGACAATGGCTACCAACAATTAATTCACCAAGTTGTCTCAACAAATCACATAGAACTCCTAGTCGGTTAAGTCAGAACTACCGAGTGATAGTAAAATTACCGAGCATGCCAGGCATTGTCAAGCACCAGTGTCGACTGAGCACCGCAGGCCTGATCAAGCAACAAATTTCACCAAGCACCAGAAACTACCGAGTTCCTTCAGTGATCGAGCTTCCTTCAATGACCGAGGCCATCGATCAAGGCTGTAACTAAGTAAAACTGGCCAAAACACAAACACTCCATGCAATTTGTCGAGGACACAGAATGTCCCTACCTAATTTTTGGAAGCCCTGGCATCAAATTTGCTAATAACTGAGACTGTTGAGGTTCAAATGGATGAAAATTACTCTGAGAAGATGATAAAAATTGGGAAATGTTTGAATCAGGATGAACATGATCAGTTGGTTTCCCTTTTACTTGAATTTAAGGATATTTTTTCTTGGACATATTCGGATATGTTGAGTATAGATTCTAAGATTGTTACTCACAATATTGTTCTAAAACCAAATGTTAAACCTATGAAGTATAAAATCTAAAAGATGAATCCAAGAAGTGTCTTATTAGTTAAGGTTGAAATTGAAAGATTATTGGATGCTGGATTCATCTGCTATATTGATTACTCAAATTGTATTTCAAATATTGTGCCCATTTCAAAAGGAGAAAATAAGATAAGAATGTGTACTGACTTCCAAGATTTAAATAAAGAATCCTTAAAAGATGATTTCTCATTACCTAATATTGATATGATTGTGGATTCAATAGCAGGTCATGCTTTATTATCTTTCATGGATGGATTTTCAGGCTATAATCAAATTTTTATTCCTCCTGAAGATTAATTTAAGACCACATTTATAACACCTTGGGGAACATTTTGTTGGGTCATGATGCCTTTTGGATTAAAAAATGCTGGAGCAACTTATCAAAAAGCCATGACTTTGATTTTTCATGATTACATTCATAAGATTCTTGAGGATTATGTGGATGATATTTTGGAAAAATCTATACAAAGAGGAGGTCATGTTAGTATTTTATGACAAATATTTGAAAGGATTAGAAGTTACAATATGAGATTGAATCCTAAGAAATGTGCCTTTGGAGTTGATTTTGGTAAATTATTGGGGTTTATAATCTCTAAGCGAGGCATAGAGGTAGATACTAAAAATATTGAAGCTATTGTTAATATGCCTCCTCCTAAGAACATTTCTCAGTTACGAATTTTACAAGGAAAAATTCAAGCTATTCATTACTTTGTTTCCAACTTAGCTAATAGAATTGTTCCTTTTACTTCCTTTCTTAGAAAGGATACCACTTTCTCTTGGAATGAAGAATGTAAAAAATCCTTTGAGAAATTTAAGGAGTATCTCACGAATCCTCATATTTTGCAACCTGCTCAATTTGATAAACTCTTTTATATGTATACTTCAGCCACTCTGAATGCGGTGAGTGCATTGTTGGCTCAACATGATAGCGAAGGTAAGGAAAGACTTGTGTACTACATTAGTCATAATTTACTTGATTAAAAAACAAGATATGAAGATTGGGAAAGACAATGCTTATCTTTAGTTAATGCTTGTCAGAAACTCATGCATTATCTATTAAATGTTGAAGTCAATGTGATTGTTAAATTTGATCCTTTGAAACATCTTTTCTCAAAAATTGATCTCTCTGGCCGTCTTGTAAAGTTGGTGATCTTACTTATGGAATTTGATCTTAATTTCATTTCTTAAAATTCAATTAAAGGACAAGCTTTAACAGATTATTTGGCTGAAGCTCCTTGTCCTCATTCTGATACATGCTTTACTTCAATAGAATTCCCTGATGAAAATATTCTAGCCATTAAATGGGATGATTTTTGGGAGTTATATTTTGACGGATCTAGATGTAAGAGACGTTCTGGTGTTGGTATTAGCTTGATCTGTCCTACAAAAAAGCCAATCCCTCTATATAGCTAGCTTATGAGTGTACACGCTCAAATGGTGCACTTCTCTAAGTCATTATATCCAAGGGAATCCATGAATAGGAAACTTTAGAAAGTGACCTAGATCTCTCTATGTATGGAGTTGCAAGATTATTATAAGTTTTCTCTTAGCTAGAACTATTAAGCTAATGACCTTGCTAGTCAACCACACAATGAGAGATTCAAATGAAGACAAGGGCAAGAATGCCAATATCCCCAAGAATCACTATGAAATGCAAATGCAAACTAGATTAAGATGAATATGCAAGTTAGAAATGAGAGGTGCAAGCTAAGCTATGAAAATGAAAGTACAAACTAAACTATGAAAGGAAAGATGCAAGTATTACCAAGTATTCCTAGTTAAACTAGATGAGTTACTCTAAAGCTTGAAAGGAAATCTAAACTATGAAAGCATAAACATGAAGCTACTATGCATGAATGAAACTAAGAATGGAATGTAGATGCAAAAGACAAGAATGCTCCAAATCTTCAAAAGCTCCAAAGTGACCTAGAAAACCTGCAACATAACATTAGCGTAAAAAGATTGATATGAAAATGAGGAAGAGAGCTCTCCTTTTAAAGGAATTGAAAGGAATGGACCATGGAGATTAAGAGGCAAAATATTTAATCAAGGGTGGAGCATAAAAGAGGAGTAATCCATGTGCACAAATATCCTCCAATGAGAAAATAAGAGTTGACTTTTGTGTCCATATGAGACAAAAAGTGCTTTTCTTCTTTTTATAAAATAAGAATAATGCTTTATTTGTGCAACTTAGGATAAGAGGAAAAGTGGGGCCTTTTTATTTATTAAAAGGGGAGGAAATATTTCTTTTAAATAAATAAAGAATTTAGGATTAAATGGTTAGCCCAAGGAAAATAATCAAAAATGATGAAATAGGATTTGATCAAAGAAATTAATATAATTGAAAAATGTTGTTTTTTGAAACTATTGATTCAGGGATTTGATAAATTGCTGAATGGGGGCCCAAAGTCTATGCAACCATTTTAGGGTGCATACATTTTCCCCTCTTTGACTAATGTGTGATCATTTTGGGAACTCATGTGGTCAAAGAAGAATTGAAATGTGAGATCAATTTGGGATCACAAAACAATCCAGACATGTGATCATTCTAGGAACATGCCAGGACAAAAATAAACCGGCTGAAAGACAAGACCAACACCATTGTTGTTAAGTGATAGTCAAGTCTCAAAATAAGAGATAAGAATCAAAAGAAAAGACCAACATCATTGCTATTAAGTGATAATCAAGTCTTAAAATAAAAATCTTAGGCTGAACTGAATGATAAAGCTAAATCAAAGATTAAAGTTGATAGGTACTGCCCCCTTAGAATCAAAATCAAAATTAGGTAGAGGAGAAGCAGCAAATAGATAAACTTGATCTAAGCACTAGAAATCATGATCGAAGATGAGGCATGATAGGATAACCATCGAGTAGTGAAGATATGCCCTAGGGTGACTAGGTTTGATTGGGAAAGATATAGGATAAAGATGAAGTCAAACCTCAGAGAGATGAAGCGAATGAAAATCAATGAAAGACTAGGAGTTTGGAAGAGATGGGGGGGAAGAAATGAAGATACCCTAGTGAAGATCAAAGGATCAAGCCTCAAATGGTCAGCCAACTATGCAGAAGAGGGTGAAAATTTGAAATACAATTTTGACTATCAAGATTAACTCAAATTTCAATTTCAAGTCCAAAAATGGATCCAAGATGTCGAAATTAGCTAGGGGTACAATTTTCACACAATTTTGAGGTGTTTTGAAAATTAGGTCAAAAAGTCAAATTGCTATAAAAGGGGCAAAAATAGTCATTTTATATATGATGATAAGATTAACCCATTGTGATGATAGGAAAAGGACATGGTGTGAAAGATAAGGAGTGAAAGACATGATCGAAGAAAAGGAAAGGTGAGTGCAGTTGACCGACTAGTTCGTGAAAGATAAAAGGAGAGCTCTCTCCATATGCAAGGTGCAAAAACTAATCTAATTTGAACCTAGGAATGAAAGCTACTATGAAAGTGGTTGACTTGCAAGGTCTCAACACCAATAGACATCTAATAATCATCATCAAGCTTTATTGGTAGTGTCATAAGATCATACAATACACACTAGTATGACTATGGGTATATGAATATGATCTATATCATATAGATATGTGGGAATCTCATCTAGGCACCAAAGATATATAGGTCAAGATGACTAGTGTAGTGAGATCACCTAAATTTAATATGGCAAGATTATACTCACATTGAGACATAAGGAAAGTCAAGATTACTATAAGTATTCACTTGTGAAGATAGTCAAGGATAATACCTTGTAGATCCCATTGTCAAGTGGAACAAGCATAAATGCTAATGACAATTAGGACCAAAAAAATATACCCACAAGTAGAAAAAGAAATAAAACGTGTCCTCATGCCCTCAGTCTTCTAGCTATGCATCATCGAAAACTTCTTATGGAGAGAAAATTCATCAAAGAAATCATCATAGACAACATACAAAGAAATAAAGTCAAACAAGTCTTAGCGAGTCGAGTATTTAAGTGCATGTGTGTAGGTCATAGAGTCAAGCTTTGGGTATCACATCTTCTAGTGAGAAATATTACATCATTCTAGACTGTGGGTAAGAAATCTGATAAGTGTTAAGAAACACTTGACGCTAGGGTAGTGTTGAAAAACATAATTGAGGAGTGTTGAGAAACACTATTTGGGTGGTGTTGAAAAACACCATTTGCAAGATGTCCTAAAGACCAACGCAATCTAGAGATCATAGCTAACACAATTATGCGCCTTAGACAAAGACAAAGACCAATTCCAAACCAAGTCAACAAGGTCAAGGCATGATGGAGAGAGGCTAAGTGTCGAGGACAGATGCTAAGAAACAAGGGTGCAAAGGCCTCAAGTAGCACCTATTTCTAAGTTTTCACCACTTGGAGATTTTGTTGATTTTTTCAATTTTTTTGTATTTTTGCTACCAAGGCACCTGTTTCTAGGTTTTCACCAAGGCACTTTTTCTATTTTTTTGAATTTTTTGCATTTTTTGATTTCATTGTATTTTTTCACGACTTTATATGCTTTTAAGGATTTTTTTAGCATCATATATGAATTTTTTTGGAATTTTTTTAGGATCAATAAGTATGTACAAAGGATGCCCCCAGACAAAATGGGCATCAAACTCCCAAGCAAGATCACATCGTGTAGTCCCAATTTCTAGCAAGGTGGAGGACAAGAGGGAATAGCAAGCTAGTGGAAGAGATGGAAGACAAGAGAATGAAGGAGAATGAAGGGAAGAAATCCTCAATGGAAAACTCCTCAAGAGTACCGAAGCTAGGGAAAAATTATCATGTAAAGCACATTTGGACAAGCAATGAAAGGCCAACATAGAATAAGTCACAAAAGCATAATGAAAAAGAAGGAAAGGATGCAGTCCAAAGGAGTAGACATGTCAAGAGGCTTCATAGCATCATTTTTTTACTCTTTTTTATTAGATCAAGACCAAAGGGGAAAAGGATAGAAAAAGGCTAGAATGAATGGAGGAAAATAAATATGAAGGATAAACATGAATGGAATAAAAGGAAGATCATCGTAAGATAGCTCACAAGATAGCCAAATGTTCATGTATAGGTCAACATTGTCAAGATCAATGAGAGAAGATGGAATGGATGAAATATATAGAAGAATTACACATGATGCCTGATTTTTAGATTTTCATCACGGTACTTATCCAAGGCACCACAAGGGAGTGGTTTTCACCATAGGATGAATTTATTTCTCTTTAATTTTTCTACCAAGGTGCTTGTTTCCAGGTTTTCACCAAAGCACATTTTTAATTTTTTAATTTTTTAAAATTTTTTTTATTTATTTTGGAAAAAGGAAAACTTTTTAGATAATGCTCCTTGAAAGGATAAACCATGATATGCCAAGGATTCAAAATGATATGCTCAAAGATGATGATAGGGAAAGGAAGATGGAAGAGAAAAATGGAGGATAAGGTTTTATGTAAAGCGAGTGAGGTTGGAAGATAGGAGGAATAGGCAAATGAGGAAAAAGGATAGAAGGTAGAAGAATAATGAATGGAAGGATTGTGAAAGGGAAGATGGAAAGGAAAGAAAGATCAAAATCAACACACACACCTTGAAGGGTGGTGAGAGGGTGGAGGAAATGTGAATGAATGAATACGTGAATGAATATGGTGAACATATAGCAGAGGTTGCAGTTTAGGCACATGGAATGGAAGAATGTTTTTGGAAGAAGATGAAGTGAAAGTCTTTGGAAGCTTGAATGTGAATTTCACTTTGTGCTCAACATGAGACTCTTTCAAAAGAGACTTTGGAATCCATATAGCCATAGGCTTTTCATTTCTTTTTGATGATTTAGAGAGAATAAGTTCAATGATGGATTTTGGAACCCATACTTGTCTTGTAGTTTTCTTCTTAGATATCTCTTTTGACTTTATGCCTCCATGTCGATTAGAGAAGACATGGTGATATTTTTTTGATGGATTCTTGTATTTCTTCTTTTTCTTGTATTGAACATTCAAGTTTCTTCCAAAAGACTTGGGACTTGTGGAAGAGGAAGGAGGATATGACTAGTTTAGATGGGTGGGTGAATGAAAAGGATTCAAGGGTATGAATCTATGTTGATCTTGAGGAAAAATAGGAGATGGAGGGATGTAAGGACCCAAGATGGATGATGAATTAGGAGATTTAGGAGGGGAAAGTAAAGGGAAATAAGGGCCCAAGATGGAAGGAAGACTTGAAGCCCTTAGTATTGGTGGAGGAGGTCCAAGGATGGATATGGAAGATGCAAAAGGATAATCAATAAGTTCATCAACATCTATATGACAACCAAGGACATCAACATCTTTAGAGTGAGTATTAGGATTTGTAATAGGATCATGAACATCTTGAATAGGAGAAAATTCTTTGATAGGATTGTTTGGAGCTTGAAAAGACTTAGGAAGAGTAGAAAGTGGAAGTGAACATGGAGTGGTAGAACAAGAAGATGGAAGACTTTGATCTTGACAAGGAGATTTTGATAGCATAAGTGTATAATTTTTCTCTTGATTTTCAATAGGCGTAACATTATAAGTAACAACACCATTTTTAATAACCTTAATGGAAGTATCATCTTTGGAAAGCACAAGTATAGTAAGGTTATTTTGATTATCAATAAGCTCAACGGTGTAAGTAGTAGCTTGATCTTTCTTAGGAGAAGACTTAAGACATGGTGGAATGAATGAGAAAGGTGTAGAGGATCAAAAGAACCATGAAATGAATAAGAGACATCATGAAAATGATTGGATGACATGGAGGATTCTTGATCTTGATCTTGATCTTTATTTATGTTCTTTTCTTTATTTTTGGAGTCCTCTTGACATGGAGCCACTTTTAAGGACAAGGAAGCATGTTGGAATTGTATGGAAGACTTTGGAAAAGATGGTGAAGGACTAGCTGAAGTGGGCATTATAGCATATAAAGGCTTAGGCTCTTTAGGTTTAGCATTATTGAAAGTATTTGCAGCCAAGTGAAGGTTAGCTTGAGTTTCTTGAAGAGGTAGCCCTTGAGGATAACTATAGGGAACCACATGGAAAGTATTAGGATCTTTGTTGGATGAAGAATTTGTGAAAGATTTGGAAGAATTGAAAGCTTTAGGAAATGTATGAGTATTGGAGGAAGTAGGAGATGGAAGGGAACCATCACAAGACAAAGGTACATCATTAACATAATCTTTCTTGAGAGTGTAATCTTTATTTTCAACATGAATGTTCTTAGAGGAATGATTCTTATAATATTGATATTTCAAATCAGCGCGGTGCATTTTATAGTCCCAAATAGTAGTAAATGGATCATAATCAAGGTATTGTTCATAGAAATCATCAAAGTCTCTTTCAAAATCAAAATCATATGGATCACCATCATGATCTATCCAATAAGATGACCCTTTAGTAAGCATGAGCACATGATGAGGAGGACTCTTAGGAATAGATGTTTAATAGGTATGACTATATGGTTCATCATCATAGCCATCATAATAGTCATCAAAGGTGGGTGTGTCACTCTTCGTGGGAGAGGTATTACAAGGATTACAATATTGCTCATATTGAGGAGTAAGACTCTTGGGAGAAATAGAAGAGGAATGAGATTGTGAAGAATAGGAAAGTGAAGACCTAGTGGAGGAAGAAGACTTGGATAATGAGGAATGTGAATAATATCTAGAAGAGTCATGATAAAACTTGGAAGATGAAAAAGGTAAATAATGTTTAGGAGAGTCATGATAAGAGTTGGAAGATGAGGAATTTGAATGAGAAGACTTAGATTATGAAGAATGTTGAGAAGAAGGAGGTCATGACATGATCATGTTTATGATCCTAGCAAAGGTGTCTGATTCAATCATCTTTTCTTTTATCTTTTCCTTAAGTTTATCGCTATTGCCATATCTAGAAGGACTATTGGAAGAATAATACTCTTCGAATTGAGAAATGAGTTCAAGATCATCTATTCTCAAGAGAGGTTCCATAACAAGGTAGTTGAAATTCATGGTCCTAGAAGAATAGGAATCAAGCATGGAAGAAGAGAAAGAGATGAATAGAAGAAGGTAGACTAGAAAATAAGAGGGAAAAGAATGAAGAAGACATGAAGGATTTTAGGAGGAAGAGGAAGAAGCATGAAGAAAGAAGAGAAAGGTTGAAAATGGGAGACTAGGAAGACATGGGAGATGTCGAAGAAAGGTAACCAAGAGTCATTTTGTGCAATTTGATACCATTTGAGTTAAAATGAATGTTGAGAAACATGTCATAGCACCTAAGATCTGAGATCTAGAATGACTAAGGAACACTGGAAGTGACAAAAATCAACTTCGGATTGAAAGCAGTAGTGAGACAACAAAAAGACTCTAAGCAATAGTTTCCAGGCTAATAGAGTGATATAATTTCTCCAGGTGATATTTTGCATAGGGCAGTGCCATAGTTTCTAGGCAGCTAGTGTGACAAAATGTATAATAGGAAAGCGATACAACAATAGCAATGAAGTATCGCATGATATTTTTGAGGAGGGTGTGTGATGGTTTTCCAGTATTGTATGACTCTTGACCAGTGAACATAAAAAAAACTCAGTTTTGAAGGCAATTCAGTCAATGTTTAAGTTTGATGGTTCAATTTTTTGACTCCAAACATAGTACTAGCAGTAATCAAACAAGTTTGAAAATAGTAGGTGATCAAACATGTCGTAAAACACTTGCACAAGGGCAAAAGCAACCTTGCCAAGATAAGAAATTGTGATATCAAAGTGAAAAATCCTATGAATACTATCGTGATGTTTCATGTTTGAGAACGTTTACACAGGTAGATCACAATGAGAACACTTCAAGAACTTACTAGCCTAGAAGGAAAAAGGCTCAATACTTAACAACTTGGCCCACACTTGATGTCCCATCACCTCACACAAAGTGGTTTCCCACAATAGATGTTGGCTTTGTCATGGAGGTGTCAATGACACAACCAAAGGAACATAGATGGTGAGTAATCTTGGGGTGATCTGGGTTAGTCCACTAGGATCAATCCTTGCACCAAGATGTTAAGCGGAAAAATAGCGTAGCTTCTATCTATGGTTCTTAGTAAGGGCTTCTATTCATAATACCCCTCTTGCTCCCCAAAGGGACTCCTTACCTTGCAGCAAGTAATGGACCTCGCGGCCACAAGAGTACCTTAAGCATTCTTGCTCAACATTTTCCTCATGGTCACAATCCCACAAGTACTCACATCAAGTGAAGACAAGTACTACCTCTACCAAGGTTTTGTGTCCTTGATAGCCTTGAGTTTATAGTGGGTTGGAATAGCCAGCAAAAGGCTTGTCCCCACTTGGGTCATTCCTCTTGATTGCTCAAGAGCAGGCTTGCTAAAGGTTTCTAAAGATCTAAACAAAGAATGGATCAACTTATGAGATTCAAGGATTTTGTTTCACCACAAGGGTGAAGAGCATACTCCCCTATCTCAAAGCTTTCTCCCAAACACACCAAAAAAATGTTCAATTACCCTCTTGCTTTCAAAATCCAAAGATGGGTCAAGATTTTCTGGTTCACCACAAGGGTGAAGAGCATACTTCTCCTACCACCCAAGAATTCCTACAGCAAGATATTATGTTCCTATGAAATGAAACAACTAGTAATTGCCACACTTGAAAATGAAATAAACAAAAAGCACTTGATTGGGTTTTTATGCTTTGGACAGCCCTACAAAAATTGTTAGTAGCCCTTGTGCATTTGAAGCTTTGACATGCATTCTTTTAAGAAAATGATCAAGCAATGAGAGCACCTACAAGCACAACTTGTTAGCCCCACAAGATTAAAAAACCAAAATCCAAATGAAATATGCAAATTAAATCTATCTAACCACAACAAACTAAACCAAGAAGCTAACTAGATCTAAATTCAGCAAGAAAGAACCAAGAAACAACTCACTATCAAGTACAAGTGATAGTATAGTCACCAGAAAGATCACATGACACTTTACAGTATACCAGGTTGATAATATATTTCTGGGCGATACTTCACTTTACTGCAGGTGACAGAGTGTCTCAAATAGCATGACAAAATGTCTCAAACAGGGTGATACTTTAACTGGTAAAGTATCATGTGACCACATGAGAACTATCACACAATACTGGAAAACTATCATGTGATAATTTGAGACTGAAAAACCTGAGAGTAAAAAATGAAGCTAAAAATTGATGAAAAATTTGACGAAAATGCAAAAAATTAAGGATAAAACAATAATGGTCTGCCCCATGGTGGGCACCAAAAATGTACACACTCAAATGGTGCACTTCTCTAAGTCATTATATCCAAGGGAATCCATGAATAGGAAACTTTAGAAAGTGACCTAGAGTTCTCTATGTATGGAGTTGCAAGATTATTTTAAGTTAGCTCTCAGCTAGAGCTATTAAGCTAATGACCTTGCTAGTCAACCACACAATGAGCGAGATTCAAATGAAGACAAGGGAAAGAATGCCAATATCCCCAAGAATCACTATGAAATGCAAATGCAAACTAGATTAAGATGAATATGCAAGCTAGAAATGAGAGGTGCAAGCTAAGCTATGGAAATGAAAGTACAAACTAAACTATGAAAGGAAAGATGCAAGTATTACCAAGCATTCCTAGTTAAACTAGATGAGTTACTCTAAAGCTTGAAAGGAAATATAAACTATGAAAGCATAAACATGAAGCTACTATGCATAAATGAAACTAAGAATGAAATGTATATGCAAAAGCCAAGAATGCTCCAAATCTTCAAAAGCTCCAAAGTAACCTAGAAAACTTGCAACATAACATTAGCATAAAAAGATTGATATGCAAATGAGGAAGAGAGCTCTCCTTTTAAAGGAATTGAAAGGAATGGACCATGGAGATTAAGAGGAAAAATATTTAATCAAAGGTGGAGCATAAAAGAGGAGCAATCCATTTGCACAAATATCCTCCAATGAGAAAATAAGAGTTGACTTTTGTGTCCATATGAGACAAAAAGTGCTTTTCTTCTTTTTATAAAAAAGAATAATGCTTTATTTGTGCAACTTAGGATAAGAGGAAAAGTGGGGGCTTTTTATTTATTAAAAGGGGAGGAAATATTCCTTTTAAATAAATAAAGACTTTAGGATAAAATGGTTAGCCCAAGGCAAATAATAAAATATGATGAAACATGATTTGATCAAGGAAATTGATATAATTGAAAAATATTGATTTTTGAAACTATCAATTCAGGGATTTGATAAATTACTGAATGGCAGCCCAAAGTCTAGGTGACCATTTTAGGGTGCATACAATGAGAAACTTCATCCCTTAACATTAAAAAATTGGAAATTTATGGAGATTCACAATTGATTTTAGAACATATTAAAGGAGTTTATCATACTAAGAATGATAAAATGACACAATATAGAGATTTGGCTCTTGATGTTCTTTCACAATTCTCTTCTTATACGATTCAAACTTTACCTAGGAAAGATAATCAACATGCGAATGCCATGGAAAGCAAAAATTCTTTGGTTTTTCTTGAGAATAATGCTGAAAAATTTCAATTTACTATACATACTCTTAAAAACCTTGCAGTTTCCAATAAGGTTACCTCTGATTGTCTCAATTTTCATTTAGATGAATGGTATTCTTGTTACAAGTAGTGGTTGCCATTGCACCAAAAGATCAACTTGTTAATGCCCGATACAACCACTAGACTTATAGAACATAGGAGGCTGTTAAACCATGTCATGAATCCTGAGGGGAGCGCTGACCATTTTTCCAACAATCTCTCCCTCAATGTTACCCAAGGGGATTCAAACCTATGACCAAGCTCTAATACCACTTGTTACTAGTAGCAGTTGCCATTGCACCAAAAGATCAACCTATTAATGCCCGATACAACCACTAGATTTATAGAAAATAGGAGGCTGTTAAACCATGTCACAAATCCCAAGGGGAGCACTGACCATTTTTCCAACAATTCTCATATCTTTCATTTTTTGAAAGATGGCACTTTTCCTAAATCAACAACAAGGAACATGCGTAATTGTATTAGGAAGCTTGTAACACATTATATCATTTTAGGAGATACACATTACAAAAACTCTTATGATGGTTTTCTGTTAAGATGTCTTGGTAGAACTGAAATTCCACTACCTTTGGTAGAAGCTCATTCTAGTTCTTGTGGGGGACATTTTGGTCGAAAATCTTTAGTCAATAAACTTCTTAGAATGGGATTTATTTAAAAATAATGGAACAAGATTCTTTCATGTTTGTTAATAAATATCCTCAATGTCATTAGCATAGTAATTTAATTCATGCTCCTACTCGTGAGCTTCATAATCAAGTTGCTCCATGGCCTTTTAGTACTTAGGGTTTTGATCTTATTGGAAAAAGCTCACTAGCTTCTTCTCAAGGACATACATACATCCTGACAGCTACAAATTACTTTATGAAGTGGGTGGAATTTGTCCCTCTCCATTCAACTACTATAGATATTATTTGTAATTTCATTCTTAACAATATTATAACATGATTTGGTATTCCTTCAACAATAGTTTTAGATAATGGTACCTCTTTTAAGAATAAAGAATTTGCAAAATTCTTGGAGAAATATCAAATTCAACATAGATTTTTGACTCCTTATTATCATCAATCTAATGGTCAAGTTGAAGCATCAAATAAAGTCATTGGACAAATTTTGAGGAAAATATTTAATAAGAATGGGAAAGATTGGCATACCCAACTTACCAATGCTTTATGGGCTTATAGGACTAGTGTTCATACTGCCATGGGTACTTCTCCTCATAATCTCATCTATGGTACTGATGTGATTATGCCTTTGGAATTGGAAATAACTTCTTTATGTGTTTCATTTCATGGGATAATTGACAAAGATACATTTTGAGAACAACAATTACAAGAATTAGAAATGTTGGATGAACAATGAATAAATGCTTTGGAACATATAAAGGCTTATCATAAATCACTTCAGAAGGAGTATAATCATAAGGTTATTAAATGATAATTTTCAATGGGTGATTTAGTATTATATGAGAATCAAAGAAATGTGAATGCTTTACCTGGTGAAAAAGGAAAGTTTAGCCCTAATTAGCTTGAACCTTTTGTTGTATTTGAGAACTTTGGTTTAGGAGCTTACAAAATTGCTGATATGGATGGTGTTCCTTTTAAGGAACCTATCAATATTATGCATCTTAAACATTATTATCCTGAGTACATATTTCTTTCCTTATGTATTTATGTATTCCTTATAAAATAACTATGTTTGTTTTATAGGCTATGTGATTTTAGCCAATTACATTTGAATACATTTATACACGTTCTTTCTTTCTATTAAGTTTTATGTTATTGGTGAAAATATAGTAATCAATCACATAAATAGATAGCAAAGAGAATTTTTCATTTATAAATTCTTTTGAGTTTGATACATATGTGGCATAATTCCCTATCTATCACTCTCTCTATCCCTATGCTCTGGTAGTCAATGGCTCCTAGATCTCTCTGATCTATGATGAGAAGATGAAGGTATCTATATGGTACTATGTGAGTGGCTCCTCAATATGATAAGCTCATATATGCACTCCTGTGATCTCCGTAGGTTAGCCATCATCTTCTCCTCTCTTTCTCTACATAACCTCAGCTCTCACTAGACATAAGAAAATATATTGGCATGCCTATCGGGATCTCTGTGACCAATGGGGAACTCTTGCTCCCTGGCTGGTAGTCCATAGGACATACATTTATCCTTTAGGACCTTGGATACAAATCTCCTCCAATCCACTACGCTAGCTACAAAATTAAAATATATTTATCTTTTAGTCTTTTTTCTTCACAAATTAAGTTAAATATTTAAATCAAATACATATTTTATACCTGGATCTCCCTCCTAGGTATCATTGAAGGGTCTTGATGGTGGGGGCATGGACTGACTACTCTCTCCACATTCTCTATGTCTAAGTCTTAGAGGTGGTGTCTCTCTATGGGTGCATGGAGGTCATTGTGATCTCAATGGTGATGCATGAACAACATGCACATCTATACTAGTACTATCAACTGGGGGCACCCTATCTGCTCTTTCCTCTATTCTATCCTCCTCCACGGGACATCCCATGGAGATGGGATCCTCCTTGTCTCTTTTATCCTCCTCATCCTTTGGTATGCTACTATCTCAGTGTGTCCTCTCTAAAAGGCCTAGATGACCAATGGGATAGTCATTAGGGAAGATGGGGTGGGTTCCCTTTAGACTCTAGTATCTCATGTAGTCCCTACTGATGCCTAAATAGGCCACATCAAGGGCTACCTCTATATCCTCTCTCTTGTCTATATTATTGTCTATAATGTTTTCTATTGATGGTCGACATATAGCACTAGGTCTTTGATAGTATCTCATTGGATGTGCATACCTAGGTACTTCTCTAGGGACCCCCTGTATAAGACCAAACCATCTCATCACTTTTTCATAGTAGTACGACATTACTATGTGACTAGGATGACCCTCTAGAAGCTTGTGCTATTGTGAGTGTCTCATCTAATGTCTTGTATCTGGTCACTTTGTCATGTGATAGTATGGTATCCATATTACATCTATACTTGGTACATGGTCTAGACATACTCTCTAATAGAGGATATCTCTATGCTACTAGACATATCCTAGTGGATAAGAAAAGGCTCTTGGTGTGCCTGCATCTACTATCACAAGAACAACTTGTGGTTATGTACATGTGACATGCTTGAACAACCAAATTTTTAATAGTGTGCATACCATGAGATTCTCTCGCTGATGTCTCACCAACTAACATAAATCATGGTATAGATGGGCTAGCATGTTGCGGCCCCACGTGAAGATGGTCCTATTACTCTCCATTCTGTGTACAAGATGGGTAAAAGATGCTGAAAATATTGTACCCTTTGTGTTGGGTACTACAACCAAAGAAAGTATACA
Source organism: Chamaecyparis obtusa (assembly GCA_027943335.1). Taxonomy (NCBI): domain Eukaryota; kingdom Viridiplantae; phylum Streptophyta; class Pinopsida; order Cupressales; family Cupressaceae; genus Chamaecyparis; species Chamaecyparis obtusa. The sequence goes on from BSBK01000674.1 coordinate 1,513,459, forward strand.
CAACATAACCCTCCATACCAAGGATGTTAGACCTACCAGTATGGCTGATAGGGTGATATGGTCTACTCAGGTTTTCATTTATGGAACCTATCCTTGGCAATACTCTACATCTTCATGAATATCCTCAAGACCCCACTATACTCTTAGTCTAATGAGCTAGCCTTGAAGTGGAAGTCATAGGATCCTCTACACATCCTCCAGTGTCACTGTGATCACTCCTGAGGGAAGATGAAATGAACATGTATCCTCATACCACCTCTCCATCAGAGACAATATCATGGCTCAATGGAGTCTCATCTATGGTAGGAATGTTACCCAGTACAATCCTATGTCTCTCAACAACTATATCTCATCCTCATTGAACTCAAACAATTTCTCTATGATGATCAGTAGTGGCCCTCCAAAGGGGTTCTCTCAAAGAAGAACCAGGTCCTTTAAGCACAAACTAATATAATATTAGAACTATAGAACAACAAAATTGTATATCCGACTTGACTAGGTCAAGGTTGACCTTTGTTAGGTCAAGCTTAAACTTCTTGGGTCAAGGTCAACCTTCTTGGGTCGAGGTCGACCTCACTCTAGGAAAGGTGTAGAATTACCCAGTTTATGTTGACCTTAAAGGGTCAAGGTTGACATAACTAGGTCAGGGTTGACCTTGCCTATAAATATAGGATTTTGAGATTACAGATATCAACAATAGAAACCTTACCTTGAGAAGTAGTTGTCCTATGGCCAAGCATTGTCTCAAGAGCTCCATTCATGATGCTCGAAGTTCCTCTCTGCTTGGCATCCTTCTTTCTCTCCTAAACTATGCAAATGGTAAGAATGAGTAGGTATGTGCTCTCTTCCCTTATTTATAGATAAAAATTAGGGTTTTTGTTAGGGTTTGTTTATGTTAAATTTAAATTTCCCTTCATATGCTTTTAGATAGACATTCACTCTTTTCATCATAGCTTAAGTTTTGTAGCTCTATTTTTAGTGTTGTCTATGGTGTTGGAATCATGATTTAGATACCTAACTCCTTGAATCTATTTAGGAAGGGTAGGAATCCTTCTAACTAGTTTAGGAAAAGGCCTTTTTCAACACTTTGAATATCCAGTTGTAGACACCTAAAAATCCATTGGTAAATAAAAGTATATTTATTTTTTGAAAACTCCTGATGACATCATCATTTGTTAATTAGCTATTTATTTAATTAATTAATTTATTATTATGCCATTAAATCCTCCTACCTTAATTAAAAACATTTAATTAAGGACTCCCTTCCAAAAATGTTTAAATCTAATTTAAACATCATTCTCTCCAATATTTATTAATTATTTAATAAACTAACTTTGGGTCAAACCCCTTCATTAATGAGCCTTACAGACTCATTAATGACTCCTTACACACTCTTTAAAGCCTCTTACATCCTCATAAAGAGACCCATGTGTTCTCTTCCACTCTTTTTCCCCTTGCACACTTCCCTAGTGTTGCTCACACATGTGTGAGAAACCTTAACCAAGGCCAATCTAACCATACCCCAAACCTTACCTCAAACTCTACCCTAAACCATAACTCTAACCTTGAGTCTTCTTCCTAACCCAAGACCTTAGGAAAATCCTATAAATATTCTCTCTTCCAAGAGAAAATCCATTAGCTTAGTTCTTTATCTTCATGCATTGTTATCATGCTCATTTACTTCTAGACTTAGCATAATCAATCCTAATTGTTAGATTTCAGTTATCTTTCAAGCTTGCATAACACATATTAGATTAGCATGATTTATTAAACATAGTTTAATTCATTTAATTTAATTTAGTTTCATCATTCCACACTTCATTTGGACTAAAATCAATCTAGCTTAAGCATTCTTGCATCAAATCTACATTTCTAACTCTATTAGGATCCTTGAGGCTGTAGGGGAAAAATAGGTGCTCTATACCTATTTTTGTGCCATTATGGGGTTCTAATGGTCCCTAATCCATCCAAATACCTCCTAATAATAATTATGGATAAGCTCCATGTTTTTTGAGAGCACACCCACATCCCTAAAGAGAGATCAAATCAAACAGTGACAAGGTGCTCCCATTTTAGCTCTATCTGAATGACTTAGAAAATAGTTTTTTGTATATGTTAGGAATATTCTCTTAGAATAATTTTTGAATGCATACAATTTTTCTAAACAGGTTAGGTTTTCTCTGATCACATTTTGGCACACCCAGTGGGACTCCACAAGCCTTCAAAACTGACTTTTTTAGGGTTTCTTGGCCAAAAAACTCATTTGTAACGCCTCCTAGATGGATTTTGTTTTAATTTCATATGAATATTGATAATTTTTAGAAATTTTCTCATTGGGGGTTTCCATATGTCATAGGAAAATTGACCACCATGATGCAATTGTCATATGGGCTAGTTTTCATGCATTTTAAAGCCTTTTTTTGCACTTTTTGGCTCAAAACTCATATGGTAATTGTGAATTGTTGTATGGGAATGAATGGAGTGTTTTAAAACACTTTAATATAAGTAATTACTAGCCCCAATTTTTTTATGGGAGTCAAGGAGCTCATTTGAGGCCCTAAACTTGATTTTTTCTCACTTTTTAGGCCTGTTTGGGCATCCTAGTGACCCTAGGCTTCAAGCTTGTAAATTATAACCCCATACTCTTGAATTTAATTAATGGAGGCTAAGTTATTACCAAATAACTAATTCCTTAAGGCTCATGATTTTTTTTGAATTTTTAGGAACCAATAACACTTCATTTTCAGGCATAAAATGAACTTCTAGTCATTTTTGAGTGTCCTTAAGGGACTAATCTGAAAATATTTCCTATTCTTTCCTATTTTGTTCCTAATCAATCCTAAAAATTCCTATTTGGTCCTAAAACAATCAAAATCCCCTCTAATGACTTTCATTTGGCTAAAAATAACATCATTCATGCAAATCTAGGGCTTTAAGGGTCATTTATACAAGCTAGGAACACTTCAAACTTTGGGAGCTTAAAAAGAATCACAAATTTGCATTTTCATTTCTATTTTTTTCCTAAATAAATATTAAATCATTCTAATAATTCTCAAACCAATCTTGAAATTTTTTTTCTTAAACAAAGTGGACTTCATTTGCATTTTCTTAAGTGTCTTTCAAATTTCATGCAAACTAGGAACAAATTTGTAAATCTTTCGTAATCTTTCCTATTTGGTTCCTAAAGAGTCCTAATATTTCCTAAAAGTTCCTAATTTAATGATAAATATTTTATCCTTATGAAAATTAATGTCTTGTTGCAAAATCTTGAAAGTTTCCAAAGTTTTCATGCATAAAATCAATCTAGAAACTTCATTTTTGGTCTAAAAATTGAATTCTAGAACATCAACTCTTGAGTGAAACTAAAATAATGAACCAAAGTGAAAATAATCATTTCCTTTCAATTATAAAAGAAAAACATAAATCATTCTTGAATGCCTTAAAGTGAAAACAAAACACTCTATTTCATCTCAAATCTTGCAAAACACAAACCTTGAGTGAAAAGGTAAAATAAAATTTCAAATCTCTTTCAAAGTTTTTTGTGTCTTCAAGGAAATGAACAAACCAAAATCTTAAACACATGTATTTGAAAGCATTCATTTCAAAATCACTTAAAATCAAATTGGGAAAGAACTCTTCGTGATATGCTTCTAGGAGATTCAATTATGCAAATCCTCTTAATCTAAGTGATGTAAACCACTTGAACTCGGACAAGTTCATTTGTTTTACTTCTAGTGGATCCTGTTTAGAGAGAAAAGCACTTCCTCTTTGGAGAATGACTTCAAACGGATACTTCCCCAACTAGTATAAACATTAAGCATTGAGAAAAATCTCACTTTACCCCCTCAAGCTTTGGCGATGCATGTTGATGATAGCCTGAGATAGGTGAATATCCCTACTATTTCGGCATGGTCAACTAGGTTCTTAAGTGAGTCACACATGTACAAACCAATTGAGAGGACACCATAGACCAAATTAGATACCTATTAATCAGAGGCTTCCCAATCTACTCCCAAAGGTATCAAAATATTTGTGCAAGGATCAATCCATGTGGTTTCTCAGATCACCTTAAGACACTCACCATTTGTATTCCTTTTTTGGGATATCAAGTTGTGGGAAAAGATCTTGATACTAACCTATCTTTTAGGTAGTTCTACTTGATGTTTTTTTTCAAAGTTTTGATCTTAGTACAAAACATCTATTGAAACATACACAAACAAAGAGTTCTATTGATGAAGGGGCAACCAAGGTTAAGGCAGAGGCATTCTATGTCCTCGGTGAAACTGCATGGAGTGTTAGTATTTTGGCCGGTGTTACTCGGTTATAGCCTTGATCAATGGTCTTGGTCATTAAAGGAAGCTTGGTCACTGAAGGAACATTGTAGTCTCTGATGCTCAGTGAAATTGTTGCTCGGTCATGCCTATGGTGCTCAGTCGACACTGGTGCTTAGCGATGCCTGGCATGTTCAGTAATTTTACTGTCACTCAGTAGTTCTAACTTACCAATTGGAGTTCTATGTGATTTGTTGAGCTAACATGGTGAATTAATTGTTGGTAGCCATTGTCTTGGGAAGACATGCAAAATTAAATGTTTGTATACATTTGTAAGCTGACTTGTATGACATTTAATTATTTTTTTAAGGGAGTTTAGGGTTTCATCCAACCGACTTGTGGCTAATGATTAGTATTTAAGGAGGGCTTGGGTAGATGTTTAAGGTAGAGAATTTGGTGGATTCAGAGAGATGAGGCATCAGAGTAGATCTGAATGTTAGATGCATAGCTTGAGAGTGAAGTTGTGGAAAAGTTCTTGATGTTCTTGCAGATCAGATTGTAATTTGATAGTCATTTGTAGCAGAGCTAGGGGGTTTGCATACTTGGGAACAAGGAGATTTCTTGGAGGCTTGTGAGCTCAAGTTTATATTGGCCTGAGGGTTTCCATCAGCTTCTGATTGTCTTTAGATTTGAACTAGCTAAGATTGTATTGGATCTAGTTGTGGATCTTGAAGAATTATTTCATTTTGTAAGTGGCCCTAACCCGAAAGGCCTTACAGCCATGCATGTTAATGAAAATTACTTGAAACATTTATGGTGTTGTCTATTGTGGTGAGTTTTCAACTGTGTAATTTTGTTGGCTGCAAGGTTTGGACTATCCTTCATTGGATCCACCATCCTTGACTGCATAAGGTGGTATCAAAGAGAAAGTCTATTCCTGTTGGAGGGAAAGTTTGTTCCTATTGAAGTAGAAGCTTGACCTAGCAAGGATGATCTTGTGAAGTTGATCTTATTAGAGTAGAGATTGTGCATAATCTGAATTGCAAATCTAAAGCACTGAACTTGTGAAATTGTGCCCTAGTTGTTTACAAGATTGCAGGTTGGGATCTGACTTGTTGCAACTTGGAAATTGTCACAAGGTGGTTGGTGAGGGTTTGTTGCAGAGGGTTTCTCTTATCTTTAAGGATGCCTCCAAGAAGATTGGACCCTAGAGTTATTTCTAATCTTTGTGATACTATTGAATCCTAGATCATAGAGAAGGTGAAATTAGATTTCAGATTTGAGATGGAATTGATGAAGAATGATATGGTCACCGAGATCATGAGAACTGTTGCTGGTATACCTCAGAATGTTAGTACTAAGGATGGCTATGAAGAAGCTACTAAATAATTTGAAACTATTAGATCTAGTGGTAATGACTGGAGGAATAGATTTGGTGAAGAGAGAACTGCTCGGTTACCTAGACCCACTGCTCGGTTTAATAATTACCAAATGGAAGTTTCTACTTTCTTTGGTACTTTGAAGCCCAATAATGTGAATGATTTGATAGGTGAACTTGAAGATTTCTTTGAGCAGGAAAAAATTGAAGATCCTCTTTGGGTGAGATTAGCATAGATAAAGTTGAAAGGACATGCTGCTCTTTGGTGGAAGGAACTACAGAGAGACCAAGAAGATGAAGGTGAAACAAAGATGAATTGGTGGAGATTGATGGTGACTAAGTTGAAAGCTAAGTTCATACTGGCTAATTATGAGCTTGACTTGTTTAAGAAGTTTCAAAATATAAAATAGAAGGATTTTTCTATTGAGGATTATACCAAGGAGTTCTGCAAACTTACTATTCAGTCTAGACACCGAGAGCCTAGTAAGGAAAAGGTAGCTTGGTATGTGAATGGTCTGAGATTCAATATTTAGGATGAGCTTGGTATGTTGAAGATTGATTATGTTGAAGATGCTTATCACTATGCTCTAAAGGTAGAAGATAAGTTGAAGAGGAAACAACCTAGTAACTCCTGAGGAAAAGAAAAGATTGATCACTCGGTGAAGGAGAAATCAACTAATGCAGAAGATGAATAGAAACCTGTGGAATGAAAGAAGAAGACACGTAGAGTTATCTTTAAGGGTACTTTCTATAATTGTGGGGAGGAAGGATACCATTCTTTTGAATGTACATAGAAGAAGGTTGAACGATGAACTATTGTGATGAATGAGAACATTTAGAATGAACCCGAATCAGAGAACTTGCTACTTCGGTGAACATTGCTTGGTACAAAGGATGAACCTTATCAAAGGAGTAACTTGTTTAGGACTTGATGCAAGAATGAAGGTAAACTCTATGAATTTATTATTGATAGTGGTAGTACTGATAACCTTGTTGCTAAGAACCTAGTTTAGAAACTTGGTTTGAAGTGAATGAAACATACTTGTCCTTATAGGCTTGGCTGGTTACAAGATGTTCATGCTTTGGAAGTTAGAGAATAATGCTTCATTGATGTTCAGACTAGGTAGTACAAGGATCTTGTGTTATGTAACATTGTGAAGATGAATAGTTGTGATATATTGCTCAGTAGACCTTGGCAATATGATTGTAGAGCTATTTATGACTGTGTAAGAAATGTGTTTACTATTGAGAAGAGTGACAGGAAGTTTTCACTAATGCCTTTGATGGATACAACACTTAGTAGGAGAAGCCTGAGTATTGGTAGCTAAGTTTAGATTGTAGATCCTAAGAAAGTGAATGATCGGTATGAAGAACTGACCTATACATTGTCAACAAAAGACTTGAAGAGACAGAGGAAACTGAAGTGGAAGAGTTTGCAAGTAGAAAAGGTGGACTTGTATGTGAAGAACTAGTTCAGGATTTATGTTTTGAATCCTAAAAGATGTTCTTCTCACATATGAACATCTTTTGGAATGGGGTGTCTAATGCAGGGGCATCCAATGTTAAGGAAAAGGTATTATGTGTCCTTGGTGAAACTGCATGGAGTGTTAGTATTTTGGCCAGTGTTACTCTGTTGCAGCCTTGACCGATGATCTCAGTCATTGAAGGAAGCTCGGTCACTGAAGGAACTTGGTAGTCTCTGGTGCTTGGTGAAATTATTACTTAGTCATGCCTGTAGTGCTCGATCGACACTGGTGCTCGGTGATGCTTGGCATGTTTGGTAATTTTATTATCGCTTGGTAGTTCTGACTTATTGACTAGATTTGTGTGTGATTTGTTGAGCCAAATCAGTGAATTAATTGTTGGTATCCATTGTCTTGGGCTGACATGCAAAATGAAATGTTTGTATAAATTTGTAAGCTGACTTGTATGGCATTGAATTATTTTTTTTGGGGAGTTTAGGGTTTCATCCAGCCAACTTGTGGCTGATGATTAGTATTTAAGGAGGGCTTGGGTAGATGTTTAAGGTAGAGAATTTGGTTAATTCAGAGAGCTGAGACATCACAAAAGATCTGAGTGTCAGATGCGTAGCTTGAGAGAGAAGTTGTGGAAAAGTTCTTGATGTTTTTGTAGATCAGATTATAATCTGATAGTCATTTGTAGTAGAGCTAGGGGTTCGCATACTTGGGAAGAAGGATATTTATTGGACACTTGCAAGCTCAAGTTTAGATTGGCCTTAGGGTTTCCATCATCTTCTAATTGTCTTTAGAGATGAACTAGCTGAGATTGTATTGGATCTAGTTGTGGATCTTGAAGAATTGTTTCATTTTGTAATTGGCACTAACCCGAAAGGCCTTACAGCCAGGCATGTTAATGAAAATTAATTGAAAAATTTATGGTGTTGTCTATTGTGTTGAGTTTTCCACTATAATTCTATTGGCTACAAGGTTTAGACTGTCCTTCATTGGATCCACCATCCTTGACTGCATAAGGTGGTATCAGAGAGAAAGTCTATTCCTGTTGGAGAGAAAGTTTGTTCCTATTGAAGTAGAAGCTTGACCTAGGATGGTTGATCTTGTGAAGTTGATCTTATTAGAGAAGAGATTGTGTGCAATCTGAATTGTAGATTCAAAGCACTGAACTTGTGAAATTGTGCCCTAGTTGTTTACAAGATTGCAAGTTGAGATCTGACTTGTTGCAACTTGGAAATTGTCACAAGGTGGTTGGTGAGGGTTTGTTGCAGAGGGTTTCTCTTATCTTTAAGGATGCCTCTGAGAAGATTGGACCCTAGAGTTATTTTTGATCTTTGTGATACTATTGAATCCTAGATTACAGAGAAGGTGAAATTAGATTTCAGATTTGAGATGGAATTGATGAAGAATGATATGGTCACCAAGATCATGAGAATTGTTGCTGGTATACCTCAGAATGTTGGTATTGAGTATGGCTATGAAGAAGCTACTGAAGAATTTGAAACTACTAGATCTAGTGTTGATGACTAGAGGAACAGATTTGGTGAAGATAGAACTGCTTAGTTTCCTAGACCTGCTACTCGGTTTAGTAATTACCAAATGGAAGTTTCTACTTTCTCTGGTACTTTGAAGCCTGACAATATGATTGATTGGATAGCTGAACTTGAAGATTTCTTTGAGCTAGAAGAAATTGAAGATCCTCTTTAGGTGAGATTAGCACAGACAAAGTTGAAAGGACATGCTGCTCTTTGGTGGAAGGAACTATAAAGAGGCCGAGAAGATGAAGATGAAACAAAGATGAATTGGTGGAGATTGATGGTGACTAAGTTGAAAGCTAAGTTCATACCAGCTGATTATGAGCTTGACTTGTTTAAGAAGTTTCAAAATCTAAAACAAAAGGATTTTTCTATTGAGGATTATACCAAGGAGTTCTACAAACTTACTATTCAGTCTGGACACCAAGAGCTTGGTAAGGAAAAGGTAGCTTGGTATGTGAATGGTCTAAGATTCAATATTCAAGATGAGATTGGTATGCTCAAGATTGATTATGTTGAAGATGCTTATCAATATGCTCTGAAGGCAAAAGATAAGTTGAAGAGGAAACAACCTAGTAACTCCCAAGGAAGAGAAAAGATTGATCACTCGGTGAAGGAGAAACTAACTGATGCAGAAGATGAAAAGAAATCTATTGAATGAAAGAAGAAGACACATAGAGTTATCTTTAAGGGTACTTGCTATAATTGTGGGGAGGAAGGACACCATTCTTTTGAATGTACACAGAAGAAGGTTGACCAATGAACTATTGTGATGAATGAGAACATTCAGAATGAACCTGAATCAGAGTACTTTCTACTTCAGCAAACATTTCTTGGTACAAAGGATGAACCTTGTTAGAGGAGTAACTTGTTTCAGACCCAATGCAAGAATGAAGGTAAAATATATGATTTTATTATTGATAGTGGTAGTACTGATAACCTTGTTTCTGAGAATTTGGTTCAAAAACTTGTTTTGAAGAGAATGAAACATACTTGTCCTTATAGGCTTGGCTGGTTACAAGATGTTCATGCTTTGGAAGTTAGAGAATAATGCTTCGTTGATGTTCAAATTGCCTAGTACAAGTATCTTGTGTTATGTGACATTGTGAAGATGAATATTTGTGATATATTGCTCAGTAGACATTGGCAATATGATTGCAGAGCTATTTATGACTATGTAAGAAATGTGTTTACTATTGAGAAGAATGACTGGAAGTTTTCATTGATGCCTTTGATGGATACAACACTTGGTAGGAGAAGCTTGAGAATTGGTAGCTGAGTTGAGATTGTAGATCCTGAGAAAGTGAATGATTGGTAGGAAGAACCAACCTATACATTGTCAAGAAAAGACTTGAAGAGATAGAGGAAACTAAAGTGGAAGAGTTTGCAAGTAGGAAAGGTGGAGGAATTGTATGTGAAGAACCAGTTCAGGATTTATGTTTTGAATCCAAAAAGATGTTCTTCTCACATATGAACATCTTTTGGAACTTGGGGTGTCTAATGTAGGGGCATCCAAGGTTAAGGCAAAGGCATTCTGTGTGCTTGGTGAAACTGCATGGAGTGTTAGTATTTTGGTCAATGTTACTCAGTTGTAGCATTGATCGATGATCTCGGTCATTGAAGGAAGCTTGGTCACTAAAGGAACTTGGTAGTCTCTAGCGCTCAGTGAAACTATTACTCAGTCATGCCTGTAGTGCTCGGTCGACATTGGTGCTCGGTGATGGTTGGCATGTTCATTAATTTTATTGTCGCTTGGTAGTTCTAACTTATCAACTGGAGTTTTATGTGATTTGTTGAGCTGACTTGGTGAATTAATTGTTGGTATCCATTGTATTGGGCCAACATGCAAAATTAAAAGTTTGTATACATTTGTAAGCCAACTTGTATGACATTTAATTATTTTTTTTGGGGAGTTTAGGGTTTCATCCAGCCAAGTTGTGGTTGATGATTAGTATTTAAGGAGGGCTTGGGTAGATGTTTAAGGTAGAGAATTTGGTTAATTCAAAGAGTGGAGACATCATAGAAGATCTGAATGTTAGATGCATAGCTTGAGAGAGAAGTTGTGGAAAAGTTCTTGATGTTTTTGCAGATTAGATTATAATTTGACAATCATTTGTAGCAGAGCTAGGGGTTTACATACTTGGGAACAAGGAGATTTCTTGGACACTTGCAAGCTCAAGTTTAGATCGGCCTTAGGGTTTCCATCATCTTTTGATTGTCTTTAGAGATGAACTAGGTAAGATTGTATTGGATCTAGTTGTGGATCTTGAAGAATTGTTTCATTTTGTAATTGGCCCTAACCCAAAAGGCCTTATAGCCAAGCATGTTAATGAAAATTAATTGAAACATTTATGGTGTTGTCTATTGTGTTGAGTTTTCCACTGTGTAATTCTATTGGCTGCAAGGTTTGGACTATCCTTCATTGGATCCACCATCCTTGACTGCATAAGGTGGTATCAGAGAGAAAGTCTATTCCTGTTGGAGCGAAAGTTTGTTCCTATTGAAGTAGAAGCTTGACCTAGGAAGATTGATCTTATGAATTTGATCTTATTAGAGTAGAGATTGTGTGTAATCTATATTGCAAATTCAAAGCACTAAACTTGTGAAATTGTGCCCTAGTTGTTTACAAGATTGCAAGTTGAGATCTGACTTGTTGCAACATGGAAATTGTCACAAGGTCATTAGTGAGGGTTTGTTACAGAGGGTTCCTCTTATCTTTAAGGATGTCTTTGAGAAGATTGGACCCTAGAGTTATTTCTAATCTTTGTGATACTATTGAATCCTGGATCATAGAGAAGGTGAAATCAGATTCCAGATTTGAGATGGAATTGATGAAGAACGATATGGTCACCGAGATCATGACAACTCTTGCTAGTATACCTCAAAATGTTGGTACTAAGGATGGCTATGAAGAAGCTACTGAAGAATTTCAAACTAATGGATCTAGTGCTGATGACTGTAGGAATAGATTTGGTGAAGATAGAATTGCTCAATTTCCTAGACCTACTACTTAGTTTAGTAATTACCAAATGAAAGTTTCTACTTTCTCTGGTACTTTGAAACCTAACAATATGATTGATTGGATAGGTGAACTTAAAGATTTCTTTGATCTGGAAGAAATTGAAGATCCTCTTTGGGTGAGATTAGCATAGACAAAGTTGAAAGGACATGCTGCTCTTTGGTGGAAGGAACTACAAAGAGACCGAGAAGATGAAGGTGAAAAAAAGATCAATTGGTGGAGATTGATGGTGACTAAGTTGAAAGCTAAGTTCATACCGGTTGATTATGAGCTTGACTTGTTTAAGAAGTTGCAAAATCTGAAACAAAATGATTTTTCTATTGAGGATTATACCAAGGAGTTCTACAAACTTACTATTTAGTTTGGACACCAAGAGCTTGGTAAGGAAAAGGTAGCTTGGTATGTGAATGGTCTAAGATTCAATATTTGAGATGAGATTGGTATGCTCAAGATTGATTATGTTGAAGATGCTTATCAGTCTGCTCTGAAGGCAAAAGATAAGTTGAAGAGGAAACAACCTAGTAACTCCCAAGGAAAAGAAAAGATTGATCACTCAATGAAGGAGAAACTGACTGATGCAGAAGATGAAAAGAAACCTGTTGAATGAAAGAAGAAGACACGTAGAGTTATCTTTAAGGGTAGTTTCTATAATTGTGGGGAGGAAGGACACCATTCTTTTGAATGTACACAGAAGAAGGTTGACCAATGAACTATTGTGATGAATGAGAACATTCAGAATGAACCTAAATTAGAGAACTTGCTACTTCGATGAACATTTCTCGGTACAAATGATGAACCTTGTTAGAGGAGTAACTTGTTTAGGACCCAATGCAAAAATGAAGGTAAACTCTATGATTTTATTATTGATAGTGGTAGTACTGATAACCTTGTTGCTGAGAACTTGGTTCAGAAACTTGTTTTGAAGAGAATGAAACATACTTGTCCTTATAGGCTTGGGTGGTTACAAGATGTTCTATTGGAAATATAGATGTAGTAACTGAGAGGGGGGAGGTGATTCAGTTAACCACAAAATATTACCACTGATCCCTTAAATATCTTAACAAATTATTTACTGTGCCACTCGGTAAATATACAGAAAAATGCTGAAAACTTGATCCTTGAAGTGTGTAATAATTAAACTATTCTTAAGCATTCATCACTGATTAACTTACATGAATAAAGAAAATAACATGAACACAAGAGACACTAGATTTACTGTGGAAACCCAATATGGGAAAAACCACCAATGTAACTAGTTACTATTTTTCACTCTTTTGAAGTGATGCCTGGTTAGAAGCCAACCTAGTAAAAGGTTACAAAACACACTGTTAGTTGTGACTTTGTTAGAGGATTTAATCACCCTGCTAGGAGTGGCCTTGTAAGAGGTCTTGAAATAATTCAATAGAACTGTTACCTTGTTAGAGGATTTACAAAATGGTTGTTAAACCAACTCAATTAAGAGATTTTGATATCACTACTACAATTTCTAGAGAGTAACAATGAAATAACCTGCAATTGAATTACTGAATATAGATCTCTATTCTGTTTCACTAGATCCTTACTGATCAATTAAATCTTTGCTGCTCCTCAAGGATATCTAACCATCCTTCAAAATTTGCACACACCTTTCTTCAAAATGATTTCTGCATGCTGTATATTTTATTCACCATTTGACCTTCTATATATATATGCCATCTCATAATCATTTAGATTGTCAAGTCGGCACTAATAATTATTATAACAGTCAGCTGGGATAAAAAAATAGTAATAAAAAAATTCTTTGAAAGGGCCGACCTTGCTCAGTAAACATTAATCCTAAAAAGATTTCCTTTGGTGACCATGAGAACTCGTAACCACAGTGAATTCTACAACATCCTTTGGAGACCGAGAGAGCTCGGTAACCACTAATTTTCCTTTGATAACCGAGGAGGCTCGGTTAACACTGTTACCCTATCATGTTTCCTTTAGACACCCGAGAGAACTTGGTAGACACTAAAAACCTTCTAGCTGACCGACTGAGCTCGGTAGATACTGAGAACCACTTAGCTGACTGACTGACCTTTGTAGATACTGAGAACTGCTTAGCTGACCGACTGAACTTGGTAGATACTAAGAACCGCTTAGCTGACCGACTGAACTCGGTAGATACTAAGAGCAATAATTGATATGACATTTGTGTGACATCAAAGACAACACATAGCTAATGCAACAATGTCCTTCAAACAATTGTATCAAACAATCTCCCTCTTTGGCATTGATGGCAACACAACATGTCATAGCACAATAAAATTTCATAGATAAACCAAGAGTAAGAAACATATCCTTAGCTTTATTCTGATTCCCATCATCTTCAAACTTCTTTCTTTGACTGAGAACTCTCCCTCTTAACTTCTCAAATTATTCTTCTTAGAAATTTCTTGAAATGACAGCAAACTCTCCCTCTTTGACAACAAATGCCAAATACAACTTACACAATTTTGGTAAATATCAATGTACCTTATGTACTGATTCATATGCAATGATTCCCTGACTATGCTGCATCAACTGATTGATCTTCAACATGTTCTAGTTGATGCATCACTAAAACTTTATTTAGTGAACCTAGGACAGGGGAGTGACCCGTAACTTGCCTCTTAGATACAAGAATGCATCCTTAGGTAGTGGTTTGGTGAAGACATCTACAATTTGTTCTTTTATATGAATATATTCCAATCTGATTTCCTTGTCCTGCACCAATTCTCTGACAAAGTGATATTTAATTGCAATGTGCTTAGTTTTGGAATGCATTACTAGATTCTTTGAAATATTTATTGCACTTGTATTATCACAAAACATAACAACTAGTTCTTTGATCTCAACCTTCATGCCTTCCAAAATCTATTTAAACCATATAATATTAGAGCAGTTTACTACTGTAGCAACATATTCTACTTCTGCTATGGATTGGGATGTGTAGTTTTTCTTTTTACTAGTCCAAGATACTAACCTCTTGCCAAGAAAGAATGCACCACCACTTGTACTCTTTTTGTCATCAATGTTTCCTACCCAATCAGCATCAATAAACACTTTTAAATCCAAATTGCCTCCAAATTTATACCACAAGCCATAATCTTCAGTTCCCCTTAAATACCTCAAGATTCTTTTGATTGCCATCATGTGATTTTCTCTGGGTTTAGCCGAGAATCTTGCCACTATTCCAACTGCTAAGGCAATATCAGGCCTTGTGTGTACTACATACTGTAATTTTCCAATCATTGATCTGTATAAGGTCTGATCTACTTCTTTTGAATCATCATCTTTGGTAAGCTTCAGTCCAGTACACATGGGTGTACCAACTGGTTTTGAATCTTCCATACCAAATTTCTTAAGTATTTCCCTGATATATTTAGATTGAGTAATGTAGATACCATTTTTGTTCTGCTGAATCTGAAGTCCAACAAAGAATTTTATCTGACCAAAGATAGACATTTCAAATTCTTTGTTCATAAGCTCTAAAAAGTCTTTGCACTGATCATCATTTCCTGTAAACACAATATCATCTACAAATATTTCTGCCAAAATAATTTTTTTATCTGATCCTTCTTTGATGTATAAATTGCTGTTGTCATTAGCCCTTTTGAAATTAATCTAAGTAAGATAGTTATGTAATCTTTCATACCATGCTCTAGGAGCTTGTTTTAGACCATACAATGCTTTGTGTAATTTGTAGACCATATCCCTTTTTTCTAGATCAATAAAACCTTTAGGTTGCTCAATGTAGACTTCTTCCTCAAGAATACGATTGAGAAAAGCAGGTTTGATATCCATCTGATATACCTTAAATCCTTTATGTGCTGCATATGCAAGTAAAGTCCTCACACCTTCTAATCTTGCAATAGGAGCAAAAGTCTCTCCATAATCTATTCCTTCTTCTTGAGAATATCCTTTACATACCAATCTTGCTTTGTTTCTCGATACTTGACCATGTTCATTCAACTTATTTCTAAATACCCATTTTGTCCCAATTACATTTTTATCTTTAGGCCTAGGTACAAGAGTCCATGTCTTATTTTTCTCTATTTTCTCTATTTCTTCATTCATAGCCTCAATCCAACTTTCATTTTCTAATGCATCTTTGACATTTTTAGGTTCAAAATCAGCAAATAAACATGTACCTTTTAGTTTACTTCTTGTCATAGTACCATCTGATTTGTTTCCAATAATCTAATCTAGTTTATGATGCTTTCTAATGTACTTGGCTAATACAGGTTCTTTGCTTCTTGAATGAGTTACATTGTCATATTCTTCATCTTCAAGTTCAGATTGCTCGGGCTCGGGAGATACTTTCTCAGTAGCTTCAGACTGAGACTCGGTACTTTGTGACTCGGTTAGAACTTCTTCTTGTGACTCGGTTACTATACTGGGCTCGGTAGATGTAGTCTCCTTACATGTGTCTGGCAATGTATCAGGTTTGATGTAAACAAATTTTCTGTAGTCCTCTAGTTCCTTTTTACTTTCTTCTTCAATCTTTTCTGCAAACTCATCAATTCTCACATGTGCACTTTCTATGATTTTGTGAGTAGACAAATTTAGACATCTATATGCCTTACTTTTGCAAGAATATCCCAAAAATATTCCTTCATCACTTTTTACATCAAATTTTCCTTTTCTAGATTCTTTTAAGATGTAACATTTACTACCAAATACTTTTAGGTAACTTAAATTTGGTTTGTAGCCATACCATAGCTCATATGGAGTCTTGAATGTGTCTTTTCTCAGCTATACTCGGTTCAAGGTATGAATTGTAGTGCTGATAGCTTCCTTCTAGTATTTCATAGCAATGTTCTTTTCAATCATTAGAGTCCTTGCACAGTCCATGATAGATCTATTCCTTCTTTCAGCTATTCCATTCTACTCAGGAGTTCTCAGGGCTGATACCTATCTTTTGATTCCTCTTTCAATGCAGAAATTATTGAATTCATGGGAGATGAATTCACCAACTCTGTCTGATCTCAAGCATTTTATTCTTTTTCCTATTTCTTTTTCTACTCTTGCTAAATACCATTTGAACTTCTCAAATGCTTCAGACTTTTCTCTTAAATACATAACAGTCATCATTCTAGAATAATCATCAACAAAGAGAATAAAGAATTTTTCTCCGGTATAGCTCTCAATTCCAATAGGTCCACATAAATCAATAAGCACAATTTCCAAAATATCTTAGACTGATAGTTTTTACTTTTGAAACTAGACTTTCCCATTTTACCAATTTGACCATTCTTGCATAGACCAACATTAGGTTTCTTCAAAGTAGGAATACCTCTTACTTTCTTGAATTTGCTTATTTTCATCATGTTGTCAAAATTTACATGACATAACCTTTTGTGCCATAACCAACTTTTTTCAATTTGAGCAATAAAACATGAGTAATCACCAAGATCAAGATAAAATAGGTTACCTTTGGTTTGTTTGCCTGATCCTATCAGTTTTCCTTTGTCATCCAGTAGTCTTGCTTTGCCATTCATGAATTCAACCTTGAATCCAATGTTGATTAACTGTGCTACACTTAGAAGATTATGCCTTAGTCCTTCGACCCAATATGCATTATCACATATAAGTTCTTTGGTTAATGAAATTCATCCCTTTCCTTTTATACAATAGGGTTCATTGTTTCCAAACCTTACATTACCACCATCAAAGTTTTCAAAGTGTTCAAACTTGGTCCTGTCACCAGTCATATGATGTGAACATCCACTATTTATAATCCATGTATCATTCTTTCTTATATGAGAGATAAGTGCCATCTCATCTTCATCATTATCAGATTCATCTTTTACAATAATGAAAACAATTTCTTCTTCACTATCATCCGAATATTTAGCTAAGAAACATGTTTTCTTACCTTTATCCTTGAATGATTTGAAATTTTTCTTGCCATTGTACTTGTAATTTTTCTTCTCATCTTTTCTTTGCTTGTTTGGACACCTAGCTGCAATATGACCAATTTCTTCACATGAAAAATAGATTAAGGGAGTTTTACCTTTGTATTTTCCTCTGCCTCTTGAATACTTCTTTGCAAGTAATGCTTCAATAACTTCAAGATCGCTATCAAAAATTTTCTCTGATTCTTCTTCACTTTCTAATTGGATTTTCTTCCCTTTCTTGAGTGAAAGTTTGGCCTCAAAAGCTGATTCAATATTTTTAGAAGTTGGAACATAGTTGTCATAGTTATCCAGTTCAAAGGCTATCAATCTTCCAACTAAGGCATCCAAAGTTATATTGTGATTTTCTTCACATCTTCTTTCTTGAATAGAAGAAAAACTTATTGCATAAATAGGGAGTAATGTTCTAAGAACCTTACTTATAACCATTTCATCATTAATTTTTCTTTCAGAAGCTCTGATTGCACTAACACTTGTCTTGATCCTTTCAACATATTTTGCAATGTTTTCTTCTTCTCTCATTTTCATTTGATCAAAATGTCCTTTTAGGCTCTCTGCTTTGGCTCTATTCACATTGTCATCAGCACCATAGATTTCTTCAGCTTGTTCCACATTTCATGAGCAGTTGTGCAGTTTTTGATTTCATAAAATTCTTCATAGCTAAGAGCTGATGCAATGTCTATCATCATAGTGTTATGGTTCTTTTTCTCTGCAATGTCTTCAATAGTCAATGTGCCAGTAGGAATTGTATATTCTTGATCAATATATTTGCATCCTGAATCACCAATGGAAGCCAGATGTAATCTCATGAGACCTTGCCATGCTGAAAAGTTATTTCTGTTAAGCCTTGGAATTTTTCTTTTGTAAGACAACCTGATCTTTAGCTTAGGTCCTTGAAACCCTTCCTGCAAGCACCAAAAGCTCTGATACAAATTGTTGGAAATATAGATGATGTAACTGAGAGGGGGGTGGGGGGGGGGGTGAATCAGTTAACCAAAAAATATTACCACTGATCCCTTAAATATCTTAACAAATTATTTACCGTGCCACTCGGTAAATATACAGAAATATGCTAAAAACTTGATCCTTGAAGTGTGTAATAATTAAACTATTCTTAGGCATTCATCACTGATTAACTTACATGAATAAAGAAAATAACATGAACACAAGAGACACCAGATTTACCATGGAAACCCAATATGGGAAAAACCACCAATGTAACTAGTTACTATTTTTCACTCTTCTGAAGTGATGCCCGGTTAGAAGCCAACCCGGTAAAAGGTTACAAAACACACTGTTAGGTGTGATTTTCTTAGAGGATTTAATCACCCTGCTAGGTGTGGCCTTGTAAGAGGTCTTGAAACAATTCAATAGAACTGTTACCTTGTTAGAGGATTTACAAAATGGTTGTTAAACCAACTCGGTTAAGAGATTTTTATATCATTGCTACAATTGCTAGAGATTAACAATGAAATAACCTGCAACTAAATTGCTGACTATAGATCTCTATTCTATTTCACTAGATCCTTACTGATCAATTAAATCTTTGCTGCTCCTCAAGGATATCTGACCATCCTTCAAAATTCACACACACCTTTCTTCAAAATGATTTCTACATGCTATATATTTTATTCACCATTTGACCTTCTATATATATATGCAATTTCATAATCATTTAGATTGTCAAGTCAGCACTAATAATTATTATAATAGTCAGTTGGGATAAACAAACTGTAATAACAAAATTCTTTGAAAGGGCTGACCTTGCTCGGTAAACATTAATCCTAAAAAGATTTCCTTCTGTGACCGAGAGAACTCGGTAATCACAACAAATTTTGCAACATCCTTTGGAGACCAAGAGAGCTCAGTAACCACTAATTTTCCTTTGATAACCGAGGAGGCTCGGTTAACACTGTTACCCTATCATGTTTCCTTTAGACACCCGAGAGAACTTGGTAGACACTAAAAACCTTCTAGCTGACCGACTGAGCTTGGTAGATACTGAGAACCGCTTAGCTGACCGACTGAACTCGATAGATACTAAGAACCTCTTAGCTAACCGACTGAACTCGGTAGATACTGAGAACCACTTAGCTGACTGACTGAACTCAGTAGATACTGAGAGCGATAATTGATATGACATTTGTGTGATATCAAAGACAACACATAGCTAATCCAACAATGTCCTTCAGACAATTGTATCCAACAATGTTCATGCTTTGGAAGTTAGAGAATAATGCTTCATTGATGTTCAAATTGGCTAGTACAAGGATCTTGTGTTATGTGACATTATGAAGATGAATGGTTGTGATATATTGCTCTTTAAACCTTGGCAATATGATTGCACAACTATTTATGATTGTGTAAGAAATGTGTTTACTATTGAGAAGAAAGAAAGGAAGTTTTCATTGATGCCTTTGATGGATACAACACATGGTAGGAGAAGCTTGAGTATTGGTAGCTGAGTTGAGATTGTAGATCTTGAGAAAGTGAATGATCAGTATGAAGAATCAACCTGTACATTATCAAGAAAAGACTTGAAGAGATAGAGGAAACTGAAGTGGAAGAGTTTTCAAGTAGAAAAGGTGGACTTGTATGTGAAGAACTAGTTCAAGATTTATGTTTTGAATCCTAAAAGATGTTCTTCTCACATATGAACATCTTTTGGAACTTGGGGTGTCTGATACAGGGGCATCCAAGGTTAAGGCAAAGACATTATGTGTCCTCAGTGAAACTGCATGGAGTGTTAGTATTTTGGCCAGTGTTACTCAGTTGTAACCTTAACAGATGATCTCAGTCATTAAATGAAGCTCAGTTATTGAAGGAACTCAATAGTCACTGGTGCTCGGTGAAATTATTACTCAGTCATGCCTACAGTTCTCGATTGACACTGGTGCTCAATGATGCTTGGTGTGTTCGGTAATTTTATTGTCACTTGGTAGTTTTGACTTACCAACTGAATTTCTATGTGATTTGTTGAGCCAACTTTGTGAATTAATTATTGGTAGCCATTGGCTTGGGCCGACATGCAAAATTAAATTTTTGTATACATTTGTAAGTTAACTTGTATGACATTTAATTATTTGTTTTGGGGAGTTTAGGGTTTCATCCAGCCGAGTTGTGGCTAATGATTAGTATTTAAGGAGGGCTTGGGTAGATGTTTAAGGTTGAGAATTTGGTGGATTCAAAGAGCTAAGACATCATAGAAGATCTGAATGTTAGATGCATGGCTTGAGAGAGAAGTTGTGGAAAAGTTCTTGATGTTCTTGCAGATCAGATTGTAATCTAATAGTCATTTTTAGTAGAGCTAGGGGTTTGCATACTTGGGAACAAGGAGATTTCTTGGAGGCTTGTGAGCTCAAGTTTAGATCAGCCTTAGGGTTTCCATCAGCTTTTGATTGTCTTCAGTGTTGAACTAGCTAAGATTCAATTGGATCTAGTTGTGGATCTTGCAAAATTGTTTGATTTTGTTATTGTCCCTAACCCGTAAGGCTTTAGAGTCGGGCATGTTAATGCAAATTAATTGAAACATTTATGGTGTTGTCTATTGTGTTGAGTATTCCACTATGTAATTGTGTTGGCAGAAATGTTTGGATTGTCCTTCATTGGATTTACCATCCTTGACTGCATAATCTATACATGAAATCCTTTTCCATATCAAATCAAAAATCTAGAACTAAGCCAAGCTTGCAAAATCTTATCATTCTAGTCTCATAATCATGGTCTTCCAGTCATCCTCCCCATCTAGTCTTGTCCCCCTATCCTAGGTTAGAAGATTCATCTTGGTCATTCCCCATCCCCTATCTATCTTCTTCCAAAGTTAGTCTTTCCTCCTATCTTGAGCCAAATCCAAATCCTAGTCCGATCTTGTTAGTCATCCTAATCTGAGTCTTATTCTTCCAATCCATCTTCATCCTTCATTCCTATCCAACTCATTTTCAAGTCAGCATGTCTCAAAGCTATTATGATGAGTTTGGTTATTACATCCCTTCTCCCACTCCATCCTATCTTGATGATGATGAAATTCTTGTTGATCATGATGAATAATTTTAAAATCTTAGCAAGATTATTCTAAACATCCCCCATGATCCAATCATTCCTTGAAACTATCCTATCAGGACTTCATGCATATCCTCTAGTTCCCCTTATCCTACCTTTGTTAAGGGAAATCCACTATCTTATTCATCCATGCATTCTTCCTATCTTCAGCCTATATATGCATCCTTCATGCCTCTATTTCCTTCTATGGTCATATCCCAAGCACCATCTTTTCAAAGAAACACTACTAGCTATATCCCTTATCTAAATCCTCCCTCACCTTATCCTCCAAATCATTTTCAAAAACCAAAATCCTAGTCTTCCAATCAAATATCCTAATCCTCCATCTTATCCTGATCCACCATCTACCACATCCTATCCAAATCTAGCATCTTCCATTCTTTCTTACATTGCCACAAATCCCCTTTCATGAGAAGAATGCATGATCCCTCAATCCACTTTAGATCTCATATCTCAAACCATCTCCCCTACCTCTCCAGATAGTAAATCAAGTTCACAAGCTTCCTCTAAACCTACCTATGTGAACTATCTAGTCATGCCATCCTCCAACTCCTCATCTGGACCATCATCCCCTCAAGAAAGGTCACAATCTTCCACCCCACCTTCATGTGAGGACTATCCTATGTCTCCATCTCCTCCACATTCTAATCCTTCACCTCAAACCCCATCATGAAAGTTTCCAAGGAGTTTCATAAGGAAGCCAACAATAAATCCCACTCCTAAAGATGAAGAGTCATGCCATCTTATTCCTTCATGTGAAGCCATCATTAATGAGTCCCATTAGCCTCCCCCATATGTTATCATTCTTCCATATATCCCACTTATTGATCCTCTTCCATCTACCAACATTATTGAGTCCCTTCCATATATGGACTCCATCTAATCCCCATCAACATCTCCTACTTCCATCATTATCCAAAGCACATCCAATGAGCCTCATGAGTTCACCCTTCTTCCTGCCTCACAATTTAAGAATCTCCCATCCTTTCATCCATACCATATGAAGAGTTCTTCCTTCTTCTATCCATCATAATTGTAGAATCTCCCAACCTTCCATCCACTCCATCTGAAGAGTCCATCCATAGATCTCCCAACACTCTATCCACACCAATCTAATCATATCAAGATCTTGTCCAAAATCATGTTGAAGAACCCATAGATGAAAATAAAGATCCAATCCCTTCAATTCCTCTATTGCATGTTATATTTCTTCCATCACCCCCAAGCCAAGATCCTATCATGCCAATTCCTCCATCTCTAGATCCATCACCATCTCCCAATCCTAGTCAAGATCCCATCATCCCATCCTCTCCACTTGAGGATCCTCCAATCCAAACTATTCCACTTCCATCACTCTATCCTCTTGGTCCACTTACATTTTTCAATGGAAGCCCACTTGAAGTAGAAGTAATAAGCTCTATATCTTCCACCACCAAGCCTAAACTTGGATATTATCTTATTCCCCAAGTCATAAATATCCTTGTTTGGATAAAATGCTCAAGAAATGGATTTATCAAGGCAAAGGCCTAGGTGCTCATGAATAAGGAACTTTGGAGCCCATCCAAGACAAGAAACATCCATAATCATGTGGTATTGGTCACACATCCGAAGAAGGCACTTCATCTAGAAATGTTGGTACAGCTAAAGAAAAATTCAAACATTCTTCTAGAAATACCACTACATCTTCCCATCATCCCTCCAAAGCATACAATGCCATTCCTCCTCCTCCATCATTATAGCCTAGGACAACCTATCATATTCCTCCTTCATCCTCCAAATACATTTTGGGTCCCTATGTCCCAAAATCATCCAACACATATCTGTCACATACCAAATCCGTTTTAGGGCCATACATCCCAAAATATCATCCCCCATCTTATCCTACTCAATCCTTCATCCAAAATCCAAACATCCCTAGTCATGATCAACAAAGGCACATTCCCACATCTACTATCTACCAATCTCCTTCCATCTCTCCATCCCACACAACTCCTCATATTCCTTCCACTACTTCTCATAATTTGGATTCCATGTCAAACATGCATAAAGGGAAATATCCACAAAAATCCAAAGATTGCCATGTCCACTCTAAATGACATGCTCAAGAAAAGAAAAATCCAATAAAGAAACCCAATGCATCTCAATGGCCACAAAGGCCCACCAAAGAAAAATAAAAAATGATGTGGATACCAAAGAAAAAATATGCAATGCATCTAAAATAAACATCCACAATGACATCCAAAGTTCCTAATCCACCAGCTACTCAGTCTTCTCCTAAATCTACTTTGGGTCCTTATGTCCCAAAATCTCCTATAAAAATCCTCCATCATATTTGCATCTATCTTCCAAATACCATCCACTTCATCCACCTTCACAACATGTGCCAATGTTGATCCTGACAACATCTCCCTATGATGATCAATTCCCATCCTTCCATCCAAACACTTTCTACCACCATATATCCTATCTCCCCCATCCCATCCATGCCTTTGCATAATCTCCCCATCCTAAAAAATCTCTACCAACATCTAGATAAATCAGAAAGTCAACAAAAAGTTAGCAACAAATCAGAAGATTCGTAGAAAGTCAGCAACAAATTAGAAGGTCAGCAATAAAATCAAATAGTTAGCAAAAAATTAGAATATCAGCGAAATATCAGCAAAAAGTTGGCAACCAATTAGAAACTCAATGACCAATCACAAGGTCAACAACAAAATAGAAAATCCATAAAAAATGGAAAAATCAAGAAAAATATCAAAAAAAGAAAAGAAAAGAGAAAAGCATTCATTCAATGGTGAAAACTTGGTAATTCAAGCACCTTGGACAAGTACCATGATGAAAACCTAGCAAATAGGTATCATGTGTAATCCCCCTAGTTCCTCTCTACAATTAGGGGCCATTCCCTTCTATCACATCTTATCTAGCATCTCCTGCATCCCTTTTGTCTCTCACCTTCTTCATCCTCCTTTGGATCTTGATAACAAAATAGAGACCACCAGGTATATGTGCTTTTGGGTGCCTTTCAACATCCATCTTCCTATCATATCTTCCAGCCACCCATCCTCTATTGAATTCATCCTTCCTATCTTCCATCAAATCATACCCCATCCTAATGCCTCTGAATACATGGACTATCCCAAGTGGGGGCATCTTGTTCCTTAGTGGAATATTCCTTGGAGACTCTATCCAAATTCTTATCTTCCATCTTCCAGTCCAAATATTCATTTATCCAAATCCTTATCTTCCATCTTCCAATCCATCAATCCTCTATCCACATCTCCTAGAAAATCCTCCATCCAAATCCCCAAGTATTCCTCAATCCCAATCCTAAGCAATCCTCTATCCAAATCCTTCAACATTCCTCTATCTAAAGTATTACTCCATCCAATCCTTCAACAATTCCCCATCCAAATCCTTAAGCATTCCTCTATTAGAAATCCTAAGTGGTACCTCCATCAACATCCCTCAAGAGTTCCTCCATCAAAATCCTAAGAGAATCCTTAGCATTCCTCTATCCAAATCCTCAACATTCCTTCATCCAAATCTCCATGCATTCCTTCATCCAAATCTCCTAGCATTCCTCTATCCAATCCTCAGCACTTCCTCCATTCTTCCATCACTTGGTATCTTCTCTTGTTGTTTGTATCTAGCTATAGGTTACCCCCTTTGAAATCCAATGTCATTCATCCATGTCCAATTATTCCCAGCAATATTCCAACGTCTTCCAATCCTATCCACATCTTCTAGCAATTCAAACATCCAAGATCAATCCAAATGATCCAATCTAATCCTTAGTCTTGTTCCTAGTCCTATGGCAAGCCTTGATCTCAATCCAATCATCATCATTGGGATACATCCTTCCCAAATCTATGTCATTTTAGGAAACATTATCCATCATTAGCCTATCCACCATTGGTCCATCTTGGCTTTCCAACCCAACTGGGGTATCATCTTGCATATCTTTGCAACATCAGCTTCATCCCCAGATCCATTGTACATCCTATCCTAAGTCTTTTACCCTAGCGTCATTCATGTCTCCACCTAAGCTCATTCATACATATGTTTCTTTAGGTCTCATCCTCTATGTTAGTCAGCCCTTGAGTCATCATGACCTATCTAGCTCAGTGCTTCAACAATCATCCCTTGGTCCTTTTGAGGTTCAAGTTTCTTACCTATCTCTTGTCATAGGAATCATTATCTAGTTACCCACCATCCTCTTAGTGTCATATCCTTTGATTTTCTCAATCCTTATCCTAAATTAGAATCATCCTAGGACTACCCTATGACTAAGAAATGTCTAGGGAATCTTGAACTTGTCTTTGTAGGCCTCATCATGTCAAGAAAGAGATTGGCATGCACTGGTAAGAATCTCATCTTCCAAAGATCATTAGTCTATCTTAGGTTGAAAAATAAAATCCTATCCTATCTGATCCCACATCAAGAAGAAACAACTCATTCTTGACAAGTGGTAATCCTCCACCATCCTCCACCATCAATCCTCAACAAATCATTCATCCTCCATCATGTTACCTATGGAAAAAGGTTTTGTGAGATACTTTCTATTTCATTGGTTCCTTTGGATCTTTTCTTATCTTTTGAGCTCCACTGTACATATCTCCCTATCTATTGTACATATCATTATCCTTTGTCCATATCCTTGGCATTCCTATAGCAACATTTGATTAGATATCTTGTCCCACCCAGCCTTGCACTTCAGCAACATCAATTGTCAATTGTTCTTGATTACCATGATTATCATGAACCTCATCATTTTCCAATCAACAACACAACATTATCCCCATCAACATGGGTCCACATAGATGTATGCTTCTATATTGTCTCACCTAAGCCTAATCACGGGTCTTCATAGATGTATCCTTCTTTATTGTCTGGCCTAAGAAATCAA
The DNA here is from genome assembly GCA_027943335.1 of Chamaecyparis obtusa. Taxonomy (NCBI): domain Eukaryota; kingdom Viridiplantae; phylum Streptophyta; class Pinopsida; order Cupressales; family Cupressaceae; genus Chamaecyparis; species Chamaecyparis obtusa. Next base: position 1,540,020 of record BSBK01000674.1, read on the forward strand.
ATCAGGCCCATGGTGATGTATCCTTCGCCATGTTTAGACCTAATCTCCCCCCATCAATCAGATCATCAATCTCTCTCCTTGGAAAAGGATGCCTTTTGGAGTTATCATTTTGACCTTGGAATTTTTTTCCTTTGGGTCTTGTTAAATATTTTACGGCTTCTTGTTGTCCTCTACTCAAAGTCACCATGATCATTTATATCATGGTGCACAATGAATGAGGATAATATGGGGCAAGTTCTTTTGATCTTTTTCTTCTACCTGTGTTGTGCGTTTGTGGTTTCTCCAACATTGTTTCCACCATGCCTCCTCTGGGTTTCATGTGTAATGCTGGGGCAACCCTTTTCATGTTTGTTTTTTGTGTCAGTCCTATGCAATGCTGGTGATAAGGCCTTGTGTTCTTTTGTAACCTTGGAAGGTCTCTAGCATTGCTATATCAAACTAGGTTGTGCTCTCAAAAATATCCAATGCACGGAGCTCCCTAAATCCCCCATCTTGCATCATCTAGATTAATCTTGCATCCTGCATCATTAAGCATCATATTGTACTCATGCATCTTTGATCTTGGAAGTTTGGCTATTTATTCCTCCTCCATCCTCCTCCTTTCCCTACTATGTTCTTTTCAAGAAAATTTTGCAAAGTTTCCTCTTTGCATTATTTTCTTGAGGGGGCACGACCCCTCATCCTCTGAATTCTAGCATGGGGCATCTTATTTTATTGTCTTTGACACCATGCCACTTGCGACATCACATCAAAGAGGGGAAAAATGTAGACACCTAAAAATTCATTAGTAAATAAAAGTATTTTTCTTTTTTGAAAACTCCTAATGACATCATCATTTGTTAATTAATTAATTAATTTATTATTATGCCATTAAATACTCCTACCTTAATTAAAAACATTTAATTAAGGAATCCCATCTAGAAATGTTTAAATCTAATTTAAACATTATTCCCTCAAATATTTATTAATTATTTAATAAATTGACCAAAATCCTTTAAATAAGTGAAATATTTATTTAAATCCCTCAAAATCCTAGAGTCTTCTAGAATTCCCTAAACCTTTCCTAAACCTATCCAGAAGGTGTTTCCTACCCTTCTTAGCCTAATCCAAGTCTCTTTGACTTTAGGTCAAACCCCTTCATTAATGAGCCTTATAGACTCATTAATGACTCCTTACACACTCTTTAAGGTGTCTTACAGCCTCATAAAGAGACCCATGTCTTCTCTTCCACTCTTTTTACCCTTTCACACTTCCCTAGTGTTTCTCACACATGTGTGAGAAACCTTAACCAAGGCCAATCTAACCATACCCCAAACCTTACCTCAGAATCTACCCCAAACCTTGACTTTGACCTTGAGTTTTCTTCCTAACCCAAGCCCTTAGGAAAATCCTATAAATAGTCTCTCTTCCAAGAGAAGATCTAGTAGCTTATTTATTTATCTTCATTCATTTTTATCATGCTCATTTACTTCTCGAATTGGCATAATTAATCGTAATTGTTAGATTTCAGTTATCTTTCAAGCTTTCATAACACATCTTATCTTAGCATAATGGATTAAACATAGTTTAATTCATTGTATTGCATTTATTTTCATCATTCCACACTTCATTTGGACTAAAATCAATCTAGCTTAAGCATTCTTGCATCAAATCTTCATTTCTAGCTCTATTAGGATCCTTGAGGCTCTAGGGGAAAAATAGGTGCTCTATATCTAGTTTTGTACCATTATGGGGTTCTCATGGTCCCTAATCCATCCAAATCCCTCCTAATCATCATTAGGAATAAGCTCCATGTGTTTTGAGAGCACACCCACATCCCTAAAGCAAGAGCAAATCAAACGGTGACACGGTGCTCCCATTTTAGCTCTATCTGAATGACTTAGAAAATAGTTTTCTCTATATGTTAGGAATATGCTCTTAGACTAATGTTTGAATGTTTACACTTTTTCTAAATAGGTTAGGTTTTCTCTAATCACACTAGTGTATAGGGCTATCATTATCACCCTATTTCACCCTTCAGAAGTAGAAAGCCGAAACATGGAGGTCATAAGGGGCTCTATGCACTTCTCAATTTCAATTTAGTAAGTCTTAGGTGATTTATGGATTTTCATTAACCTTGTGTGCTATAGGTTGTAGGTACTAATAGTTTTTTTTTAGGATCTCTACATTGAGGACTTGGTTATATCCTTTTTATTTATTATGACATTTTCTCACTTTAGCTTGCATATTCATGTAGTGTCATGTCTAAGCTAAAGTGGGGGCTAAATGCATCACCTTAAAATGTAAGCACTTCCATCTTGGTAGGTTTAGCACCCTCATTTTGTGCATTTTCATGATAGATTTTCATTTAGGATGCATCTGCACTTGATTCTTTGTTTCTAGGTGAAATTAGGGTTAGGATCTTGAGGATTCTTCTTGATTTCCTTCTTTGTGCTTGATTTTATAGGTAGGACCTATGTACTGGTCCTCCTAGCCTTCATCATAGTTCTTCTAGGCCTCTATGCCCTTTTTCAACATTCTATTCTAGTTTACCATCATTCCAATCTCTGGTCGACCCAGAAACTTAAATGAAACTCTAAGTTGACTAGCTTGAAACCTCAGGTTAGGGTCGAGGTTGACCGTGACCTTTGTTAGGTTTTGGTTCCTGCTTTCAAATTTGGATCATAAAAGGGCCCTAAATTAAAAATGAGCCTCCAGATCCTAATGTGAAAGGGATTTTATTCAAAATTCATTTAATACATTTCCTCCTTAGTTAGCTATTGTGATTGGACCATAATTCAAGGTGAAATTTGAATTACGGGCCCTTATATTGCCCTAGGAACCTTTCCTTGAAATCTCTATATAAGCACTCTCTTTTGTCTTGATTTTGATAAGTTATGAGGAGATGACATAATGATGAGATGATGATGCAAGATTGTAAGAGGATGATATAGGAGAAAAAAATATGATGATGCCTTGATGCAAGCAAGCATTTTGTGGACAAGTTATTGTGGACATTCATTTGGAGGAAGAAAGATTCCTTCTTCCTTGATCTATGATTTTCAACATTCAAGCTTTCTAAAGATACAATCATGGGGTAGAAACTATGGATTATGAGTTTAGAAGGATTACTTTAGCCTTGGGGGCTTGATATGATTTCTTTATCATTTTCAAATCTATGCATTGCTCTATCATTTTAATTCATGATAGGGTTTCAATCTAGAGGATTAGCTCTTGCCATTGCACATTCAAAGCTCTTCCTACGAGAAACAAACACACATATTCTATTACATTTGGCTATTCGTGGAGGTGGAAATAAAAAAAATGGGGGTTTGACTAACACAAAACCCTATATAGCCACCCCAAAACACCATTTTTTAGATATCTATAGTCACTATTTTGGGAGTTGTAGAGTAGATTTGGATACCCTTTTTGGAAAATTTTCAAGATCCACAAACAAAATTTTCATTAGAGTAGTGCAGTTCAAGGTCAACATGAAGGGGCACAATTGTGCCCTCATATTTGGGTCAAGGTCAACCTAGTGTAGAAAAGAAAAATATTTCTAGGTTTTCTTCATCTCTGTGTTTCCATTCCAGATCTGATTGTAGAATTTCTAGAAACACAGTACATGCACCTGAAAATAGGTATTTCTAGATCTGCTATGTTATGAGGTATGTATTTCATTTTATCCGATTTCAGTATTCTTTGCAAGCATTTCCAAATTTATATTCCTTATCATTAGAATTTCATGTATGTGTGAAATATTTGTTTAGGGTCCCTTTTTGTTGGAAATATTCAAGACTATCCAGGTTACTGAGAGGGGACGGGTGAATTAGTAACTTCAAAACTTTTAACAAATTCAGATCTTAACCATATTTCAAATAACATTAGATTGATAATCTGACTACATGTATGAGTAACAGAAAGAATAAAACATTCATAACACTTTGAAAATAGAGATTTGGTGACCCAGAAACCTTCCGAATAGAAAGTAAAATTGGGGTGGGGATGATACCCACAAAACTTCAATACTGCAGTATAAAGTTTGCTGGTTAAGGCTTACAATGATCACTTCTGATGATCTGCCATGTTAGGAGCAATAAGGACTACTAGGTCCACCTTTTTAGAGGATTTACAAACATACAATAAAGTATGCACTCGGTTAAGAGATTTTACAAAGACTATTAAGTCTACTCGGTTCAAGGATTTTTAGCTGATTCACCTGTTAGGATGAAACAGTAGATCTCTTACTTGCAACTATACTTGCTAATTGAGATTCTTTGATGTACTAATCACCTTCTATGATGGATAGATTTTTGCTGCTTCTTATACTACTGTAGCCCTTTGTAATTCTCTTATCTCTTCCTTTCTCTCTTTTTCATACTTCGCTACTTCACACCTTGGATATGATACAAAACATTGTTTATATATCAATCCAAAACAATTACAAAATAATTACAAAGTCAACTCTTAACACAAATATTACTGAGTCATCCCAAATATACTTACTTAGTTACTACAAACTAACTCGGTGACTTTCTAATACTCGACATCATCATGCTCTTGGTAGAAGTGGAGGCTCAGTCCATACTAACCACTTGGTTGTAGTTTCAAACTCAGTATATACTGGAGACTTGGTAGATATAGTGTCACTCGGTAGAAACTAAATTCCCTATTTACCATGCTGGCACTCGATAAACACTGCTCATTTCATCACTTGATAAACACTATTCTGTCTGCTTGATAAACACTATCCTGTCTGCTCGGTAAATACTGTCCTGTCTGCTTGGTAAACACTGTCCTATCTTCTCGGTAAACACTATCCTATCTACTTGGTAAACACATAGAGTTTGAATAAGTGTTGTCACTAATGACAAACATACTTAATGCCACCAATCTCCCCCTTTGGCATTAGTGACAAAACACTTATTGCCCAAAACTTATATACACAATCATGCTAATACTGGTTTTGAACTTTCAAAAATTTATCTTTGTCATACTACTATATATACATGTCATGTCTCCCTTATACAATATATATACAAATATCTTATTTCACCTCATACTCATATTTCCTATTTCTCTCATATACTTTCTCCCCCTTTCATATCTTCATATCTCATATACTTTCTCCCCCTTTTTGACAATAATGCCAAAGGTGTATATACAAATATTTTACACGAAGATACCAGAATGTGAGAAAAAATAAGAATGCAACTTTCCAATTAGTGCTAGAGTCCTATCCCAATTCTCTTGCAGAATCTTGCATGTATGGAGTGCAACTTGGACTTCTACAGAGAGTTCAATCATGTGATTTGCAATTGAAAACTGATTGTCATGGATCAATGTTTTTGAGTATACAATATGCTTTTGCATTGTATCCATGATGGGAAGGATCATGTTCTAAATATCTATTAATGTTGATTTGATCCTTGTATCTTCTTTCAATAATTTTGACTGCTTATCAGATAGGAATCTGACTGTCATATGATGTGCAGAGCTTGAACTAGGTTCAAGTTGCAACTTCTATGCACTAATCTTCAAATACTCATCAATATTATTTATTTTTCTTTAATCTCCTTTGAGAACTTGGCAACATGACATACTTTGACAAAAAATGATGTTACCTTGGAATAGGAGGACTCAATGCTAGTCAAAACTGAAGATAACCCTGCCTGATTGATAGCTATTTTCTGAGCAATGTGCTCAAGCACTTTATTTTCAAACTTCTTCTCATCCTTCTCAAGAAACTTATCTGATCCAGAGGAATCCTTGCTGAACTTGTTTACTACCTCTACCAACTGCAACAAAATGTGTTGGGAGGAATCAACTTCAACACCTATTGTTTCTACCAAAATGTTCTTGGCATCCTCAATGATCTTATATTCCTTATCTCTTTCTTCTTTTAGTTTCTTCTTCCTTGCTTTCTTCTGGAGGAGTTCACCAACTATTTGCATTTGGTCTATTGTGAGGTTTGCAAAATCTAATTGGGGAATTTCTATCTCCTCATCTAAATCTATATCTTCTACTACACTCTTACTCAAAAATTTTGTACTCGAGTGAGTCTTTATACTTATTGCCTTTGTAGTAGAAATTATTGTAGACATAGTAGGAATTGTAGTGAAAAATGATAAACTTTTGACTGATGGGATGCTAACTGGAATACTTGATAAATAAAAAATTGAAGTATTTACAACTGTAGAATCTGAAGTACTTACTGCTGAAAAACTCAAAATTGAAGAAGGTACTGAAGATGGTGCTGGAGACTAAAACTCGGTTGAAGGAGGTAGAAGCTCAGTAGATGAAGTGGTAGCCACTTCTATCATTGATACATTGAGCTATGCTAGTGATGATTGGACATTTGATGTATCTGAGGGAGTTGTCACAATCACACTTGAAGTTTTCTCCGAGCTAGATGTAGCAATTTTTACTAGAGAGTGAGGAAGTGAGGCAATTACCTCTACAACTATCTGAACTGGATCATCTTCCTCAACATTCTTCTTAGCTTCCTTGGTGGCTTCTTCCTCTACTTCTTCTACCTCAGCATTATCAATCTGAACTACTACTTCTTCTTCTTCATCACTGTCATCTTCAATATCTTTAATTATCATAGTTTCAGTACTTGGTTTGTGAAGATGATAGATGTTTTTCCAAGTAAAATTTGCACTCTTCACAACTAACTCTATATCCTTGATCAAAATCAAACAACTATTAAATTTTAGTGTCATCTTATGCTCATTTTCTATCAATGCCTTACTTATTTCAGCATTTTTCAAACTTGGCATCAACTATCTTAAGGTTTGAGCATATATGTCCTTGACAATTTGCCTTGCATTGGACCATCTCATCTTGACTTGGTTTAATAAGACTCTTGGGATTCAAGAAGCCATATCATTAGGTGAGTACTTACATTTTCCCATTTTCTCAATAACAACATCTTCAATTTCCTACTGCTTTGCCTGTGACCTTGTTTCATATTTGAGAGATTTGAAATTTGCAATTCTAGATCCTTCTCTCAAATCCTTAATCTTTTGTTAAAATGAGGGAGGAGGCCTTTTGAGTACTATATCATCATTGACATTACCTACCTTGTCCCTTGATCTTTTCCTTGTGAATACTGCAGTGGATTGCTTGAGTTCCTTGGTGATAGTTACCTTTCCTTTCTTCTTTACAGGCACTAGTTCTTCTTTACTCTCATCCTTTTCTTCTTCTTCTACAATATCCTCTCCTATGCCCTCGGTTAACATTAGAGGTGTGCTAGATTGCATCTTGGCCATCCTCTTTCTACCTTTGTTAACCACTTGTGGAGGTTTTATGCTTAGCTCAATTATTATCTTAGCTTCATCATATGTTCCAAAGTATGGAGCCTTTGGATCAACATGTTGATTTAATAGGGATTCAATTATATCCTTTGTTTCATCAATGTTTACCTCATAAGGAAGAGGTTTCACCCATACAATCCTAGGCCTTACTGCCTGAATGTATACTCTATCACAATCAACCATGAAATAAACATCATCTTTATAATCTTCCACCAACTTTAGTGGAATCCAGAAACTATTATTCATCTTTTCTTTAAAAGATTCAAAATATTTATCCATTATGTTTACAAAATTTTCACCCATTTCTACAATATACTCATTTATCTGATAAAGAACAGGGACATCCTTTCTCCATTTTACCATGCCTTTTGATGGGAAAAACTTTTGAGCATAGAAAAATAAATAGACCAATAGCAAGCCAAACTTACATGGATTGTTCTTTGAGGTTTGAATGCTCTCCATATTCTTGTTGAACTGTTTCAACAATAAATCTGCTAGGTCAAATGATAGATTGTTCTTCACAATTTTATAAGCTAGGTCAACTGCTTCACACGGAACACTATTCTGCCAACTTGAACTGTATATCTTGTGAGCTATGACATATGTGCAAAATTTTAGTTCTACATCGGTAATAATATTTATTCTCATACCTCTACCATCCCATTCAGCTAGGGTTTTCTTTTCCAGCTCTATCCGACCTAGGGTTTTTGTAGATTTAGCCTTGGCAAGCATGCGAAGACCAGTGATTCGATGAGTCATCTTCTTTGTTATTTCCATTGGTTGCTCAAGCCAAATTTTGCCTTCGTGCACTTGGCTTAGGATATATCTAATCCATTTTATCTAGAAACTCCAAGGCAAGTGGGTGATATGTGTCAAACCCTTATCTTCCAAATGTTTATGTTTCGATTTGAGAACACCATCAACATATAGTTCATCAAAAACAACATCTATCTCTAGGGTTCCAAGCTCTTAAATTGTACCTTTAAAATGAATGTGAATGCCATTTACAAGAAGTACCTTTGGAGGAATTTGAGATTGAGCTCCACTCAGATCTAGGGTTTTCGCAATCGAAGGCACGAGTTTGAAATCTGGCACTTTCCATTCTCCTTGAACTAACATTTCTAAACCTTTCTTTACTTTGGTGCTGGATGATGCCATGGTAGCTCGGTAGAAAAAGAAAAATTCTTCAAAGAAATTTTTGCTGCAAAATTTTGCTTTGAATCGCTTGATCGCACTAGAAATTTCTTTGCTCAATATGCTGATATTCGGGGTGAAGAATGAACTCAATTTCATGCTTTTTGTTAAAATTTTGTCATTAATTCTCTATAGAAATTAGGGTATTGCATTTGATAGACTGTCATCCACTATGCATTAAATGCTTGGTGAAGATTCTGCAACTCAGAGAACATATGAATTCATACTGCTCTGACTTTACTCGGTAACCAAATGAAATTAGGTTACTCCTGACCTTGCTTAGTGGTAACTGATACTGACCTTCTTGTGATCCTACTGTATCTTGCATACTAATTTGGATCTTTCTTCCTTTTAGTTCAGGAACTATTTGGAATATGTCTATGAAGATATAGTTCCAGTGCTTTCTTAGAGACTTAGTTAGAGTTGATAGAGCCACTCTCTTCATGAGTGACATCATTCCTTGGACTGGTTTTCTTGGTAGGTTTAGGAATCCACTATTGTCTCATCTACTTCCTGATGTTATTTGCTTTTGCTTTCTTTTCATCTTCAACTTTGCCTAAATTCATGCAATTTTTAGCTATGTGACCAAGCTTCATGCATTTATAACATCTTATGGTAGTTTCCCTTTTTCTCAAGTGATGTCTTACACAATTCATGCCAATGTGTCCATATTCTCCACAGTAATGACACCTACACCAAGTGTTGTAATCCCAACCAAACATTGCTTTCACAATCTGTTCTGCTGGATTGGGTGTTTTAGTTCTGCATTTTGATGCCTTATGACCTTGTTTGCTACATTTGTGACATTTGCCTTCAAATCTTGGTTTATTCTTGCATTCATTTTCTTTATGACCATGCTGATTGCAATTGTAACATTTTCCATTGAATTTTTCTTTTCCATTGTTCCAACATTTGTTTGAAGTATGACCAATTTTACCATAGTGATTACAAGTGAGTTTCTAATTCTTTTGGGTACCTTGTTTGGAGGATTCACCTTCCTCTTTGTATCCAAGTCCTACTTTTCCTTTTTTCCTATGAAGGTTTCATTCATACACCTGATTCATATCTTCTTGAGATTTCAACATTCTCTCATTGATTTGCCTTTTAGTATCTAGGTCACTCATCAATCTTAAATTGATTTTCTTTTCAGATCTCAGCTCCTCTCTTATATTTTCATTTTCTGATCTCAGAGTCAAGATTTCTTCATTTGCATTGGAGACTTGATCAATAAGGTTTTCTAGCTAAAGGGTTTGATTCTAGATTTCATTGTTCTTTCCATCTATTTCATCTTTCATCTTGTTTCTTTGTTCCAAGATTTCACAAAATCTTGTTGACTGAATTTCCTGTTCTCTTTTCAATTTTCTTATCTCATCTTGCAGAGATCCACTCTTTTCTAGAAGTTCTTTGATTGCATTGTTTTCTTCATCTGAGCTACTTTAAGAGAAAAAGTCTTCAATATTTTCTTCAGCATACTGGTGGTCATTAATCTAATTTGCAAGTTCCTTCCTTCTTTTTAGGGATTGGGAAAGATGCTCTCTTGCTTCCTTGAGTTGAGTTATGGCCATTTCCAAATCTAGCTTTTCATTCTCAATTACTTTGTTAAGTCTGAATATCTCCATTGTCCTAAATCTTTTCTCAAGCTATCAAACTTTATCTTGAGAACCACAATTCTCTGATACCAATTGTTGGAAATATTCAAGACTATCCAGGTTACTAAGAGGGGAGGGGTGAATCAATAACTTCAAAACTTTTAACAAATTCAGATCTTAACCATATTTCAAATAACATTAGATTGATAATCTGACAGCATGTATGAGTAACAGAAAGAATAAAACATTCATAACACTTTGAACATAGAGATTTGGTGACCCAGAAACCTTCCGAATAGAAATTAAAACTGGGGTGGGGATGATACCCACAAAACTTCAATACTGCAGTATAAAGTTTTCCGATTAAGGCTTACAAGATCACTTCTAACGATCTTCCCTATTAGGAGCAATAAGGACTACTAGGTCCACCTTGTTAGAGGATTTACAAACATACAATAAAGTATGCACTCGGTTAAGAGATTTTACAAAGACTGTTAAGTCTACCTGGTTAAAGGATTTTAAGATGATTCACCTATTAGGATGAAACAGTAGATCTCTTACTTGCAACTGTACTTGCTAATTGAGATTCTTTGATGTACTGATCACCTTCTGTGGTGGATAGATCTTTGCTACTTCTTATACTGTTGTAGCCCTTTGTAATTCACCTATCTCTGCCTTTCTCTCTTTTTCATACTTCGCTACTTCACACCTTGGATATGATACAAAACATTGTTTATATATCAATCCAAAAGAATTACAAAATAATTACAAAGTCAGCTCTTAACACAAATATTACTGAGTTGGCCCAATATAGTTACTCGGTTACTGCAAACTAACTCGGTGACTTTCTGATACTCGACATCCACTGTGTTACTTGGCATCATCATGCTCTCAGTAGAAGTGGAGGCTTGGTCCATACTAACCACTCGGTTGTAATTTCAAACTCGGTATATACTGGAGACTCGGTAGATATAGTGTCACTTAGTAGAAACTAAATTCCCTATTTACCATGCTGGCACTTGGTAAACACTGCTCATTTCATCACTCGGTAAACACTGTTCTATCTGCTTGATAAACACTATCCTATCTGCTCGGTAAATACTATCTTGTCTGCTCAGTAAACACTATCCTATCTACTTGGTAAACACTATCCTATCTACTCGGTAAACACATAGAGTCTAAATAAGTGTTGTCACTAATGACAAACATACTTAATGCCAACACCTTTTATGTGCAGACCCCCATTATTCTAAACCCTATCCATATTTCACATTGGTATTCACCCATTTGGTTTACTTTATCAGAAGCATCTTTTCTAGGTTAAGTTGATCCCAATGGGTAAACAATCTGTACCATTTCGATAAACTTGACTAAAAAATTAGAACCCAGAATGGACATATTTAGTCTGGAAAAATGTATATAATAGAGAATTAATTCAACCCTAAAAAGGAAATATGAGATACACCCATTTGAGATATATGAATTTCCATTCCATAAATGTAAACAAGAATAACCCTAGACTAAATTTATATTATTCAAATAATAGATCTCCAAAAATGGGTTTCTAAAAATCCTAGGAAAATACATGAAAATTTTCACAAAAAGAAACTCAAAAATTTTAATTAACTCTATGAATTGAAAGTATATATATAATACATCATGAGAATATTTAAATAGATACATATTGTATCAGGTAAATAATGCAATCAATAAATTCAATCCATACCTCAAGTCCTACGAAAATTCAACTGAAGGGGGAATGAGACAAAAAAGAAGAAAATAAATCCAACTTGAGATGCATCATTCAAAGCCTCTCTACTTTCATAAATCTCCATTGAAGAAGAAGATCCAATTATATGTATAAAAAAATCCCTCTCTCAACCCTTGAAACTCTCATTTATGACTCTCTCCCCAAAACAAAGAAACTTATAAATCCTTAAAGAATTATGCTCACAAACCCTCTCTCACAAATCATAAGTTTATTTTTTCTCCAAAAGTCTCCTTGAAAAGAACAACCAATCTCTCCTCAATGTTTTAGCCCATCTCCCCTCAAAAGAAATAGAGAATCCATATAAATAGATTTGTCAAAGCTAACTGTTAACTAAAAGGCATAATTAAATAACTGAATATAATTATAAACACACAACTATATAGTACTCAAATATAACTATAATAAATGCTTTTATAATCATTAATAAATATATTTATAATATGTGGCATAGAAGATATAGATAATATGTAACCTATTCATATTATTACAAATTAGTAATAAGAATATCATACCTCACATTAAGTAATATTTCATTATTAACAATACTATACTTACCTTAGTTCCAAATATATATATATATATATATATAGATATATATATATATATATATATATATATATATATATATATATATATATATATATATATATATATATATATATATATATATATATATATATATATATATATATATATATATATATATATATATATATATATATATATATATATTATATATATATATATATATATATATATATATATATATATATATATGCAAAAAACCAAATATTCGAATCTATGTGATTAGGAAGTAATAAATCACAACAATAATATTATTACGTATTTATACTTACTATAATATATAACTCTTAGATAGAATAAAATCACATGCCTCAAAATAAATCTAATAATACAGAGAGGTCATAACACTCAACTTTAAAATAGATAGAGAAAGCCACAAGATCAAACAAGGTCAACTATAGTCAAGCCTAGTCAAGCCAAACTCCTGACAAAGCAAGAAACCTTGAAACATAACATAGCAAACATCATTTGAGAATCATCCCAAGGAGGAGAAATAAATGAAATGATCAAACAAATCATACAACCAAAAGAATGAAAGTGTAAAATCACCAAGTTCAAGAAAGTCAACTGATCCACCTAAAAAGAAAACCTATGCCAAAAGGAGTTACTTGTGGGACCTTGGTACTACCTTTGCAAAAACAAATTTTGAAGATTTTAAAGGCATGCTCAGACCTATGTAGCCAGGTAGATTCGATGCCTAGTGCCTGCAACCCTCCATCACCAAGACAAGAAAACACACACACACACACACACACACACACACACACAGGAAAATAGTAGAAAATAAGAAGGGGAAATGCGACATCCTATAGATCTCCCATAGAAGTGACTACGACTACCTCCCCACATCCTACAGGAACATTAAACATGATTCATATTAAAACATGATTTGTTAGTATTTTTAGTATGTAGATAATAATAACCATGTAATTGCAATAAAATAAGTTAAATCATCATCAAAATAGAAGATCATCATATAGACAGAAGATTATCATAGATCGTAGAAGATATTTTGCCAAGTAATATTTAGGATCCTAATCAGAAAGCATATTATAAAACACATTCTCATCGCATCAACATCTACTTGGTTAAGGTATCTTAAAATTATACACATACCGCAGTCAAACTTAAACATTGAGAACCAATCACTTAAATAAAAATGTACCCTAAAATAGTCCCTAGTGTTCTAATTACATCCCTTAGTACTTCAATAACAAGTTAGGGTTAGAGGGGCATTACAATAAATTATTGAGGTAAATCTACAAATCATAAGTGAAATATCTATAATTCCAACTAAAGGGGAGCTAGTGTCCAAAGGAAAAGTTAGTCTCAAGGATTTAATTAGTGTATTTC